>CM032413.1:2724601-3180758 GCA_019049475.1 Eueides isabella | reverse complement strand
TTGGATTTTAGCCAAAAGGAATAGTCGAGTCCCTTTCTGTAAATTGTTTTATAGCATTCCATGAGGGACCTGTAATACAATTGCAATATCATCTGCATAAGCAATGATCTAACTATTTTTAATATTAGACTGAGTAGTCATTGGTATAAACTAAAAATAGTGTAGCCCTAAAACACTTCCATGTGGGACACCATAATTACAGAAGAATCATTACTTATATAGTCCCGATTTTCACCCCTCTGTTTCTGTTACTAAATAATGTTTAAATATTAATAGAGGAGTGCCCCTTATAGCTTTTGCAGGAGAATGACACAGAAACAGTATAAAAAGCCTTTTTAAGATGTAAAAAAACGGGTAAAAGGAGAAGATATAGGATGATGATGGGGTACTAACCCTGTCAGCCTTAAAAATGCTTTGATATCTTTACAAGATTTAGGAGTTAAGATATTTAAACGTCTGTTATCTCCGTATGATTTGGTTTAATGCCTTTTGCCGTTGGATATTATATGTCCTAAATAAGCTATGTGGATCTATAAAATTTACATTTATCAGGTTGATTTTGAGTTGAATAGCATCTTGACGTCAGGCTTGGCGCCTAAAACGACGAGTCATCTAAACAGAAAAGTATTGTTAACCTTGTAGACCGCATTTTTACGCATGCCACTTTCAAGCCCGAATGGCATGCGTAGAAATTCGTAATGCCTATAAGGTGTGCTAAAAGCAGTCTTAGAAACGTCTTTAGGATCCAACTCATTTGATGAAGGCCTGACCTTTGTAAATATTTTGAATGTTCTAATTTGTCGGTACAAATGTCGTGGATGTTTGGCAGAAGCTACTATGTCCTCTGGTTATTTATTTTATTTTCTATGGTCAATACCATAAGCCATTTACGTTTACCTGTGCAACTATTTTTTTGGCAACAATCCAGGTGGGACTTGTCCATCATGAAGTGATTGTCTCATGATGTTTTATTCCAATTTTTGTACTTGACTTTTTACTTCTTGTTCATGAATTTGTGGGAACGATAAGTTTTTGTGTGAATTGGACCTTCAGAAGGAGCAGAATGTTATGCTTTATGTGACTTGTAAATTGCAGAGGATCGCCTTCGATATAGAAAATGTCAGGGAATTTGTTAATGATTTCATTGAGTGACTAATTTTCCTCCTTTATTTCAATGATCTCGTCTAATGAGTTTGTGAACTTGGTCACGTCGGTCTGCTTTGTACGTAATGTTTTCTACATTATTGTTAACGGTATTTTTGTTCTTATTTATTTATTAGTTTGTTTTGTTAATACATGTGATTAATTTTTTTTGGTTAATGATATTTCAAGGGCATTAAAATTGAGATACCATTTTCGATATCTGGTTTGTTTACAACGGCGACGTCAGGTTGAAGGTCTTTAGTGATACATTTATGTCTGTAGTGATGACCGTTTCGGTGCGATGTTCTATAAATTGTTTATCAGATTCTATGTTCTTATCTTTGCCAAAATGAAAAAGTTTATAGTGCTGTTTACCTACATGTATGGTTTTCGATGCGACATAAATTCTTACAAGTGATTTGGACATGAAATGTAATCCCAGAAAACCGTCCGCTTTGATATTAAAATAACGATGTGAAATTTGTTTGCAAAAGTCGTGGTTCATTCTGAAAGTCAGTCTGTTGTCAGATGGGTCCAATTTCGTCTTTGTTAGGATATTTTACATTGTCTTGACAGATTGTTAGTTCACAGACATAACATTCTGCTAAGTATGCTGTTATATGAGATTGTTGGTTTCCCATGAGTTTACAAGTGGGATCATTTGACAAGTCAGGACCGCAAAGTGGTTTTGAGGTCATATATTTAATAAGATAAGATTTTTTTTAAAATAGCTCTCGCTATTCCAAGGGTTTTGTTTTTTGTTGGAAACGCATAAATCTGTCTGATAAAATGTTTTTAAATTTTCTTAGTATGGAGTCTTGAGAGCACAAATTTATGCCAATATATGAGCTGATATAGAAACGAAAATATCCTATGGCGTTTACTCTAAGAAGGAGTCAGGTATTATTTTAAAATTCGTGTGGTTTGTCAAAGCTAATTTTTTTTGTAAGTATTCATTCTTGTTTTGTAGTTTCCGAGCATGTCGATAAATAGGGAAACCCAAAGGAAAAATAGCCAAACAGTTTATAGATACGGAAAGGAAAGCAAGGGAATATACCAGGAAGCCTGAAATATGATGGATATATGATGAAAGGAAGCGGATGCAATTGACAGTTCAATTGCTCAAGAGAATGCCGAGATGATATACAAACTAAACTTGCATACTTAACGGCGGTAGTTTTTGAGAGAAAACAACCCCGTCTCCCGAATGTAATACGATTAAAACTACACCGAGTCACAAATAGAAAATTTGGAAATATATTAGACAACAAAAATTGACAAATTCAAAATCATTTTATAAGGGAGTAAAGAAAACCGTACTATTGGAAATGAAAAATAATTTAACTACATTATCCTCGGAACTATTGAACTTAGCAGCTTCACATACTACATTACAAAGTGAACATGAAAAATTACTAAACGAACATAATATCAAAATTCACGTCAATAAATGAAGAAAGGATTATGCGAACTCACTTATCAATTTTCAAACGGCAACAATGGGTAAGACAGCAATTATAGAAATAATAGGAGTTCCAGAATTGAATAAAGATGTGCCTGGCATTGTTATTAATATTGCAAAACTATGCTATGTTATATATATAAAAACTATTTCTTTACACCACCAAGATATGAGTTTGCTGATAGAATTATACCAAGGCAAAATGTCAAGGTCAGATCACGAGTTATTGTTTGCAGACTTAAGAACAGATTGCACAAGGACAACAACATTTATCTGGCTTGAAAAAATTTGAGGTATAACGTCTCAAGATATTCAAGGAAAAATATCACTCGGCTTTAGAAATTGACATCTGTGAGATATTCAGAACTGAGACTCGCCTAGAAAGTTTATAAAACATATATTTCGAAAAGAAGACTATGAGCTTATAAAGAGAGAACTTTCCTTAATTACTGAATATTATTTTTTCAAGATAAATCATTTCTGAATCTTGAATTGTTTTTACGAATTAATTAACACAGAACATGTCTGGGGGGTAGACACAATTATCCTATCTGGTATTCATGGGCTTTAATAAATATTATTAAGGAAAAAGATAAATGCATCATAAATGAAAAACATACGGTAATTTATTAGACATGATAAATTAAAACTTTTAAGAGAAACAAAAACATGCTTAGTAGCCTGATTTACGAAAGTGATTTTTTTTTAAATATTACTGTGTTTTTGCTGGAGGGTCTAGATAGGAAAAATACCTAAAAAATCACAAAATTATTTTACATATTTATTTAGAAAAAAAAACAGGTATCAATTTTGATACTTCAGGCATTAAGGCCATAAAGAAATCAGATGTACCTATGCATGAAATAATGCGAGACATTGTTTTTTTTATTATCGCATAACGACACTTTACACTTTATACAGACACCAGGAGTAAGTTTTTCTACAATCATTAATTTACACTTATTTCTAGAATTCATAAATATTTTTTCATGACCAATACAATCGCAACGCACGTCAGTAGAGGGTATTACTTGTACACCTGTCGGGTTCTTTTAGACGGTACTGTAGTCTCTTGTCGACAGTTGGTACTAGGCCTTCCCCTTTTATTTTTCAAGTTACTTTGGTATCTACATAAGGTATCGGCAAGCTCAGTTCTGAAATCTGCTAACTTCATAATATTTTTCTGAAGTTTTCCTTTCTCTGTGTTTACCTTTTTGTATAGTACCCAAGCATTGATGACAGTCATGTCTAACAAGTGTTAGAAGAGCCTCGTTGTCCATTTTCTCGACTTTATGCGGATGCGATATCGACCAATGAAGCTATCCATCGAATCAACGCCGCCCATGTGTACATTATACTCTTTTATGACCCGAGGACATGATACTTGAATATTGGCCTTTAGTTTTCTTTCGTAGCGGTTATAGTATCCGCTGGTTCAGCGCTAACATACGTGGAAAGTAATAGTACTTGTTTGTTGTCTTTCCAACTTGTGGCCGAAAATTCTTGGCCTTCGTGAGAGGCCACATTTTCGTGGTATGTTCCTGGGTACGTTAGATTTCATAATTTGCCATTTTTCCGGCAACTTGCACGACTTTCCAAGCTTGTTTCTCTGTACTGTTCCAAGACAATAAATACCTTCGTTGGTCAGTAATGTAGCAGAGGAATATTCGTATAAAAATTATCAAAATAAGTTATATGATTGACGTGCCTTGGTACTGGTCGTAATAATCGAATAACTGTATTCGATACAGCTCCGAGATCTGGTTCGTCAGGTAAACGGTGTATGTCCTAAGCTCCTGAGTAAATCTCAAAACTGTAGGCATACCCAGACAGAGAGCATAAAACGTATAATTTAAATCCCCACTTATGGGGCTTGTTGGTATATGTTGTTTCATAAAATGTTTAATTTTAGTGGAGCACATTTCCTCGTCTAGTGATAGACGATGCTCAAATGGTACAGTAATAATTTCTTGTTCAAATAGTCTATCACTGGTCTTACTTTATGCAGTCGGTCGTGCTGTGGATGATCAATGGCAAATGTTTAGAGTCGTCATTCATGTAAAAAATTGTCCATTTTATCAAATCTGTTGCGGTTCTTTGTTTGTGCTATGGGTTTAGACTTTGCAATGTTTGACCAGTATGACCTGACACTAGGATAATGATATACACTAGTGAAAATAAGAATTCCAATAAATTTACGTAATTCTAAGACAGTTAACAGGTTCTGTAAAGTTGGGATTCTTTTGAAAGGCATATTTATTTGACTCGTCCCTTAAACCTCAAACGTATTTATATTCTACAGAAAAAGAAAATATATCAAATTTGTATTCACAACACTTTTAGTAAAATATGTTTACTTGTCCACTTTGCCGTGCAAGTTATAAGTCATAGATTAAATAAAACAATAATGACATTTGAATTATTTTTTTATTTCGTTGGAAAGAATATTATACAACAATAAAATACGTACAGCCAACCTATAAAAAAAACTAATAGTAATGTGAACATTCGGCTCAAAAGATTGGTATCAAAATTGAAACTCTAGGTTATTATGGGTTAATAACTACATACTTCACATACAATATACTGAAATCTCCAGAGGTCTTGTACGTAAGATCAAAACGAAAAAAAAGCATCAAATTATCTTAGTATCATGTATAACGATGTTTAATCGTACATATTTTATCAAATCTACGTTTTAAAGAACCAATGTTCGAGTCGAAAAACAAATGCTTATTAAACAATATTTAACACCGCACAAGAAAAGATTTTTTGTTGGAAAACGTATAAATAATAATAACAAATTAGTGCTTAAATCATTTATTGAAATCACAAAAATGTCATAACGAACATTATATAAATATTAAGTAAAGGATTCTTAAGGCAGTTGTCTTCAAAAACTAACTAAGACTTCTTAACACAACAATTGACTGGTAGCCAAGCGAGCAACTAAGAAATATATATTTTTAAAAATTATCCACTGTAATAAGTATTTTCAATTATAAATACTTAATTTAACACTTAACATTTTACTGATTTCATTTTAACTGATAAAGTCCAATTTCAGACAAACAGTCTCATATGTTAAAAAATTTAAAGTGTTTTATAACTTTTTTAATATAACACAACAGTTAGGTTAACAATTCATAACACTACAGTTATAACACATGTGAAAAGGCACTCATATAATGTGAGGTATATATAATTCTATATGATGTAAAATCTCTTTTCACAGCAAAATGTTGTATATGGGCTTTGGTACTTAATGCTTCATCAATTTCATTTCAATGTATCAATTAAGATGAGTATTCATGTTATGCAACAGAACAAGTCACAATACACTTCTAACACTAGAAGTCATAAAAACCCCCTTTTTAAGACACCAAAATTTCTCTATTGTGTTCGTTGTTATTATATGGGTTCATTTGGATGCTTCTTGAGGTGTAGTTGGTTTCAAAAAAGGTGCATCAAAAATCTTAAGCACTTGATAGCCACTGAGCTGCAAACTAGCTACAATGGTTTGAATCTCTAAGTTAGCACCAAATACAACCCGAACATTTTAACAGAAAAATGCCAATGAAATATTTACTTCATAGCAATGCTATCTCACATGTCACTTTCACTACTTCACAGCAAACTGTCTGAAAGCTTCCTATTGCATTATATTTTAAAACTATCAATAATTATATTATATATCAACATATGAGAAATTTAATCCCGGCGTTGTATATTTCGCACTAATTTTGGCTTGATCTGGCCCTGAATAATTTGACGGAACGCTTTGGTAAAGCGGAAGCGACTCATAAATTCGTCTTCATTAAAATTCGTGAAGAAATCTAGTCCATTTCTTTGTATTCTGCGAAAGCGTCGTAGTTGCGTGGACGCAGTTGAGGTATTTCCAACGACAACGATGTATCGTCATCGCTAATTATTTCAAGAATATCAATCTACTGATAGATAAATAATATCGACGCAAAACAAAAAAATTTTTTTTATAAAAATCGCAAGAATATTTGAGCACAGTTTAAGTAGCCGACTACGCACGCTTAACTTTGGACTGATTTAAGTATGGTTTGAGAACTGTCAAACGAGTTTTACTCAGTTTTGAAATGCAAAATACGTTCTAAAGTATGAGTTGAGCACGGTGATCAGTGAAATTCTTAAATATTGATTATGATTTGAGAAAACTCAAATGAGAAACTAAAAATTTGTTTAATTAGCCGCTGAGCACGGTTTGAGATTTGCTTAATGTCAAATTCTCAATTCAGAAACCGGCTCTTAGTCTTTGCTAGTGCAACTGTAAGAATGCACGAGGAGTAATAATCACTCGTGTTTATACCACTACCACCCACAATGAATTTTACAAAATTTGTCATCAATCTTTTCTCTACTAATATTTTAACAATAGTATATTATTGTAATTCAGCTCTAATTAATTTAAGTTTTATAACTGATAATCATGGAAACATTTGTAAGATTGATAACTGCCATTATTGATTCATAATTTATAAACTAGAAATCACAATTTCTTTATTAAGTTGTCGTCGCGCCGTTATGTCTGTTTTTGCAAAAAAGCGTTCGACCTGCTGACGGTCTACTAATCTATAATTTCCAAGATATAATGTTCAGATTTATTCTCAAATTTATTATCACTTTAACTTTACTTGCAGGGACCCCACATCACTCAAATCCTTATTTTATTGTGTAGGTAAAACATCCTCATTATAACTTTTAGCAAACTTTAATTTATTTACAGGTAAACCATCTATCCTGAAGTTGAGTTTTAATTCATTTTGCTTCAATTATCTAAAGAAAAAAACGAAAACATGAAAAGTAATCTAAAAAATTTACTTATGTAACTACACTTGTCGGGGACTTACGCCCCGAAATCGTTCCTGCCTCACCCACCACAGACGTTAACCAGATAGACTTCTCGCGACGTATTGCGAGTGGGTACAGTTTACAATAAAAATATATTTTCCAAAAAATGCTTGGTGGGGGACCGTCCTCCCCACGAATGGTGTTAAGTTTAAGGCGTATTGTAGATGGACACATCAAAATAGAAGCGATTCGTATAAAAACCAGAATTTTATTCACAAAAAATCAATAACATTAACACTGCCTAAAAGCAAACACAGAACATTACACAAGACGACAGTTTTTTTACTTATTTTATTAGTTTAACTTTATATATCAATTTAATTACAACACGAAACACTTCTTTAATTTTCACCAGACAAAAACCTTGATTTTGACAAAGCACTGAATATGGGCTATATTCAGTGCTATGTCAAATCAAGGTGTTGCCAATCGATAAATACAATACTTCCGGAAATATATGAAATAATTGCAATTATATTTTCATCGATTTATCACATGAAAGTCTTTTTTCTTTATGTGTTTTTTAACCACGGTATACAGATAGTGGTATTCATGGTACACAATATGAAGACGCGCCCCACTATTCATCCTAACTGTTTATAGTATAAATATGCTACCTTTTTTCAAAGTTTTACTGTCATTAGTAATTAGTGTGTACCGACACACTAATTAATATTATAATATTTTTTATTATATTTATTATGTTTTGTCCGCCATTCATTTGTAAAACAGTCTAGCTTCATCAGCATTAATATCTCATCATCGTCAACATCGTCGTCATCATCGTCTCATCATCAACTAGTTTGATGCTGAACTTTGATCAACAGAGGAAGTTTCGCTTGCAGAACTTGAACGACAGAACAATTGAAATTGAGAGTACCAAATCGCGCTGGAAAAACATTTGCCTTTTTTCTGTAGTTTAAGGCGGCTAATGGTATTCTTTTGTTTCTCAAAATTTTAAACTACTGAATTAATGCTTCATCAATATTTTCTTGTTGCTATTTTTGACGCCTCTTCGGCTTCAAACATTTGAATTGCACTACACACTAACAGGTCGTCGGGAATCAACGAGTCATGACGGTCTTAATAAGCGACAAGGAAGGTATATCTGACATTTTTATAAAGGATTTTATATGAAAATGAAACTTCGTAGTGTAATTATGCCATAATAATCGGTTTATCAATATAGGCGGATTCTACTGTATTTTATTTATTTGTCCTTGAAAGAAGGTCCGGAGTGCGAGTTATGGTCGCTGATGACCTTCCTTTCATCTTTTCTTAGACACACTTCAGCCTGGTTTATTAGAGTTGTATTCGTCACTGCGAAATTAATACATCTTCTACGCTTGCCTGTTTATCAATTATTCTTTTATGTTAAGATATTTTGATATAGTAGTACGTTTTATTGTTAATATTTATCACAATTACGAGTATTATATCACACCAGGTAGTTTGAACTTTGTTTCACCTACATGATAGAAGGCTGGAAAACGCACATACAGTGTCTGGCCAAATTATTAGAAGTACTATACAATTTTGTAAAAAATGTAAGACTTGACCCTGTACTATATTTAGCATATGTAGGGGAGACCTGTCCAAAACTGTGTAGTTAACTTTGTAATAATACACAATAGAGTTCTCAAATCAACATATTTATTGACCAGTCTTATCATGTGTACTCATCTTTAAAATAAACATATTAAAAAAACACTTCTGAATACGGTTTTATGTCCGTCCAACAAGAACAAAACAAGATTATCTTTCGTTGGCTTTACAGATGAGATCAGATGATCTAACCATTGAACAACGCCACTTTGTATCCAACCACTTGACGGCATGCTGATATGTGCCTGGTGGAGCGCCATCAAGCATTCAGCCTTCATGCGCATTTTTGGAAATATTAGCAGCGGTAGCAAGTAATATCCATAAAAAATACAGCAGTAGTAAGCTGACCCTTCTCAGCAGAGCTTGCTAGACCAACTTGCTTCTTTCCGTGCAAAGCAACAATTCTGCTCTGTCTTTAAGGTACGGTAGTCAGACCAGTCTCGTCAACATTGAATCATTTCACAATCATTTATTAATTTTAAGTTTATATTATTAAAAACAATGTAATCAGCAAATATTTCTAATCCATTGTTTCTTTCCCGGATCTACATGTGCGGTGTCATCGGAATGCCGTGTTAATTCCTCTCTCCTTAAGATGGAAGCTGGTTGTGCAGGTTCCTTGAGCGTCCTCGCTATTGCTACTCTCCGGTGATTTGCAGTAATGTTTATAGATTTTCGAATGATGATAACGTTTACAGCAGCATATATAATCATCGTAGGCCAGCTTGGTACAGCCATGATGATAGGCTAATTTAATTCGTCATTTTCTTCAAGAGTTTTTATATTATTAGCAAGTTGATGGATAGAATCGAGAGATATATCTTCTAGGTATATGATAAATGCTGCAATCCTCGGAATTGTCTATGGTTTTAATCTCCAGTGATTTGCAGAGTTGTATCCCTTCTGATATCTTTCTACATGCTTCATTTAGGTAAGTGTACCTTTTGCTAGCAAGTACAAAGAACTTGGATTGAGGAACAATTGTTAAATGACGTTTGTCTGGAATAGAATAAAGATTTACATGATCATATATCTCAGTAGCAATGGAAGCAATTTCTATGATGAAAGTTAAGGAATCTTCTGTACTATATGCTTTCACCGTAAAGACTGTTCCATTTTATTTATGTTACTAAGATTATTATCTGTTGTTGTTTTAAAAGAGTATAAGTTTTGCAAATTTAATAATTCAAAAATTAAATTTCTAGGGCTTAAATTACTAGGGTGCACACTTAACTTTAAAATGCCATATTCATATATATTATCTTCTAGTTAAATTAATTTATCTAAATATAGATTGCAAACTAAAATCAATAAAACTTAATTGTACGTATATCTTTAGAAATAATGCCACGCTTAACCCTAGATATAGGGGTAATAAACATTATTTTCTTATTTATTAAATTTAACTTATATTCTATTTGATCTCTGTCGGTTTCGTATTAGGTAATGCCGGGCCCCGGTGCTTTTCCACCTGAAAGGACGGCAACGCTCCTGTAGCTCCTCTGGAGTTACTCGGGTCGTGGGCGACGGTGATCACTTACCATCAGGTGACCCGTACGCTCGTTTGCCGTCTTTTCCATAAAAAAAAAATCTGGTTTGAATTTAACCTTTAGCTACTGAGGTGGAATTATTTTCACGTAAGTACTGACGTGGGGGCCTCCGCGGCCCGTGTATATAAATGTTCATATTTTAAAATATTTGGGGTTTTTAGGTTTTATTGTATAATAATAAGCTTTTGTGGATAGATTTTAAATAAAATAAAATGTTTTTTGTTTAATTTTTTATTTATAATTAACTTTTGAGTGTTTTTAAAAAACACTTAGCAAAATTTTTGGCAAAATCACATGAGATCAAAAATCACAAAGTATTCATTAAAATATTAGAAATAATCAACAAACTTACATAAAATGTGAATTTTTAACAGTCTTTTTAGCATTAGGCACATTCATAATTATCTTTGTATTATGGGAAGAAAAAAAATACAAGCACCAAAATCATACACAATCTGGGCAAACTTGCTTTGCACATTGAAGGCAAACATGTTTCTTGCATGTGTAACATGTGTGTGTAGATTTTCGTTGTAGCTTCAAAGGACATGTATGGCATCGTCTTCTTGTTTTAAATGTTTCATCAACTTCTTGAGGGTCAGGTACAGGCATATCCGGTCCAAGCACACGTGCCAAACTCAAACGCAGCTCACGTGGCAACCTCTCGTTCAACGCTCGTCTTTTCATTTGGGGTAGCACTAAAGTTCGAGCTAATTGTTTTAGAAACATTCCCCTTTCAGTTGTCTTGTCATGGTGTATGTCATAAATTAAGTGACTATTGACGGTACTGATGTCCAACATGCGGTAGAAAACTACCATTGGCCAGCGGCGAGTCCTGCGGCTTGAAGTGTAAATTGCACATTTTTTGTCAATTTCATCCACGCCGCCTTTGGTTTTGTTATAAAACCCTATTATTTCAGGTTTCCCGGTAGTTTCATCAACAGCTTCTGCATGGTGCATTGAAGATAGCAGGATGACTGCTTTGTTTTTTTTCGGAACATGTGACAAAATAATATTTTGACCAGCATAACCGTACAGCGACGATCCTACATCTCTTTGTTTTGATGGAAGAAACTCTTTTGGTATCTCTCGTTTATTTTTTTCATGGTACCGACGCATGTAAGTCCCTTTTTCTTCAAATATTCTATAAGCTCTATTGATGTAAACCAGTTATCACAGGTTATGTTTCTGTTACTCCCGAACAAAGGTTTTGCCAGATGGATCACAGATTGTGTTGGGACCATAAACTTTTTCTCTTCTTCTGTCAAGCCCGCGCCATCTGATCCACGTCCAGTATAAATATAACAGTTATAAAAATAACCATTATTTGCATCACACAAGCACATCAATTTCAAGCCATACTTAGCAGGTTTCATTGGCATATAAATCATTAGATGCGTGCGTCCTCGAAAAGGCACCAACATTTCATCCACAGTGGCATACTCGCAGACGTTATAAATCTTCTGGCAATTTCCTACAAATTTTGTAAATATGTATGAAATTGCTGCTATCTTGTCTGACTCTCTTCTTTCTTCACGATCATCAGGGTTATCAAATCGCAAGCAATGCAAAATGACCAGAAATCTGTTTTTAGACATCACACATCTAAATATCTCCCTACCGGTACCATCAGTCGCAAATAGGTAATTTACATTTTCGTGATTGGATTTAAAAACCGCAGTGAACAAAAGCAGGCCAATAAATGCATGAAGTTCCACCATATCTAAATTTCTGAGCTCTGGGCGATCTTTGTCAGAAAACTTGCTCCGGTATTGAATTATTTTTCATTAGTCCACTTGAGAGTCTCTTGTAAAATCTCATCGTCCATCAATTTGTTCCAAATAGAAAAAGGATCTTTTGGATCATCTTCTGTTAGATTTGAAACGTTAGTTCGTTGAATTATGTTGTGTTGAGGAACTCGAACAGCTCTAGATGGTGGTTGGCAGGCCCATTTGTAGCGATTTTTCCCATAAAAAGATCGACGTGTTGACAGGGGAGCATCGTCATCGGATGACATATTATGTTCTTCGGTAACATGGTCCGCAACCTGTTATTCGGATTCCGACTGACTTATAGTATCTGATTCGATTTCGTGACGCTTCGGTGTAAAGTTGTCGCCTATGGCTTCGACCTCGGAACCGCTAGAGTCTTCGTTGTCTAGCCAAGACGTCACAGTTGTTCCAAAATCCCTGGTTCCCGGCACTACGTCTCTTCTATTTTTCGCTGCACGCTGGTTATGAACATTTCCGATAGACCGTTTTCTTCCGGACGACGTACTGGGTTCCATTTTTTAAACGTTTTCAAGCTACTGCAAAAAAAAACACAATAACTTAATCGAAACTATTTACAAAAAAGTTACGTAAACACTGAGGTGGGGCCTAAGAAGCCCGCGACAAATTTCAAATTGAATTTACTTACCAAATTGCGCACGAAAACACGTGCGAAGCTTCTGACGGCCTAGGCGCAACTAACATCGAAGCTACTAGAAGTTACGGGTTTGTCGCGCGCGGGGGAAGGGAGGAGGGGAACAATTTCACTTTCACTAGGCTCGAAAAGCCCCCACCTCAGCAGTTAAAGGTTAATATCAAATAGTATTTTTTATTATGAACCATATTTTCATCTGTGAAAACTTTTTTTTTGAGCTTATGAAAAATTTAAGTCCTTGGAGGCATTCATTTATGTCTGCTTCACAATTTGCTCTTTTAGATTGAGGTAAGTTATAGTTATTTAATAATAACACTTTAAACGCCCCCTCAAAAGAAATAGAATTAGAATTGTTATTTCTTGCCCCATAGCTTCTGATGTTCCCAAAGAAGTTCTCGACAGGATCCTGATTAAAATTTCGGCCCATTATTACTTTATAATTATATTTACGAAATAAAACTTTGAGGCCTGTCGTGGCGCAGCGGCACAAGAGTGTGACTGTAACCGACAGGTTCTGGGTTCGATCCCTGGTCGAGGAAATGAAATATTTAATATTTTCAATTTAATTATTTAATGTTTCATTTCTTCGCTCCGGTAATAAGGCAAAGCGCGTTCAATTCCGCCACTCAATACGCAATGCCTCAAATTCGGCGGAAAGTGGGGAACGGAAGTGGAACGGAGTGTCATAATACTAGGTTTCACTTCTGTTCCCTCTGCCTACCCTGCCTAGTGCGGGATACAGCGTGAAGCTGAGTAAAAAAAAAAATCTTTGCAAATTATTTCCATGCCATTTATAGTTTTAATCAAGTTAGTCACAGATGGTACAGTTTTTTCCACAAATCGTATTTTATTTTCGGTGTCTTTTTTTTTTTTAATGAATTTTATGGATTGCAATATTTTTTTGCATCTTTCCAGAGATGATGATGCAAAGATTGTTTCTTAATGCCTATTAAGACTTAATTGCCTTTGTAAATTTTGCCATTTGGTACATTATAATTGTTGACATTGAGGCTGTCAAATAATTTGTCCAGCAACAGAGTTATGTCATTCAATAGGCAAATGACCTCTGGCAGTTAAATGGTCAGTGAAAACGGCCATACTGTGGCTAAAAAGCTGAGTGGCAAATTTCACCCTCATTTTGTTAATTTTGTTCGGGATTTATGTGTTCCTCTGTAATTTTATTTAATAAACGAAGTTCCCCACATGCTTCGTCTGCTGCATATACCTGTTGGTAGTAGCTCCATTTTACAGTTTTATGTATGTTTTTTGAAACATATGTCATATTTTTATGTATTAAATTATTTCTTATACCTTTTATTAGGCGGGGAACATCATATAATGGAATTATTTCCTGTCCATTAATATCAATTAGGTCATGGCGCCATTCTTTGCCAATTCTTAAAAATATCTGCCTTGTGTCATTGACTAACTCTGATATTACTCCAACATTAACTGAACTTTGATCACGGACAGTGTTAATAATTACAATTCCACTTTTTAGACTTCTGTTACGACATTTCTAAGTAAAGTTTTTAATTCAGCTTTCTGCAGACAATTTGTAAAATAATATGCAACTGGGTGTTTGAAATTTTGTTTATCCCTTTTACTATGAAAACCAGAACATGATCAGCAAATTTCTTTGTTCCATATGTGGTAAACCCTTCAAATTTATCTGCACTTTTATTATAAAATATTTGAGGAGTCAGAGACATTTCATCAAATACAAGACTGCATAGTCTATCGGTAATATCTCTCTGCAGGATAATATTTTTTATTTTTCTAAATAAAATGGGATTTATACCACTGTTTAGCTTTATATTATTAAGCAAGCGCTTGGAATCCAAGGCTTGGATGAAGGCAAAGTAAAATATTTGTATAATAAAAAGTAACTTTTTTGGCTCTTTGGACAAGGTTTTTTGTTAGATTGCAATTGCATATGTATGAATATTGGGCAGGTATCCGCGTATTCTTAATGACTTCTTGGAATGCAGTATCACTAGACAGTTTTGTTGCATTTGCAAGACTTGCTTTGAAAGATATTGATTTTCTTCTTAACTGCCTTATCTCATTATTCAAAAATATTTAATTATTGTTAATAAAGGTAATACAGTTTTTATGTAAAATCAATGATTAATATGTATATCATATTGCACTTACCACAAGGACAACATCCAAATGCGCACAACTTAGGCATTTTTAAAATTACACAAAACAGAGAACGGCGTCCTTTCGCAAAACAACAAAAACTATACTTAGTAGTATCACAGCGTCTTTTCGCGATATAGCGCAACACTACTTCGCGGCAAAGTCGCTAAACTAAGGCGGAGGAGAATAAATCTCGACTCTACGCACCTTCGTAAGCAAACCAACCGAAATAGAATTGTAACAAAAATGGAGAGATCTACAAACACGCTCACGCACTGAGAGTAGCCACCATTTTGTACTATTTACATTTTGCACGTGTTCTTCCATGTTTTGTTTGGTCTTGCCACTTCTTTAGCACTAGTAGCCATAATAAAAAAATATTTGTTTCGGATTCAAATAGTAGCTGTAGTTTCAAAAGACCGCTGTATGTAATGTTTTATTTTTTAAATCAATATTACTTGATAATATTTTAATAAATCTAAGCCTATAAGTCCTCTATACTTAGAGTCGAACTCAAAAACAAGAAATTTATGTATAACTAGCTTTTGCCCGCGACTTCGTCCGCGTTTCCGTCGTTTTTCGAAAAAAAATTAGCAGATGTCCTCCCTCATAGTTTTGACGTAACAGGCAGATTCACTTTCGTATTTTAGAAGGGCAATAGTAATATAATATGCCAATCCACAAAACTGTTGAAAAATATAAGTAACCGCAGAATATTATAATATACCCACGCTATACCCACGACTCGGTCAGCGTGTAACTCCTTGTTTTTTATTAAGATAATATATTGCTAATATTTTTAGATCAAATTAAAATGTTTCAGCGCAAAGCTTCTGGGTAGACTATGTTAAGAGTCGACCCGTCCGGCACGTGAACGTAAAGATTCCTAGAATTGCTAACCCGGGAAAGAGCGACGTATAATTGACCATGCGAGAAACAGCTAACACTGAGATCTACTCCAGCAACACGAAAAGTCTGCCCTTGAGCTTTATTGATAGTCATGGCATAGCACACCGATACTGGGAATTGCGTTCTTTTAAATTGGAATGGAAAATTATTTGGTATTATGGGAATTCTGGGAATAAAGACAGTTTCTCCTGCACCGCAACCTGTTATAATTTGAGCCTCGATTACATTTTGTTGCAACTGGGTTACTTTTAGCCGAGTTCCATTGCAAAGTTGAGGTGGTCTTAAATTTCGGAGCAGAATTATCGGTATGCCAATTTTTAAACAAATTATATGAGAAGGTAGTCCAGGCATACTTAAAGAATTTAAAAATTCTATCGGGTAATTAGTGGCTTCTTGTTCATCAACCATTCTATTTATTGAACTATAAACTTTGCTTTCTCCCTGTATATTAGACAGTATTTTATTATTAATTTCAGATGCCTGGTCATTGCGAGGAGTCAAAATGGACCTTTCGCAAAGCCAAGAATTGTCCCTATTTAATATAATTGTTATGTCACCGTAAACCGAAGATATAAGATGTTGTTGGGATTGCACTACACAACATAACTCAGGTGTCAGAATAAGTTTTCCTTGGTGTAGTTGTGGATAGGTACCTTCACCAATCTTCAATAATGTATCAGAAAATTCACGATTATCTGCGTTGTCTCCAGTTCTCACTCGCATATTTATAGTCAAATGCACCGATTGTATATCACGCCACAAATAAGAGCTTTTCAGGCAAGCCCTAATCTCATCAGCTCGGGTTCCCCGTGGTATTACCGGTAAGGTTTGTCGGAAATCACCACAAAATAAAACCGTAATACCGCCCATTGGTCGATCATTTTGTCTTATGTCCCTTAGAGATCTGTCTACTGCTTCTACTCCTTTTCGATGGGCCATCGTACATTCATCCCATACGATTAAATTACACTCACGCAATACCTTAGCTTTGTCGCTATTTCTTGAAATACTACAGGTTGGACTTTCCGTGCGATCTAAATCAATTGGTATTTTAAACATAGTGTGAGCAGTCTTACCTCCTGGTAGCAATGTTGCAGCTATACCTGATGAAGCCACGGCAAGAGCGATTTTACGCGGATTTCGAACATAAGCTAATATTAATTTAGTCAAAAAAGTTTACCCAGTTCCTCCAGGTGCATCTAAAAACCATATTGTTCCTAAATTATTCTGCACACTCTCGCACACGCGATCATAGACTAAGCGTTGTTCTGCAGTCATCATTGGGACACCGTTTTCTAATGTTACCAGCAGTTCCATTGGGTTGTAACCAATCTCTGCGGAATATTCCCTATTGGTAACCTCTCCGACTGAGGTTGGCGTTGGCAAACCATATTCACAAAGTGATTTACCGCCTACTGCTGTTAAGTCTTCCTGAAGAGCTAATAAGCACTGATTTATAGCCAGATCTCGAAAATTATCATTAGTTGCGCCTTCATTATTGTGAGATAAATTCCGAAGAAAGTCTTCTGCAAATTTTTCTTTATATTTTTCCCATAATTGGACAGGATCAGATAAATTACAAAATGTGAGTAATGTTACAAATAAATGGCGTAACCGTTGTGGATTATCACTAACACAGGATTCTGCTAAAGCGTCATCCCAATGTTGATCATTTTCAAGCAAATGACGCGCTTGGCAAGCTGCATGATAAGTTGGATAAACAACATCGTCTACTTTTCTCAAATCTATAAATGATGTTGGTCCTCGCACTGTATGTAATAATAATCTCAAATAAAAACACTCTGCGTTGTTAGGATGAACAGTATACACTCTACCAAGAACATGTTCTTTGAAAATACCTGTCCTGTCATCTACAGGCCTGCCTCGGCGTCTACGGTTAAAGACACCTCGTTGTTTATCGTAGGTATAATACGATGGAACTTCTTCATACAAAAGAGACTTTGCGAAATTATCAGTTTGGCAAAGTCGAAAGAATGCCAATAAAGTTGTTTGTCTAGGGGTCTCTAATCGTTCTGTAACATTTTCGGCGTTAAAATATATACGTTGACCGCCTTCCAGATGAACATCCAGATGGGTCACAGGTGGATATCTTTCGTGAATATTAAAACTTAAGATCCGCCACACAGCTTCTGAAGAGCTGATATATCTGCCTGACTGAAATCTAGTAACTTCATCATGTTCATTTCTTAACGCAAACGTAGCTTGGTCACTGCCCTTGTTAATGTACTTACAAATATATTTAATTGACTCTACACTATTACACATTTCTACATTTATGTGAGCTTGAAATGCTCTGGACAATACAGGCGAATACGGAACGACCCACCTATTATCTAAAGTAACCTGTTGTCCAGACATTCGCTTTTCAACAGTAAAACCACCATTGTCTCTTGAACGGCGACGATATAATGGGTATCCATCATGTCCTGTTACAGTTTCATCCACTAATGCTTTTGGATACCTTTTAGTGCAACGACCGTCTTGCATGCAAGGAGCATTTGCGTTAAATGCACCACATGGACCATGTATCATATGAGTTTTAACAATGTCGTATAACAGGGGATCTGCAGTCGGATCTGGAATTTCAGCACTGATTAATCTGTCTACATCATTAGGTCGAACCTTATCTTTTAACCAAAGCAAGATATGTGCGTGAGGTAAGCCGCGTTTTTGCCACTCAACACTATACATATAACACAATACTTCTCCAAAAATGTTATCTTTGGTAAGAAGATCTATCATTGATTTTAATTTTAAATGAAACACTCTTGCAATAATATCATGGCGGTCATGCGGTGCCTGACCCTCAAGAAGCTCCCGAGTGATTTCATCCCATTTGGGATTGGTAGTTACAGTAACAAATAAGTCGGGACGTCCATATTTTCTTACGTAACAAAAAGCGTCTTGAGTACGTTCATGCATGTAGCGTGGACCACCAGTAAAAGAAGAGGGTAAAATAACTAAACGACCCATATTCACAGTATCGTTATCTTGCTGCATGGCATCGCGAAGGTGCACGTATTCTTCAGCGCGCAGCTGCCTTTGATTAGATCGTATATAAACTAATCTTTCGGTTTCAATTTTTGCGTACATGTCAACAATAAACTGATTAAATAAGCCACGAAAACGTTGAAAGTATACCAATCTATTCCGTCTCACTTGCAGGTGGTAACAATAAAATTGAAGGCATGACACCTTTTTATTATAATTAGGTGCGCCTGTGCGCGGATCGGTTTGGTATACAGCGAAATTATAACCATCTTCCCCTCGACAGTATATCATAGGATATTGCAAACTGTCGTAAGCCCTGTGGGTTTCGAAAATACGTTGCAAACGCTTGTCTCTGGAACGTATAACGATATCACGCCTATCACATTCCTGGTCGACCAGTACTACAGCAACTTCATTCGTGGAAGGAACGTTATGACGCCCAGGGTGTTCCTGAGTTGGACGCTTATCGGCATTTATAACAATTTTATAATTGTTATTACCATCTTGAGAAAGGGCTTCTAATGCCGATTTAAAACTGCATACGTACGAATTAACCTGATGTAACATGTTCTGAAGTTGTGAAATGAGTTCAGTATTTAAATTCGGAAAATATTGATTTCTTATATTCGACTGTTCGTTGTAATCGGATACAAAATATATTTGAAGAAATTTAGGTTGTTCTTCAGGCAAAAGGGACCCTATCAAATGGTAAACCTGACCTTGTACCTTAAAAGTAGGCATGAAAGGGCCTTCTGAGATTTGTTTAGCACCAAAGGATGTCATTTGGAATGCACTATTATAAGTGCGAATATTATCTAAAAACTGTTTGGATTGCAAATGTTCCCCTAAAAGTAGTGATTTTAAAGGTTCCGGTGGGTCTTCGAACGAAGGCAAATTTATTTTACCTCCAGAACAACAGAAACCAGCAGACTCCTTCCTCCACTTCGAAGCATTACAAAAGGAACATACTACGTTCATATCGCCTATTTCAGAAGATGATCTGTAATCAATTGTGAGGTTATAAGCAAACCCACTTTTATATTTATCGGACCACGCCACCGAATTTGTAGATTGATCTACCACGTGTATATCTAAGTCATTAAGACCATGTCGAAATCTATCTGCAGTAAGACGGGTCTCTCGCTGTTCTTCTGTTTCAAGCGACCGAATATTTTCAATTCTTAATCTTTCATTAGATAAAGTAATCAATTGTTCTTGTCTCAAAGAATTGTAATAATCGCGTCCCGACTCTAGTCGTTGTTCATGCTCATGTTCATCTTCAAGAGATCGAATCATGTTATGGTGCGCCCTATCATTTGTCAAACGGTCTTGATATTGAGTAAAAGTTTCAGATTCTCGAGATAAGATATGACGTTCGCGGTCACCTGTAAGCCGTAATTCCCTCTCAGTGAAGGTTTCAGACTCGCGAGATAATGTATGCCGTTCGCGGTCAGCTGTGAGTCGCAATTCTCGTTGTAAAGCAGTTTCAGCTTCTCGGGATAACGCATGTTGTTCCCGGTCAATGGAACGCCTTAGCTCTCGTTGAGAAGAGCTTTGAGAAGCCCGTGTTGTAGCTCGTCTCGCTCTTTCAGCTGCTAATCGCATCTCTCTTTCTGGAGAGCTTTCATTAGCTCGAGATGTTGAGGCACTAACTCTCATAGAGTTTAACCGATGTGCTCTTTCCTCTGCCGATTCTTGAGAACGCGTCATTCTCATTCTCCTAGCTTGACTCGAAGTTCGAGATAAAGATGGTCGTTTTTTAGGTGGCATCGTTTATTTTATTTTTAATCGACGGTAACTTAAATTCTATTTAGTTACCCAACAAAAAACTTACGTCAGAGGTCCTAACTATAGCTAAGTATATAATAAATAGAATATAAATCTAAGTGCCTATTAAAACTAAAATAATATTCTAATCGAATTATAAATATGTACGTAGGTACCTACAAATTACAAAAGAATAAAAAATGAAAATAAAGCTATACTTAATGCGTGTGCAATACTATCTACACTTACCTACTTCACTTAAAAATGAATAATAAGAAATACCTACAACTACTGTAATTAATCAAAGTACCTATGCTAATACAAAAAAAAACCTTTGATGTTCTAAGTACAGCTGCTATATAATAAAAAAATATAAATCTAAGTGCCTATTTAAACTTAAATACCTAATATTCTAATAGAATTAAACTAAGAAATATGTACCTACCTACCTACAACTTAGGTACAAAAAAAAATGAAATGAAAATAAAGCTAAAACACGTGTGCGGTATAGGTAGATAGTAGGCAATATCTACCTATACCTACTTCACTTAAAAATAAATAAAAAATACCTATGAATACTATAATTAATAAAAGTACCTACCTACGCTTTTATCTACTCAATACAAAAAAAAACTAAACATAAAATACCCAAAACTAACCTATCAGTAACTAAAAATCTAACAATAATCTAATCTATCTATCTATTATCTAATCTAAAAATCGAATCTAAATCTACTTAAAAAGAAATAAAATAGGAACTATTAATAGTTAAGAATTTAAACAAAACTAAAACTAATTTAGAAAATAACAACAAAAGAAATTAAAATAAACTATTTAAAGACAAAAAGTCGCGCTGATAAGCACGGTTTATAAAATAACAATTATTGTCTGTCAATAAAGTTCAACACTCTGAACGCATCAACAGCCAAATATTGAATGACGCTTGCGCTCCATTTCCATTTTCGAATGTGTAGTATGCTGTTGGCCCTATTGGCCTCTACAGCGTCACCGGGCTTTGGGAGGCCGAGCTTAAAGAGCTCTGACCTTAGCTATGGCGCCATCGAAGGCGCCAACAAATGAGATCACGGTGTCGCAAGGGCGTCTCCTGTGAGACTCGGACCGCGACTTGCGTACACCGTTTGTAGTGGGGGACATTGCTTCGCTCAGTCCGAGCTAGGCCTACTGGGTAGGGCTCTTGATGCCCTATTGGAATTTTAATTGCGGGCTCCTCTCGCGCCTAGGCGCGATTTGGCCACAGAAAAACTGGGACCTCGTCTCCACCGGCGGGGACGGTGTATGTAGCGTGTGTGTGTGCGTCGGTGTGTGTAGTCCTACCTACATATCTAGCGTCGTTCGCTTTTGTGATGGGGTCAGCATCATCGGTTAGAATATCCCTGGGTCTTCGGGTCGGCCCCAAGCCCGGACGTTTGACGTATGAGCACGCGTTTACTACCAGCGGGTTCGGATGTGTCGCGGCACTGTCGAAGTAACTGCTCGACAGTTTTCGACAGTGCTCTTTGACGGAGTCTATTTTAATGTCTCTGTGCAGATCGACGTTACGCATGTACCACGGCGCACCGGTGGCTATGCGTAAGAAACGGTTTTGGATTATTTGGAGTTTCCTTAGGTCTGTGCGAACACTACACTGGCGTAGGAGAAAATGGGTCTAACGCAAGTCTTGTAAATACGGATCTTATTCCGTAACGAAAGTTTGCTTTTAGAGCAGATAAGCGGATAAAGGCGACTGACTACGAAAGCTGCTTTGTTGCGAACGTAGGTAATATGATCTTTAAATGACAGTTTACTGTCGAGAATGACTCCTAGGTATTTGGCCTGAAGGGCCGCCGGAATTGTTTTGCCGAACAAACAGACACGACGCGCGTCGTCGTTGCGGCGAGCGGAGAAATGAACACACGAACTTTTATCGGGGTTGACCTCGATGCGCCATTTGGTGAGCCAGTCGCCTAGTCGGTCCATGGCCGCTTGTAAGCGGTCGGCTATGTAGCCTGGGATGCGGCCGGAAGTGAAAATTGCGGTATCGTCCGCGAAAAGGGCGAGGTTTGTGCCACTCTGCCTAGGGATATCGTGGGTGTACAGGTTGTACAGAATTGATCGGGGAATGAGCACTCTCTCAGGAGTGTATTGAAAATTGCTACGAGTAGCGAAAGCAAATGGATCGGTAGGATTTTCAGGATCTTGTTCGTGATGCGATCGGATCCTGGGGCTTTTCTAGGTTTAAGGCCCTTGATTATGTCTTGGACTTCGTCAATGGAAGTGGGTCGGATGTAATCGCCTACTGGTGGTAAAGGTGCCCATGTTTCAACTCGTGTGTCCACCGCGGCGACGTGATCTGGATCACACGGTTGTACCGAGGGAGAGCATTGGCTCTCTAGGTTATCCGCTAGGCATTCGGCCTTTTCTAGATCGTCTGAGGCTGTCGTTCCGTCCGGACGGATTAATGGCGGTATTTCTACTACGTTATCGTTTTTAAAGGATTTGGCTAGTTGCCAGAACGCTGTGTGCGACGGTGAAATTGTGGACAGTTTGTGATCCCAGTGTTCTTCTCTGAGGTCCGCGAACCGGGCTCGAACCAGTCTTTGGAGCCTCCAGAGTTCCCTACGGTTATCGGGCGAAGGAAAAGAATCGAGCGCCCTCGTGGCGATGTTCTTTTTCCTTATAAGTTTGCGAAGATCGCGCGGGATCTTGAAGAATCCATCGGGATTCGCTGTGATTTCCCTAGAACACTCGTTGAGAGTGTTCCCTAACCGGTTCGTTAAATCTACGATTGCCGCCTCGGCTACTTCCACGGAGTCGAGTCTGTCAGGTGAGTCAATGTCGGTAGTGTCTTCGTCGGGATTGCCTAGGCGTTCCGCGAACTTAGACCAGTCGGTAATTTTAATTTTAGACAAAGATGAGGGACTCTCAGGTCCTAATTTAACAATAACGGGTCTGTGGTCTGAGTCTAACTCTGGAATAACTTCGATAGAGCGCACCCTGAGAGCGATACGCTGCAGGATGGCTATATCGAGAATTTCTGGGCGGCCTATGAGCCCGAATCTAGTTGGTGTGTGGGGGATGAGGAGCTCGAATTGAGACGATGTTAAGTCTGCTATGTTTGCGAGCGTAGCTCCTGATCTGTTCGTTCTATTGCAATTCCATCTGGTGTTTTTACTATTGAGGTCCCCGGCTATAATAACCGAGTCCCCCATGCTAAATAATAATTTAAGGTCCTCTTCGAGTAAGCTCTTTGTAGGAGAGAGGTAGGTGGATGCAATAATTATTGGAGGGTGTCCAGTCATGTGAACCTGACATACCGATACTTCGATGTTAGTTAGATAGATAGATAGAAAAACTTTATTGCACACAAAATAAACATAACAAAACACAAAAGAAATAATACAACATACAGATTGCGCAAAGGCGGCCTTATTGCTAATAGCAATCTCTTCCAGACAACCCTTGAAGAGAGGAATAAAGTTATACAAAACCGGGCTTGTGCAAAGATTATTTAGAAGAAAGAATTAAAACATATACCTAATCTAATACATACAATATAATAATATATATAATATACATATATTAAATAACAAATATATATGTTTATATACTACATACGTACCATATAAAATAAATATATATAACAAATATAAAATACATGATAAATAAAAAAAAATAAAAAAAATGTATATAATTACTGCTGAGAGCGGAGATGATTAAATATACGACTTTTAAACATTTTTAAAGTTTTGGAATGTCGAATATCTGACGGGACCGAATTCCATAGCTTAATAGCTTTTACAGTGAAGGATTCACCATAAAAGCGCGAGTGAGCAGTCGGCAACGCTAATCGGTTATCAGTTCTTGACCGCAGTTCCAGGTTACAAGTTGTATCCGCGCCCAGGAAATTAAAACGGTTTTTAAGATAGTTAGGTGTGAGAGGATTATAGAGTATGGAATAAAGGAACGCCAGGATGTGGAAGTTGCGGCGGCGTCTAATAGTAAGCCAATTAAGCTTATTGCGATATTCGCTGACATGGTCAAATTTACGCAAGCCAAAGATAAATTTTATACATATATTTTGTAACCGTTCCAGTTTATTAAGCTGAGCTTCCGTTACGTCTGGGTAACAACAATCTGCATAATCCAAGATAGGGAGGATGAGGGCATGCGTTAAAGAAATTTTAGTCTTAATGGGCATCAGATGCTTCCATCGCTTCAAGTAACCGATAGTAGCAAAGAATTTCCTACTAAGCTCCGTGATTTGAGTAGACCAGGAAAAAGAATTATCAACTATGAGGCCCAGATTCTTGATAGTGTTGCTGAGTGTAAGAAATGAATTATCAAAGCATATGGGACGTAGAGCACTACGGTCGATCTTAGCTAATATGGAAGAGTTTCCAACCAACATCACCTGAGATTTCGCAGGATTTACACGAAGCCCATATGCATTGCACCAGGCGCAGATGTTCCGTAAATCAAGGTTAAGCTTGTCAATAGCGTCATTTATATTTTGAGGTGGAGCAGACACATACACTTGCAGATCGTCCGCGTACAAATGAAAGGAGGATGAAAGGGATTGGGAGATTGTATTAATAAATAAAGAGAATAATAAGGGTGAGAGGACACTGCCTTGCGGCACGCCAGAGGAGAGGGGATGGAAGGAGGAGAATTTATTATGGACATGTACACATTGATAACGATCGTACAGGTAACAATGAAACCACTCCACAGCATCAGTCGACAAATTAATCGAACGTAACACCGCCAACAGGAGTTCAAAATCAACCGTATTAAAAGCATTACTGAAATCAAGCAGAGCAAGAATGCTCACATGCTTATTATCCATATTAAAGCGTATGTCGTCGCAAACTTTGGTTAGAGCTGTAACTGTGCTGTGGCCTTTGCGAAAGCCAGACTGAAACTCAGAAAGAATGTTGTATTCGTGCAAGTAAGCGTTCAGTTGTGAATGGACAATACGCTCCAATACTTTAGATAAAAAAGGAAGGATGGAGATAGGGCGATAATTAGCGAAAAACTCAGGATTTTTTATTTTAGGAATCGGGATTATATGGGCCTTACGCCAGGAACTAGGAAAGGTACGGGAGGACAAGGAGAAGTTGAATATATGGAAGAGTACAGGCAAAATAACACTAAGGGACAGTAGGATCATTTTACGGTTGATTCCGTCACTACCCGTAGCATCTGATTTTATAGACAATAAGTTATACCTTATGTCGTTACAATTAACGGGCGTGAAATGAAAAGAAGGATAGTTAGGAATAGGTAACGAAAGGATATGATTTAAAGAATCTTGTTTTGCTTTGCCATCCATAGGTACAGTGGTAGCAAAAAATCTGTTCAGAGCATTGAGATCTATATTTTGTGAGATAGTTGTTGGTTGTGGTCCAATTCCAAGAGATTGTAGAAATTTCCAGGTCTTAGAATGGCTGTTATTTTCAATAGAAGAGTGAATGTACTGTCGCTGCGCATCTCTACAAACTTTACTGCAACGGTTACGGAGAAGCTTATAATTGGAAAGATTAGAATCGGTGGGATTTAATTTATATTTACATTTAGCCCGGTTACGTCTCTTCATTAGAGTTCTTATATCGTTCGTCAACCAAGGAGCAGGAAGATGCTTTAATTTAATGGGACGTAAAGGGGCATGTTTGACAAAAAGTTCTGTCAGCAGGGAATTGAATATATCGAGCTTCTCATCAATTGTATTAGCGTTAAAGATAGTATCCCAATCAATAGTATCTAAATCAGACATGAATAAATCATTATTAAATATTTTGTAGCTACGACGCATTACTACCGTAGGTCTTAGCTTAGGGGGACATATTTTGTAGGATAAGTAAATTAAATCGTGGTAAGAAAAACCTTCAGCTGGAAGTTGACCATGGTTATCAGTGTAATGCAAGGAGGAAACAAAACTAAGATCTAATAGGGATGGGGAACAATTTGGAAAATAATGAGTGGCTTTAGATGGAAGAACATTAAGGTTGACACTGTTAACGACGTTTAAAAGTCGCTTGGAACGAACATCTTGCTTTATGAGGCACGTGTTAAAATCTCCCATGATAATACTGTGATCCGTAGTAGGTACAAGCAATTCCAATAAACTTTCAAAGTCATCAAAATAGTCAATTTGAAGGGATGGGCTATAGAAAACACCCAACAAAAGTTTGACTCGACCAATCAAGACCTCAATAAAGAGATGCTCAGCCGATTCGGAGTAATTTGGATCAGACTTACTGAGTATAGTAAAGGGGATATGGTTACGAAGGTAGATGGCAACACCGCCTCCACCTTTACCTATGCGATCATTGCGTATTAAGTGAAAGTTAGGGAGTGAAAAGGAAGATGAAGGTAAGGAAGGCTTAAGAAAAGTTTCGGAAATTAAGATAGCATGGATATTAGCATCGCTAAAAGAAGTAACCAGGTCAGAGTAATGTGCAGGGATACTTTGAGCGTTGATGTGAACAACGTTAAAGTTTTTAGGAAAGGAAGAGAAAATGGAGTTAAGAGACGAACTAAGGGGCGCGTATGAACTGGAAAAGCTATCACGAGAAGATAACGATAAAGCTGTGGTAAAGCTGCCAACATCATCATTGTCATCGCCAGACGAATGAATTAAGTCGTTGATATTGATATCCATTGTATAAATATATAAATATACAAATATGTACGAATATATATAAAATAATAATAAAAATATTAAATATGCAAAACAAAATTTTTCCTATCACACACCAGTATCAGTTAAGAATACCATTCCTAGTACATGACAATTTATAAATAGATATTAAGAGACGTAAAAAAAAAATAAATAACCAAATACAAAAAAGAAAATAATGCACAATATATCATAAACAAATCAAAGTAATAAACAGATCCATTCAATATTACATGGTAAACTAAATCTCTAATGTTACAAAAATATGAAGTCTAGTAGCCACTATAAATAATTAAATACCCAAAAAAAAAAACAAAACGAAATCTCAATAATAAATTAAACTAAAAAAAAAAAAATCTATCACACAGTATACAAAAAAAAAAAAAAATGCAAAACACTGTAAGTACAGAATAACGCTATCAGTAGTGCACCTTTAACAGTTATACAAAATATTTGTAGTGAGCTGGCTTCGTAAATGCGTTCTAATGTTTTGATAAATGTCAATTAATTTCCACTTGTCCATTGACATCTGTCAGAAACATACAAAGTATAATTTATATTAAAATTTGTTTGTTTATGCGGGTATTAAAAGTGCAACTTATAAATAGAAATATACCTTACCAATATTATTCAGCATTACCATGTAGAATTAAAATATCAAATAGATTATTACAATACTAAAAAAAAAAAAAAAAAAAAATAAAGATGAAAGGGAACTATCACAACAATACAATAATTAAAGTAATAAAATACAGTTTAGGTTTATTTTTTTATCACTCTTTTAGCCCTAATATTAGTAGAGGCTTTGTCTTTATGAATAGGTAAGTGAGACTTTGAAGAACCAGGTATAGTGGCAGTCTTCAAAAGTGGATTATCACTGCCAGCAGGGACTATAGAGTTTAATTCAAGAATTGTTTTGATGCGATTGTGTGAACCGTCAGCACCCATAATCACTACAGACCCGTTCTTCGTCCAGCATTTAGAAACCCCTAAGCGCTGCCGAGCTGCTACAAAAGTGTCATGCCGTTCCTTGGTGAGGAACTCAGATAAAGTTATTCCAGAGTTCTTAAGACCTGTCTTGGCATACCATACTTTGTTTCTTAGAACAAGATCGTGAAATTTTACCAAGATGGCCCTTGGCTTGCTAGAAGATGTGTGTCCGAGACGTTGGCACCGGCTAATGCTATTAAGTTTTATATCTGGCATTTTAAGGTGTTCGGAAAGAGTTTTGACAACAGTCGAGGCCATATTAACATTAGTAGTGTTCTCTGAAATACCATGGATTAGAAGGATTTTTCTCCGGGATCTCATTTCCATTTCATCAAATTTACTAGCTAAAACACTAAGTTGCAGTTGAAGAGCTTCTAAAGCACTCATAACAAAACTTCTGAACATATTAAACTGATGTAATGTTAGAAGATGGACTTGCTGCGGGAATTGGTGTGCTGTTAAGATTTTGTTGAAACTCTGCCATTCTTGATTCAAACAGCTCTTTTAGTTCAGAAATATTGTGCTTTAGGGATTCCATTACTTTAATATGTAACTAGTCTTGTGGTAGAAGTGAAGTTTCAATAAAGTTTTCTTACTGATTTGTATTTGATGTTATTTATCTCTGTAGATATGAAGTAGAGGATATAGACACTGGTAGGTGCAGGAACTTTTAACACATCACTTTAGTACTTAATATATTAACAGAAATTAATAAAATTAAGAGCATAAAAGACGTGTGTACACTCTGAGCAACTCTGAGTTAGTTAGCGTCGGCGGCGGAACGAGCGGGACGACGTGAAGCGTCTTTTTGTAAAAGATGACGGTGCCACCGAGGGCGCCGTCTCTGTCGTTTCTAATCGTGCGGCAATTAGCTATCTTGGGATCTCTGTTACAATTTCTGAGAAACGTTTCCTGTACTAAGAATAAGTCTAAGTCTTTATTTTTAACAAAATCGCGGACTAGTCCCATTTGCGTGTTAAGGCCGTTAGCGTTAAAATAACCTATAATGAGAGAGCGCGGCTTGACTCGCGCGAGTCTTAAATCGGGCGCGTTAATTAAATTACTATTGCTGACCGCCATTTGAGATTAATAATTTTGCGTATTGAAACGCATGATTTTGGCGATTAGCCTCGTGTGTCGGCTAACCATTTGAATACGAGCTTGAGGAGCTCCGTCCGTGTTCCTAAGCCCTCCCGCGAGGGCTGCGATTTCGTTCGCATCTAAAGTATTTACGAATCCTAACACGAGCGCTATGTCGTCTTCCAAGGGGTCCGTCCCCTGGGGAGTCGCTTTCGGCATCGGTTGCCTAGGCGCAGTCCGAGGCGCTTGTGGATGAGGTCTCCTCGGTTGAGCCGTGGCTGCGTTTGCGATGGCAGCTGCTTGCATCTCAGGGAGAGGCTTTTTCCACGCGTTTGCGGAAGGCAGTGGGGCCGGAACGTACGCTGCTTGAGGAGCGGCTGAAGGCCTGGCTGTCGGGTTTTGCGCTTGACGGGAAGGCATCGAAGCCTTATGCGTCAAGCCGCCCTTTCCGCCGGTCTTGCGTGGGGCCCTGGAGCATCCGCGGTAATTTGCGGGGTGCCCCTGGGTCTCACACAAGACGCAGCTGGGAGGTACGGCAGGGTCGGGGACCTTGCGCGAGCAATCTATGGTTGCGTGGTCGTCGAGACACTTCACGCACCGTGGTTTGGCATGGCAATTTTTGGCCGAGTGCCCGTAGAGTTGGCAGCGATGACACTGCCCTGGAATGCCACGAGACAATGGCTTATCTATTTTAATGCCTGTTAGCTGGCATACCGAGCGGATATTAAATATTTTTTTCCCTTCTGGTGTACGTTCGAGGACGGCCAAGACCATGTCGTAGCTCTTTTTTGTGAAATTGATAAACATGCGGTGTACCGCAATTATGGGGAGGTTTTGGGATTGAAGATCCCGATAAATGGTCTCCGTTTCGATTTCCTTCGGAACGCCCTTTAGGACTACGCACAGTTGGCGTTCGTCCTCGAGGGCGAAGGAATGAAAGCCTACGGTTTTGCTCCTTAGATGTGCCGTAAGGGCCCTATGATCTTTGGGTGTGATCACCTGCACCCGTATGCCTTGTGAAGTTGACCTTGCAGATTCGAACTGCACTTTGTTGTCCAACATCCATTTTGAAACGTCGTTCCACGCCTTTTTCTCCTGTATGACGATCGGAGGCGGAAGGCGGTCTTTGCGTACTCCGGCCGGTAGTGGTACCGAGCCGGGGGCGGAGTTGTGCGCGGAATTCACCGCATTGTCAGTCTTGTCGGTCGGTCGTCCGGTTTCGGAACCGGTTTTGTTGTTGGCCACCTGCGCGGCCTTTTTGTCTACCTGCGCGGCGGGTTTTTCCGTACGCGGGGACGCGGGTTTCGGGGAGGGGGTCTTTTTAGTGCTTGTGGCACGTTTAGCTGGCGTCTTAAGCGCCTTTTTAGCTTTCCGTTTAGCTGATTTTGTTTTGACGGTCTCGAAACCGTCGTTTTCGTCGGCGGATTTTGACTCTCCGCTGGAGCTTTCGGTGTCGGAAACCGAATCCTCATCTGCCGAGGAGCTCGTCGGCGTCCCGGATTCGGATGAGCCGTCCACACTGGCCATTTCCTCGTCCGAGCCGTCCTCGACCTCCTCGACATCCTCTGCCTCACTTTGGTCATCGACCTCCGGGGACTGCGCGATTTGCTCACACTCTACGTATTCCGACGCTTGCGCTCGCCTCCCGCCCCTTTTATACGCTGCCGCCGCGAGCCCCGTCGAGCGCGGCAACCGTTACGCAAAAATAATCCTTATAGCTTGATTCACTATGCACGCGCGATGTCTTGTTAGCGTATTTCATGTAAGTAAGTATAAGTTTGGTGTTTCTATACCGATTTCAATGATTCTTTTTTTATTGAATTGGTGCTAATGTTTATTTTTTTTTTAATTAGGAATGATGGTGAGCATTATTGGTTTTATAAACGTAAAAGTAAACAAATATAATAAGAAATCTCCGAACTGCTAAGCTATCGAGAGTTATGCGTGTTATTGTGAGTTAACTATAAAAGATAGATATATGCTGTCTTGGAATATTTTTTTCCGTTATACATAGTTTCTATGTAGCTCTTACCATTAAGGCTGCACACGCGACGGAAGCTTAAAAAATCAAGCAACTTCTCCCATTTTCTCAACATTTCCTTTCACTGCTCTGCTCCTATTCATTGTAGTGTGATGAAAAGTATACTATTACCTGCCCAGGAGTATAAAGAATAATTGTACTAAGTTTCGTTAAAATCCGTCGAGTAGTTTTTTTTCTATAAATAACATACAAACAGACAGACAGACAGACAGACAGACAAAAAATTTTTAACTGCATTTTTGGCATCAGTATCGAACACTAATCACCCCCTGCTACTTATTTTGTAAATATATTTCATGTACAGAATTGACCTCTCTACAGATTTATTATAAGTATAGATATCGTTTTTAAAAATTGGGGGCCATGGTAAATTTACTACATGGCTATGATGCGTTGTAGCATGCACCTTTTTTTATTTCAAAGGGTTCATGTTCTACGCAATTTTGAAATATAGAATTAAATACTACTTCAGGTGATATAAGAGATCTAGATGCACCTGTATCAATTAAAAACTTACCTTTAAATTCGGGTATTTCTATGTACGGCAAATGATCTTTATATTGACTATTTAATTTCATTACGTTTTTTCCTTCTAGCTCTCCGCTCAACGTAAAATCCTGATGGTTATTTATTTCTTTTTTATCAGCAGTATCATAAAGATCCTGCTCGTTTTGTAAATGCTCCAAATACTCACCTGAGTCACAAACCTGAGAATACTCGTTGTATTGCGGTTCATTCACTCGTTGTATTCTTCGATAGCGAACTGCGGCTTCTCCGGCTTATTAGCTGACCTCAACCGCTTGGCAGAACCTCCCATGCTTAGGATGCTCCGTTGATCTCGCTTTCGTTGATTCTTCTTTATAGATCGCGGTAACAACGATTAGAACCGTTCGTTGGCTTTAAGAGTTATATTATAGCCAACACCGCGATCATACCGACTGCGCCAGTTAAATTATGTAGGCGAGAAAAAGGCTTATGGGGTGATGTATGTTGTGGTCATTAGAGGACTGGATAATAAAACCGATACTTTGTCTTGAATAGTATAATCAATATAAATGGTACATTACTGAGTACGGCACTACAGCTTAATTCAAATGACAATCAATGGTTAGATATCTATGCAACACTTAGAATTTGTATACCGAACAAAATGGCGCCAGTCTTAACCTCTGTGTCGTCGTGTCCTCCCTCGTGGCGCACGCTTGTAAAACCTTCTGTCACTTTTGACAGTTCGTTCGGATACCGTGTGTAGGTGATGTAATCGCCACACCACCCCCCTTGGAGAAAAATAAATTTTAGTAACCAAAAAATTACATATAAGTTTACAATCATATATAATAAATGTCTAGAATCAAAGGATTATAGGTCCAGACGTGGACCAAATCGCACTGTTCTACCCGAGCGAGTAGTATATGGTTTCGTCTTTGCTGTTAGCTCAGGCGAAACTGAAACTGGAGGTGTCCTCATAGCTGTGGCTGGTCCCCGTGGAGCTGATAAAGATGAATCCATGCAAATGAATGCTGGTTTCACTCTGTCCAAGCTTACTTGTGCATGCCTATTGTTAACACTGATTGTGATAGTTTTATCATTTCGTGTAATGACCCTGTGTGGGCCAGAATAAGGCGGTTTCAACGATGGCCGGACGGTATCGTCGCGTAGGAAAACGTGAGACGCAGTCTGAAGTTCCTTTGAAACGAATGTGGAACGTTGACCATGGCGAGAAACTGGTATTGGTCGAAGGCGAGCCATATGTTGACGCAGTTGAGTGGCAAAGTTGCTGATATCCTCAACGCGATCCGCACACGGAGATGGCTCGAAAAACTCGCCGGGCAGGTATAGGGGTTCCCCATAAACAAGCTCAGCTGATGATGCTGAGATGTCTTCTTTTAAAGTGGCACGCATGCCAAGAAGGACAATCGGTAAAACTTTATGCCATGATTCTTGGTGGCACATTAGAGATGCCTTGAGCTGTCTGGTCTGTGCATGCGCTCAACAAGGCCATTTGCGCAGGGATGATAACTTGTGGTGCGTATGCGTTTTGCACCGCAAAGTTGCATTAGCGTCTTAAATAATGCTGATTCGAACTGACGCCCCTGATCCGTCGTGACGATAGAAGGAACGCCAAAGCGAGCAATCCAACCACGAAAAAATGTCTCAGCACATTCCTCTGCTGTAATCCCGACCATCGGCCATGCCTCAGGCCAGCGGGTAAATCTGTCTACTGCTGTGAGGCAATACTTTAATCCTTGGCTATGAGGAAGAGGACCGATGATATCCACATGGACGTGACGAAAGCGCCTAGATAGACTGGAGAAAGTTGCAATAGGTGTTGAGGTGTGCCTAGATACTTTGCTGCGCTGACAGGCAATGCAAGATCGCGCCCAATTCCGGCAATCTTTCTTCATGTTAGGCCACACGAATCTCTGCGCCACTAAACTTGCGGTTCCTCGTGCCCCTGGATGGCTTAGATTATGTACTTTGTCAAAAAATGGACGACGAAAAGAAGGAGTTAGGTATGGACGACATTTCCCTGTGGACATGTCACAAAATATGGAAATATCGGTACCTGGTATGTTACACTTTTCTAATTTTAAAGAGGAATTGGACAGGTTCTCAAGTAGTTCCTTGTCCGACTCTTGTTCTTTGGCAAGCGCGGTGTAACTGTCTTGCAGATTAATAGCCTCCACACGAGACAGGGCATCGGCAACTAAATTATCCTTTCCTTGTACGTGAACGATATCAGTTGTAAATTGGGATATGAAAGATAACTGGTTTAGCTGCACGGGTGGCAGTTTCTCTCTCCTTTGGGAAAATGCATAAATCAAAGGCTTATGATCGGTAAAAATTCTAACATGCTGGGCTTCCAAAATGTGTCGAAAATGTTGGACCGCCTCGTAGATTCCCAACAGCTCACGGTAATACGCGGGCCAAGCGGACTGTTTGCTGGTCAACTTTTTGCTGAAGAAAGCAAGCGGTTGCCAATCCTTCCCGATACGCTGCTGCAGACATGCTCCAACGTGGGTGGAAGAAGCATCTGTGAAAAGCCCGAGTTCAGAGTCAGGAATTGGATGTGCCAGGATAGTCGCGTCTACGAGATGTTCCTTGCATTTTCGAAATGCTTGCTCCAAATCGTCAGTCCATGGGAAAGGTTTAGGGCCTTTCAGTTGTGACTTCGACAAAGCATCGTTTAATGGTGCTTGCAACTGAGCGGCACCGGGAAGGAACCTACGGTAAAAATTTACCATTCCCAGGAATCTCCGAAGGCCTTCCACAGTCTTTGGAAGGGGGTAGTTCCTCAAAGCTTCGATGCGCTCAGGGGGTGGGAAGGTACTAGTCTTGGATATTCTGTAACCAAGAAACGTGATTTCATCCACACCTAATACACATTTTGAAGTGTTGACCACAACGCCATACTCAGACAACCGAGAGAAAATGATGCGTAGATGGTCAGCGTGCTCCTCAGGAGACCTAGAATAAACAAGAAGGTCGTCCACGTATGGAAAGCAAAAATGCAGGCCACTCACCACCTCGTCAATGAAACGCTGGAACGTTTGTCCGGCATTTCGTAACCCGAACGCCATGTACGGAAATTCGAACAGGCCGAATGGTGTCGTTATAGCCGTTTTACACACATCTTCAGGTGCCACTGGAATTTGTTGATAAGCTTTTACTAAATCTATTGTGCTAAAAATTGTGCAATCTTCTAAACTGTGGCTAAAATCGCCGATATGGCGAACGGGATAGCGGTCAGGTATGGTGCGGGCATTAAGATGACGGTAGTCGCCGCAAGGACGCCAGTTGCTTACTACTTTTTTTCGCTAAGTGTAATGGCGAGGCCCACGGACTCTTCGAAGGGATTGCCGTCCCGCAACGCAACATCTCCTGGAATTCTGCTTTTGCGATCAACATTTTAGATGGTGCGAGGCGGCGAGGTCGGCATGAAACAGGAGGACCTTCTGTCGTGAGAATATGATGCACAGTGGAATGCTTCACAACTCTTGGAAGTCCAGGTGGCCTCGTAATTTCTGGGAACTCTGTTAGGATTTTAGAAAAAATTGAGTCATCCATCACGACAGCTTTAATACTATACTGCTTTATACTAGCTACTGTAGCTGTAACAGATAAATTGGTTTTCCCATCAATCAAACGCCGATTGTAACAATCGGGCAATAGATGATAGTATGCTAGGAAATCCGATCCAATGATCGCGCTGCCCACATCAGCAACTACAAAATTCCAGTGGAAGTCGCGCCTAAGTCCCAAATTCAGACGAAGAGCAATGGTGCCGTATGTTTTAATAACGCTGCCATTAGCTGCGCGGACATCGAAGTTAGAAGCGCTGAGATGGCGTTTAACAAGTTGTCGCGGGTAACAGCAAATGTCTGAACCAGTATCGACGAGGAATCGAACCTTCGATACTCCATCATAAATAAACAAACGGCGGCCAGAGTGCTCGCAATCGGATGCCGCCTCTACCGATTGCCTGTGGCTTTTCCCGATTCCTCTGTTTTCCATGTGCAGGGCTGCACGCATTTGCTGGCTTTAGTGTTAAATCGCCTGTGGTACCAACACAACCTGTTGCCAGAACGGGAGGTAGACCGAGAAGAGGCCCCAGATCGAGAATTTGATCGATACGGGCGCGAACGATCACAGGTGAGCGCATCGACCTTCTTGGTCAACTCCTCCATTTTTCTCATTAATAAATTAATATCTGATGTCATAGCATTGGTAGCACTTACATTAGCTGATCTACCTGGAGTGGTTTCCACAATAGCGTCCGCTAAATCGGCCAACTTCTCCATTGGCAAGTCCAATTGTGCCATTAAAATACGTTGCACTTCTGTTGGTAGGCGGCGCATCCACAGTTCTCGTACAATACTAACATCACCTTTCCCGGCAAGTGATTGTAAGTGACGTAGGAAAGAAGAGGGTTTTCTGTCGCCCATTTGTTCCTCGCTTAAGATTTGGCGAATGCGCTGCTCCCTAGAAATTGAAAACCGTTTAATCAATTCACTTTTTAAATTATCATACTTGTTATCTACCGGTGGATTGGCAATTACATCCTCAACTTCATCAGCCACACCAGGCTCCAACTTTGATAAAATGTGCCCTTTGTTGCATCTTTAGTAATACCAGCAATTTCAAATTGCGCCTCCGCCTGAGCAAACCATATTGTTGGCTTATTCGGCCAAAATGATGACAATTTTATAGTTACAGCACTTACATGTGGCTCAACACTACTATTAGGGTGCCGGCTTGTTAGCATAGCAAGTTGCTTTTGCAAATCTTTTAATTGTTTTTGAATTTCCTCTGATTCTGACATGATAAACAATGAATTTATTTCTAAATTACAAAATTAATAATAAACACAAAAATTGAATACAAAATTAATGACAAGTATACACAATATTACTGTTAAATATTCAGTGTTAATATGTAAAAAGAATGCTGTTCAATGTTACACTATTTATATTCAATTATTAAACCAGCAGAAATACACATATCTCATTCAATTGAGAAATTAAATTATACAGAAATGCAAAGTAAATGATACAGGACTACAGATGAAATGTGTTACCCAAACATATAATAAGTATATTAAAGTTAAAATGTTATCAATATAACATTATATTTAATGTTAACACCTATAACATTAATTTTATTATTCATATAATAAGATACATTACTATTTTATTATAAATTAACTTCAAAAGGTAATTATATTTACTTAAAATAACACTTGACTTATTCCTATTTACTAAATACAGTGGATTTACTATTTATTAGGTATACATGAAAGGTAAGTTTGCACAAATAAAGTTAACAAACAACCTATTGTGACTTACATTACAATTACAATATAAATGTCTACTTTTACAATTAGAAAAGTTTAAATATACTGTTAAGATCAGTCTCTGTGTGTTGAGTTTTATGTTGGTTCAGTTCCACTAACTGCTTAAGTCCATCAATATAATAGTAATATATGAGTATATATTATAGTAATATATGAGTAGGAGAATGTAACTTAGTAAGCTTCACAACAGCCATCAGATAGGTAGGTTTTATAAGAGATAGTTCTGCCCTAACGCTCCAAGGAATATTCCACAGTGTGCAGATTCACCAGGCTCGGTCCACTTAACTCACATCACGCCACATCACATCACAATCACTTCAGATCACGTCGGGGTCACCATTATGGGGTGATGTATGTTGTGGTCATTAGAGGACTGGATAATAAAACCGATACTTTGTCTCGAATAGTATAATCAATATAAATGGTACATTACTGGGTACGGCACTACAGCTTGATTCAAATGACAATCAATGGAATTAGATATCTATGCAACACTTAGAATTTGTATACCGAACAAAATGGCGCCAGTCTTAACCTCTGTGTCGTCGTGTCCTCCCTCGCGGCGCACGCTTGTAAAACCTTCTGTCACTTTTGACAGTTCGTTCGGATACCGTGTGTAGGCGATGTAATCGCCACAGGCTTTTTAAAAACTGTATTTATTTAATTTTACAAAACAACCTTTTAGTTCGAAAGCAAGTTGAAGACAATCATTTATTAATTTTAAATTTATATTATTAAAAATAATGTAATCAGCAAATATTTCTAATCCATAGATTTTTTCCGGATCTACATGTACGGTGTCATCGGAATGCGTCGTTATACCGTGTTAACTATAGACCCAATCCTTTTTGTGTTGATACTGTTATATCATTATTTTGTTTATATTTACTGTAGGACGATCTTGCAACGTACTTTTTGGAATGCCGTAGACTTAAGATGCTTTGAGGTATCCAAAAGTTCCTTCAAACACGCTCATTATGGCCTTCTTCATTTGTTCGACATCCCAATCCTGTATAGTAGCCTTTCTTGAATAATTACGCGGCATTGTCTGAGCTGCACAAAAAAATATATATTTTAGCATATTGGGGTATAACCGTACACTAACCGGTTTTACCCCGTACGGTTTTGCCACAAGATAACCTCAAACAACAACATAAAAAAACTGATAAATTTGCATTGCATTTGCAAAATCAGGAGACTTTTGGCCCAATAACTCATCACGATAACTGTCATCAAACTGGATAACGTCCTTCAGAGTCAGTCTTATCAAATGTCAAAATTCCCTGCCAGTCCTGGATAATTAGCGTCAATGTAATATTTACAGCTACTGTTTGAAGACATTATTAATATCTACTTTCGTCGTAGAATTAATTGAAGTTTTTTTAAATTATTTTTTCAACGAAAATTCTGTTGTATTTGGTTGGTTGTGTTTTTGTGTTTTCTTCAATTTTCACCAGACATAAACAGCCAGTCAATGCTTTATCAATGTCTAGCTGGCTATTTGATAAAAAGAACAGGAAAAATTATCTTGTCAATCGATTAATATACAACACTTCCGGAAAAATATAAAAACAATTGCAATGTTTTTTTGTCTTTTTTTTTATATAAAATTCCTTTTTTTTTTTAACCGTGGCATAAGCGACGGGGATAATTGTTTAAAGATGGTTCCTTGTCAGCTTGACAAATGTGTATACCAACATCATAAAAATTATATCAGGGAAAAATATGTGTACATATGTGCATTGTAACATCGTACCCAGTGTTAACTGTTCCCCATTTTACCCTATAAACTACAATAAACGCGTTTACTAAATTGTCTAATTTATGTAGACTATATGTTTCTTTTTTAATAAATACTAATACAAATAGTTGAAAAAATGTTAACTAGATGAAGTGGAACTATTTTCAGAAAAATCTCTTGATTGACTTTATCATATCTTTCAGAAGGTGCTATTAAAATAGATTTTTCACTAGGAAAGTCGACGCTTTCTATATCTAGAGATATTTTTTCACTTTTTGGGAGTAGTTCAAAGCACTTAGAACAGTTACAGTCTTGAAAGAAACTTTGAGGTTGGCTTCTTTCTCGACAAACGCAACTGTTGTGGTGTTAGATGAGCCTTTTTGTTGGTTTGTTAGTTATAGTTCAGTCCGGTTGGACTGAAACATTAGCTAGTATTTAATACTCTCCTTGCGCTTACCTGTTTGTCAATCATGTCTTTTAATGTCAATATATGGACGTCTCGATTTTATATTTTTTGAAAAAATGTCCGGAGTGCTACATCGCCGTTGTAAACGCTGAGATGGGGCAAAAATCAAAGATTTACATGTTCCCGTGACTTTTCCTGTATCTTTTTCTTAGACGTACTTTAGCTTTGTTGTACTTGATCGTCACTGCGTAATTAATACTCTCCTTACGCATACCTGTTTATTAATTATGTCTTTTATGTTAACGATATCTTGATTTAGAAGTACGTTTTATTGTTATATTTTTCACAAATATTACATATATGTATCACATGAGGTACTTTGAACTTTGGTTCACCTACAAGATAGAAGGCTGGAAAAATGTACATAAATGTAATCTCTATCCAAATTATAAGACGTACTATACAATTTTGTAAAAAAATGTTCCGTAAGACTTGATACTGTACCTATGTTGGGTTTTTAGCAAAAATATGAATGTACGAGGGTAAATCAAATATTAACCGGAATTATTCACCACCTTACCAGTGTCGTCCGCAATTAAGCCAATCATACGTATTTTCAATGTTTTGTAGGTTATATTTAGCCAATGTGATTTTTTCGATGTCATTGTTTCTATATTATATCCTACAAGACCTTGAGCTCAAAGTAACATTTCGGTAATATTTTGTAAAACATTATAAGAAAAATAACGAAAAACTTAAAAAAACGAATGTATTTATTCATAAATTTGTCTTTATTTATCATCTACATACTGTATTAAACATTAACATACAATATGACATAATATATAATAAAAAATCAAACTAAAATAATAAAATGACCATAAATCACTTGAATTATTTTGGTATTTTGGTTTGTTCAGCCCCTGTTAACATTTCCTTTTTTAAAGATGTCAATAGCAATAATCTTACGCAGTTAACATCTTCTTGTGTTTCCGCACATTTTATAACAGTTTCCACTGCTGTTATTGCTTATTTTAATGTTGGTACGTCAGCTTTGTTACTCGCACTTTCTGTATCGTCGTCTATATCATCTTGGCCCCTTTCATTGCCGCAAACAAATTCAATAATCATCAGATCAGTCATTGTTTCACATGTATCTTTTACAGAATCCACATATAACCATTGACTTAAAATATCGCTTGTTAAATCCGGCTCATCTAATATTTCCTGAATCCTGGAAACTTCAGTATCAGTAAATATCTTATCTGAATCTGTAGCATGTGAATGTGATGGGAGATTATCAAGATCCATAAGATCATTAGGTTCATTATTTTTTTTCCAGGAGTTTCTAATAGTGTTAGAAGTTATAGTCTGCCAGGCAAGTAAAAAATACTATAGGACACATCTTTGAGATCCATCTTTTTTAAAAAAAGCACTAACTTCTATGTCTTACGCTGATAATTACGTAATTATTTCTTTCCTATAATTTGATTTGAAAGCACAAATTATTCCTAAGTCCAAGATCTTTAAATTTAAATTTACTATTCAAAACTGAAATTAAATTATCTGTCTCTACTTTAATACTTGAGTACACAAAGAAATCGTCCACATAAAGAGCAACAATAACTTTTACATTATCATAAAATTTAGTAAATACACATGGTTCTATATGAATTCGCTTAAAGCCTAATTCTGTCAAACATTAATTAACCTTATCATACCATGACCTTGACGACTGCTTTAAGCCATAGATTGATTTATTTAGTTTAACAATAAAACAATAATTGTATTCTTATTATTACAAACTAAATTAACCTATGGATGAGCCATATAAATATCTTCTTTTAAAATACCTTTCAAAAAAGCTGTTTTAACATCCAATTGAGTAACTCTAAAATCTAATTGTACAGAAAGTGCAAATAGCAATCGTAAAGTACAGTGACGCATAACAGGTAAGAATGTCTCGTCATAGTCTATTCCTGGTTACTGGCTACCAGACTAGCACAATATCTAACACTGTTTTGACCCATTTACACTGAACCACTGTTTTACCTTGAGGCACTTCACTCACTACTGTCCACGCATCATTCTCTTTGAATGCTTGAAGTTCCTCCTCCATCACAGTAATCCACTTGTCTTTATCGGGGCTTCGAAGAGCTTGTTGGATTCTTGGTCAAATACTGATAGTCAAAGTGATCCACTTTGACTATTGAATTATAGCATTATAAATACTAAAATTAATGCTCCAATAAAAAATTAAAACGTAACCTCTAGTACTTTAGGATACAGAGCATTTAAACTACATCCGCATCGAAGTGAGTGAAACACGTATCATTGCCTGAAATGAGCCACTGTCGTGTCATATAATTTCTGTTTTAATTCGACATTGGTTTTTAAATCTCAACACCTACTTTGTATGCTGGTAAATAGCACTGTTTGGACCTAGGTATACAGATGTAGGTTATTGAAATCAAATTATTTAGTCAATTTTGCAGGACAGGTACGTTTTTATTTAGAGAGTGGTATAATCTGAAATCTGGTGTAGTTATCGCATTATTCGTAGACTGTAAACTGGAGCGGTTGCCAAACGTTTAGGGTTTCCCCCAAGGTTTTCCCCAAGACGATCATATGGTCGTGAATCATGTGTCGTAGCATGAAAATGTAATTCTGCATTTATGTTAAAATCTTGTTTATATTAAAATAAGTGTACGAAATTTAACATATTCATGAAATGTTGAGGAGCTCTGTCTGTGTTAAGATAGAAATCGCAATCCCATGGACAGCTAGATACTGGTGAAGTATTTTTTGAAAAGCATAAAAGGTGACAGTATCGTGTTTTAAATCATCGGAAATCATGACGATGCTGTCATGTTGTATTTCATTTCCATCTTTATAATAAAACACAGATGTCAATGGAACGATTGGGCAGCATCTTGAACGACAAAACTGTAGTTTACGGCGAAATCACATTACAGGAGAATTTCACATAGCGGGAGAATTTCACTTCAGAGATAGTTTCTTTAAGAGTTTTAAAATAAAGAGCTTGTTGATCAGCGATGTAAGCATGTGACTTTAATAAATCTATATCGGTACATGAGCAATCTACAAAGTCATCAGCAGAAGACACCTGGGTGGATATCGTGAAGTGGACTGTAGCTTCTCATTTTTCAAACTGAATGTTTGTCACATCATTGTCATCGAATACCGTTTTTAAATGATCACGTATTCCAGTTAAGCCAAGACAGGAAGAGCAACTTTCGTTTAGAAATTTTACTGTGTTTGTTATCATTAAATGACATTTTGGCGTTGGATTTGGCACACATCATCATTTTAAGATATTCTTTATAAGATGAAAGATGCAAGGTAGTACTAGATATTAAGTTGGCATCATCTCCTCCTCTTAAAATTAGCTTAAAGTTTTGATGGTACATACAGACATACACCATATGTGTCCTAGAGTCTTTTGCGAAAACACATTGTTTTGGTCTCAAGGTAAAAAAATTGTTAAGCCAATTTTTATATTTAGATACTTTATTTTAAACTTTTGATAAAGCTCATCTATATTGCACATAAGCAGTTGTTTTTGTAAATGTGTCCTTTTTCCATCGTCTAATTAAATGGATACGAAATCTGTTTTACCTGGCATCACTCTGCTAATATCTTCACGAAGATAATAACTTTTTACTGCTGTCAGTTTCGGCAGATAATTTGCGTCCATCGCGTGGGTTCGGCGAAGTCAAGATGCCCAACTGTTTAACTAGTTTCATAGTTTTTCTTGCTTGGCGTCGGGATGATCCGAATTCTTGAAATAATGTATTCTCACTCCCAACGGAAGTAGAAGTGGAGGAATTATTATACTTTTCTTTGAGCTGGTTCAAAATTTTTTTGTCTTCATATCTTGTTTCATCTGTCTGTGTTGCGAAGTTTTGGTATTTATCAGGAATAAAGCTTTCGTTTTGATTTGGTTGTGAACAATCACTTGATGCCTGACTAGATTGTGACTAGACAATGTTTTCACTGTCTAGTCACAATCTATTTCAGGTGGTGATTCACATATCAGTCGTTTTCTGCATGATTCAGGTATATAAAAATATATTGGGCGAAATTATCCACTTTATACTCACTGCGTTAGATTTGTTTGTAACTTTCATATTCTTCTGACGACGAGCCATGAGAAACTCATTTAAACACCGATCACCGTAAAAATTCATTTTAAATTAGCAGAAAATAGTAACGCGTCTAGCCGATGAGCGGTCAAAGCTTCAATTAACAATAACGGTTAATTCGAACTACGAGCGGGACAGTTACGCATCATATAACTGTCTCTTTCTAGAAAGTAACGACGATTTTCTGGATTCGTAATAGCTTTAATCACTACGAGATGGCGTTACTGGTCGTATTTCACAACATTATCTTTGTTTGTATGAATTCGTTGATAAGAAATATATATGTTAACAGTTACATATAAGTTTCAGTCAGAAACAAACTATTTCAGTTGATTTTTATTTCTTTTGTATGTTATATATTATATAATTAATTCAAATTCAAATATTTTTATTCAAAATAAGATAGGTGTAGCCTATCTCATGTAAATTTATTTTTCTTAATATTGATTATATTAACTTTATTTTTACTGGGCTTTATTTTTACTGGGTGTCTTTTTTACATGCTTTATATTATTGTGTACAGTTATCTCTTTTTTACTGACTGTGGCTGGCCGCATACATACGTAAAACGTATTCGTTTTCCGAATGCGTAATTTCGAATCGGAATTCCGTGAGACTTGCGCAAACATTCGTCTTCTTCATTTGGAATGTACCTACTTCAGTACGGATAGTGATAGCGTGGCGAACGCACGACGATGGAGGACGACGATTTATTAGCAATTGCATTTCTCTTATTAATAAATAAGAAAAAGAAACGTCGTCGGTATTGGATACATCCACTAAATACTCGAAGAGTCTATGAGAGTCCGTATTATTTGAAGAGAGCTAAGTTTCTTGCACATCCAGATAAATTCTTTGATTTCTACAGAATGTCAATAAATTCTTTTGATGAACTTCATAATGGCATACGTGATAAATTAATGAAGCAACATATTTATTTATTTATTTATTTATTTATTTATTTATTTATTTATTTATTTATTTATTTATTTATTTATTTATTTATTTATTTATTTATTTATTTATTTATTTATTTATTCTTTATTGTACACAATTTATATCAATAAATTTGCACAAAAGGAGGGCTTAACGCTCAACAGCATTTTCTGCCAGCCAACCTCGTCAGGTGGGAAATGTAGAAGTAGGTGTACAATATTATTACATACATACACTCATATATATATATACATATATACACACATACACATACATATTTATAAATATATACATACATAAATACACATATACATACATAACCATATAAACGCATACTCGTATACCCAATATATATGATATAAAACAACAAATACAAATCCATAATACATATATTTATCTATATATTTATTTATCAACTATATTTTATATTTCAATGTGGTTTCAAGTAAAAAATATTTTTTTAAATACCTGCATGAGATTATCTTTGGATACGGAAGAAAAACTAACCATAACCTTGAGGTAAGTTATCTTTATTTTTAAATCTGTTCTTATTTAAAACAGAAAGCAAATCAACAATCTTATTTTTTGCTTTAGGTGATGATTATCAATATGTAGAGATGTGGAAGGTGATGTGTAGAGATGACGTGGTGATTGAAGCGGTGGCAGATGAGTAATAGAGTTAATAACCACTCTGGAATTGTTTGGGGCAGATTGATAATTCTTGGTTTTATTTTGAGAAGAAGATGAACTAAAGTTTGGCAATGGAGTTTGCGTTTCATATAACATATTAAGTGAAGTTTCTGGTACAGGAATATATGAATAACAGGGGGAATAACCACGGCTTGATGCTGGTGTAGCTGAACGTTGACTGAAGTTATCATAACTCAGTGAAGAAGATGGAGATGAATTGTACTCAAAATTATTTTTTTTTTACCAACTGCAGCATTCCCAATTTAAAATCATTTTTTTTATTTTCATTCATATTTTTCATATGTGTTCTAAACCTTAATAAAAATTTCATGTCATCATCTTCTACTTCTTATTGTTTCTGATTGGCTTTCTGTTGATTTTGATATAGGATACTGAGTATTTCGGAGGGGATATCTTTTTTGTTTTGTTTCAAACTTTTAGCAGGTGGAGTTGATATAGGTGATGAAGGTTGTAATATATTTGTATCCACTGGTTCCATGCTGTGTTCTTCTAGGGATTCGTGTGAAATATTATCGTGTAAATCATCAGATTGATAGTTTCCTTCAGTATTTTTTTTTATCAAAGACTGGTATAAGAAAATAAAGCAGATCTGATAAACATATTTTTTAACCTTTTCAGCGGCACTGCCTGTTGGAGCACATTTATTTTTTTGGTAATCCCTTCGAAAGTAGTCTGAAGTATAATTAAAATCTAAATCTCTTTTTTTCAGATTCCTGGCAACTGATAAAAATTTTGAAGAGTTACACTTTGAACATTTAATGGGGAGCAGGACAGTATCAGCTGTAGTTAAGGAAACATGTACAGCAATATGGGAAGTTTTTCAGCGTTTGGAAATGAAGCCACCATCATCAAAAGAACGTTAGCAAGAAATTGCTGAAAATTATCATAAAAGAACTAATTTCCCTAATTGCGTAGGTTCAGTGGATGGGAAACATTCGTTTGATTTCTCCTCTGCATAGTGGATCTGCCTTTCATAACTATAAAAATTTCTACTCTGTTGTACTATTAGCAGTAGTAGATTCTGACTACCGTTTTATAGCTGTAGATGTTAGAGCTTATGGCAGAGACAGCGATAGTAATGTTTTCAACAATTGGAATTTTGGAAAAAAGCTAACTCACAATCGCCTTAATATGCCTGAAGCAAAACCTCTGCCGAATACCAATGACACACCTCTATCTTTTGTGTTTCTTAGCGATGAAGCGTTTCACTCAATAAAAATTTTATGAAACCATATCCGAGAAGTAATCTCAATACTCAACGCAGAATATTCATCTACCGCCTCAGCAGATCACGATGAGTGGTAGAATTAGGGATTGCAATCATATCCGGTATCATTTTCAATCCGGCCGGATTTCACCGGATTGATGCTAATCTACAGCTATGGATTTTAAAGTTACTTAGGGCCTAGTATTTAGTGGTTTTTAGTTTTGATAATAATGTATAAAAAGAAAATAAAATACGTGTTTATGGAAAATAAAATCACTTTTAATTATATTTTTTGGTATTAATTGTAATTTTTGGTACTATTTGTACTAAATCAAATTATGAAACTATTTTTAATAATAAATTAATCAGTCTGACTCTCACTTATTGCTGTAATGTAAGTATCTGAAAGTACTTAAGTTTTAATAATACTATTAAACTCTTATTAATAATCTACACAGTTATATAACAAAACAGTCTTTTAAATTTGTACTTATAAAATCAACAACTTCAGTTCATAATCCTAAGAAACAAAACAAGAAGCATTTATTTTTGCAATGCAAAATGCAAATGAAAATTATTTCTGTGCCTGAAAAAACGATCTAAGAAAACAAATAGTGTTTATTGTACTGTCTCCTAGTCTGCTTCTGATGGCACTACAAATATAACCTGCGGCAGAAAAGGCCCTTTCCGCCTCAACACTGGTTGGCCTAATCGCCATCAAGTAACTGTAGATCAGCGAAATGTGTTTTCCTTTTACTTTTTCTACTTCATACGCAGTCATTTCTTTTTTAAGTATTTTCTCATAATCTGTTTCTTTTTTAGCATTAACTTTCCCTATATCCTTTTTTTTTCTTGCGGGATTTGATTTTCTAGTTCCTCTTTTAATGTAATGTTTTTTTCTTTTGGCAATAATGACATGGAATCAGAATCGGAATTGGAATCTATATTTTCGTCTGCTGTTTCTGTCACATTTTCATCACTTAAGAATCGGCTTATTATTTTTTTCATTTCCTATCGTATGATATTTTTTTAGGCATAAAAAATGTATCGTCAGCTTGCCTCAAATATTCCTCATATTTTTTTGGATTATGTAAGTAAGTCAATATCCCAGTCACTATTGTGCGACGTTCTTTTATTCTTACACGTAGTGCGTCAGATAGATCCTTACTTAGAACAGTATCTTGTTGACCCAACTTATCTATAATAAATTTAAGTACAGTGTCAGCAGTAAGAAGGGTCGATTCTCTTCTGCATAATGTCTCGACAGCAAGTTTTAAAGGTTGCAAACTGGTGATCAAATCTTTCATTATTGACCACTCGTGGTCTGTAAATTTTATTTCAGATGTTATGTCTATTAATGCTTTTTCGATGCATACCTTCAGATCATAAAATCTTTCAACCATAGATAAAAGGCTTTTCCAGCGTGTGCGGCAGTCCAAAATAAGTTGTAACTCTTTGCTTTTTTCTTCTCTAACATACTTTTGAAGGTATAAATCATCTTTGGTGGGTGACTTTCGAAATAATTTTACCACTTTCCGCACTTTTTGAAGAAGGTCATTGTTTTTTGGGACCATTTCGATACAAGCTCTATGATCATCTGTTCCTATTATTACTGACATGTCTGTTGCACCTTGCTTATCATCCAATTCGTCCATGTATTCACTGTCATCATTATCCATTTCAATAGAAGACCTTTCCATGGGCTCAACTTCGCTATCTGATTTTTTGCAGTACAAAATTTTGACAACAGCTAACTGGATGCCGTGAGCGACGCACAGTTGATGATAGCACGGTACTAGTGTGCCAGCTTTAACCATAACGCTTGCGCCGTCCGTAGTCATACCAATTATGTCAGAATCGAGATCAAGACGAAAAATCTTCAGGCGGTCTTTTACCAAACAAACAGAGTGCTCTGCAGTACACGATCCTTTAATTCTAATTAAGCCAAGATTAAAATGCTTTTCTTGGTGATAAACATTTAAGTTTAGATATCTATGGTTTTTTTGGGATGTCCATTCATCGAACGTCAACGAAATTTTTTGATTCTGCTTCTTGAGATATTCAAATTCAATTATCATGCCAGCCTCGACGGTGTTTGCAAAATTATTTATCATAGTTCTTATGATGTTTGGTGATTGTGGAAGTTGTAACCCGCTTTTTTGAATAAATTCCGTAAGTCAGTAGATGTACAAAAGGTACTGAGGGCCAAGCCATCTTTGCAAATCATTCTAGAAACCATGGCCTCCATACTATCATTTTTCTTCTTAAAATAACTGTCAATTGGTTTATTTTTTTTCTTTGGTGTAATATTGTGTTCTTCATTACTGAATAATTTAAACTGTTTCCGTATCAGTTTTTGATGTGGACGCTTGTGAAACTACTTGAGAATAAGACCGTTTTAATTTACTTTTTGCAGAGCTAACGTTTATGCAGTGTATTTTATTTAAATGAACCTTTAAACCTTTGAAAGAACCTTTGCTTATTTTCAAACATAATGGTTTTTTAAACATAATGAGCATTGCGCTTCGATTTCTGTATTAGGTTTTTTTGAGAAATAGTCCCACAGAGATTTTCCAGTGTCTTCACTTTCATTATTTTCGTTCTGCTCCTGATGTCCTTGTGGTTTCGAAAGCGACATTTTTAAATACTATAATCATTTACCTGTAACCAATTAAAAAACTATAAATTAAAAAGAAGATACCTAAACATTTCCGTTCTGAATTTAACAAAAAAAAGCAGGTAAATATTCTGACTAAACAAGTAATAAGTTAATAATACACGACTACACAATCGCACTGTGAACTTATATTGAGCTCAGAATTTTATTTCTCTTTCGGTTAGGTATTGAAATCGGTTCTGTATTTTAGATTTTACGGTGGAGTGGAACATACTTAAACACAAATCCACATAAATACTTAATTTGTATAGTGACAAGATCATAACACTTCCTATTGGCTTTGCTGTAGTCGTGTAAAAAGAATGAAAAAGTAATTGAAATTATTATAAGTAAACGACGCATTGCATTGCATGACAAACAATACAATAAATACCTAGCTGACCTAACCTTTTTAACAATTCAAATACAACATAGAATATTCAATGTTTTTTCGTCATATAACCATAACCACTATTTAGGTAAACAAAGTGTTTGTCAACTTACGGTTTATCTCGACAGAATAATCTAATCAATCACTCGCACACTTTTCGATTAGTTTCGTTCGATACTTTCAATGTCAAAGGTCCAGTGGCAACTGACAACATTAAAACATTAAAAACATTATGACGAAGATCTTAGTACGCATGCTCCTGTTGTACAGCAAGTGCATGCAGAGCCGGTGTCGACGGCGACAGTGCCTCGCCGCGCGGCACGTCTAGTGATCTGGCAACGACGCGCGCGTGCGACGTTTCCAGATCACGTTCGCGTATTTTTTGCTTTACCGGATCCGCCACCGGATCCGGCGCAGACTCACCGGATCCGGTAGGTCCAAAAACACGCCGGATCCGCCGGATTACCGGATCCGCCGGACCGGATTGCAATCCCTAGGTAGAATGTGCCTTCGGCATTCTCTCACATAAATGGCGAATTTTTCACACTAGCATGACGATTCCACCAGATTTTGCAGTATTAGTAACTAAGTAACTAAGCGTGTGTGTTATATAATTTTGTTCGCAGACGAGACGGCTATCGATTCGAAGATACTTTAACACATTACTTTGAAGATATACCTTTTCGTAGTCCACAACATAGATCTACCAACCGAGGTCGAAACATCAGAGACAATTTTGCCGAGTACTTTATGACACCGGCAGGGGAAATATCGTACCAATATAACGAGAGAATTAGTAATTTACAAGAATAAATATGATTTGTAATAAAAATACTTAAAGAAAATATCTTACCTTTGTTTTCTTTGTCCACTTTAGAACACGTGTCTCAATCCTTTATAACCTCTTTGAATACATTCTCCCAGGCCAAATCTTTGACATCTCTATTATGGTAATCGTTGTCATGAATATTGAACAAACAGGGGTATTTTTCAACCGATTATATTAATGTTTCTGCCTCACACATTATCGTGTTACAAATTTACCAATAGATACGTACGATGCGCGAGGTGCGGGCGCGATACTGAATAGAAATTTCCGAACGTGTGCGCCGGCACAAACAAAATGTATACAAATGCTGCGCTCTGCATGACGTCATTAGGTTTTTTCGAGTAGGTTTCTCCGAACGCGCCGGCTTGCACACGAAACGTACGTGCGGAATTTATTCCGTTCAAAAAAAAAGCGAACGTGTGCTCCAAATAATGTATTTTCTACTGATTCCATGCATTCATTCCCTGAATACGGAAAACGAATTCGGAAAACGTATATATGCGGCCAGCGTTAGTCCTCTCGTGAGTCTTCCATACAACCTAACATTGGCGAAGTGAACAGTGCTCAACTGGCTCGCTCAAAACGCCATAATTGAAGAAATTAATGAATGAATTGATTATATTATTTATGTCAATTAAATGTTTTTTTTATTATTATTATTAGTTAATGTTACATAATTACTATTTGTTAATATATGTACCATACTATTCAAACTAAATCTTGCATCATTTTCTAGTGGCAACTTCTTTATGTAAGGAAATGTAAAATCATCAATTGTGAGTGATATTTCTTCAAAAATAAAATATTTACATTTCCCTTTCCCCCGTACAAAATAACTAAAATTGTGTTAGGACAATAAGTATTAGAAATAATTTTATTCATTATTTAGGAATAGGTACTCGTAGCTCCGGACATACAATAATCTAATACTGATTGACCTTTACATATATTATTTAAAATCACACCCATATTTTTTACTTTGATTTTACGAGACTATGAGTTGTGACTTTTTATTCCTTATAAAGCTGTCCTGTGCTCCATCAGACTGAGATTAAATTAATATTTCTGACATCTACTTGGAATGGCTTTGGCACTTGACACCTACATAGTTTTACCAGGTCGTCTATAGCAGATATGTGCCTTCTGATTTCTTTCTGAGCACTTTTATATTTGTCAGAAATTTATTTTAATTTACTATGCAACGCTGCAATCTCAAACTGTAGGGAACTCACCTCAGCTTCATACAGTAATTTTTTACTTGTCATATTTTCTGTATATTTATTAAAGTTATTTTTTACATTATTTCTGTCAGTAACTAATTTGGTGTAATTCTTACATATGTTTTTAATTTAACATGCGCTGGGTGTTTTTAATATATTTATTTATTTTAATGTATTTAATTTTTAGTTTTTTTATTACTATTAAGAATTGGCTTAGAAGTTGTTGAATTATCCCCCGTCAAGTATACTGTAGATATGTCATTTTTATAGGTGATGACTGGACAAAACAGAGAAGGTGTATTCCCAACGAGTTCTTCAAATAGGCTCTGGGTTTGAGAGGCCTTCTTTTTGAAGCTGTTATTTTCCAGTGTAATTATATATTCTTTGGTCTCATGCAGTTGTGACTTTAGATCGTAGGGAAGCCTGAGGGCTTCCTCATATTCCACTCTGCACTGGCCAAACTCATTGACTATTTTCTGCAGATTATTATTTTTTTCCAGTACTTCTGAATGTTTTAAGTATAGTTTGACAGTTCATTTTTAAGATCTTTATTCTTAATAATAATCTGCAGAAATTCATGCTCATTGTCATCCCTCTTTCTTAAAAATTGTTCACATGACTTTAGCTTCTGGAGTGTCAGTTGGAGCTTATCCTCTGTCTGACGAACCGTGGTACCTCGAGTCATCCTTATATTATTTATGCAATAGTATGCGCAGGAACTGTTTAGGGCAGTACGAACTTGTATTAACAGCTAAAAAACGTAAGTATTTGAGAACAAAAGGGAAAGCAATAAAAACAATAAAATAGTACAATTTAAAAATATACTTCGTTACCTGCTCGATGATACCAAACTCACTCGATTAACAACAACAGCTCGATAAACAAATACAGCTAAGCACTTTAAATTTAAAGTTTTACACATTTTTAAGTACTGAATATATAATAACAGTACAAATGTCTATAATACAGAACTTTTTACAAATTGCACCAAATTACAAAGAGAGAATAGAAAATACAAATAATTTTATTTAATTCACGGGGGATTTTTTAAAAACTAACTTCTTTACTTGTACGTATCCCCACAGGAAAAAAAATACAAAGTGGGTCTGGGCTTCTTGGAGGCCATGGAATATCATGTCTGTGAGAAATCAATTTGTTAGGAAACATTTCTTTAACCACCGGTAAAGTCATACTTAATGTATGGCATGTTGCTCCATCCTGTTGCATCCAAATCCTGCTGTTATATCCTTTAAATTCATGTAAATGTGCTATACCCAGGACGGAAACCAGATTGGAAGGGAGACAGGATGTTATTACTGTGCAAGAATAAATAAATTTGTGCGTGTATTATTGGCTCAAGAACCTTAGATAGAAAAGGTAATATAGAAATAGAACGATAATAAGAGAAGGATGTTGGGTTGGACGGTTTCGGGACAGGGATCACAAGTGCATGACGTCAAACATCAGGGAATTCGCTATGGGAAAGGGAGAAGTTAAAAATATGGCAGAGGATAGGGAGAATAGAATTAAGAGATAAAAAAATTATGCGTCGGCTAATGTTATCAAACCCAGTGGCGTCTGATTTGATTGCCAACACGTGCTTGCGTACATCCGTGTTTGAAATAGGAGAGAATGTGAAGGGTTTACTTGTAGGATTGGGTAGTAATGATAATGAATAAAGAGTACTTATTTTAGTACTATTATCCATTAAATTAACGGAACCAAAAAAATTGTTTAGCGCGTCCAAATCCGTGCAGTTGTTTAAAGTGGAAACATTAGTACGCTGACCTCCCATCGCATTCAGGAACTTCCAAGTTTTTGTGGGATTGCTACTGTTAATTTCAGATAATATGTATTTACGCCGGACGTCTCTGCAAGTCTTATTACATCTATTCCGTAAGGATTTGTACCTTTGTAAATTTGAGTCGGTAGGATTTTTTTTATACTTAGACTTTGCGTTATTTCGTTTGACCATAAGTAACTTATTATCTGGGGTTAGCCACAGAGCAGGGAAATGTTTTATTTTAACTGGCCGCAGCGGCGCATGGATATCAAAGAGCTCGGTCAAAATTGAGTTGAAAATGTTCAATTTTTCATTAATATTACCAGCACTGAATATGCAATCCCAGTCAATACAAGCAAGATCGTCCATAAACTTCGCGTTATCGATGTTATTGAAACATGTTCGCATCACAACTGTCGGCTTTAATTTCGGCGGACGTATTTTATATGACAGGTAAATGAGGTCATGATACGAAAATGCATCGGCTGACATTTGTCCAAAATTTGCGACACGTTCCGTTGAAGAGACGATCATCAGGTCGAGTAAAGATGGCGCACAACCGGGGAATAAATGAGTAGCGTTCGTAGGAAGAATGTTTAAGTTAGAGCTGTTGATAATATTCATTAGCCGATTCGCGCGAACGTCGTTTTTAATCAAACACGTGGTCGATCATTATAATAGTGTGATCTGCCCCTGGAGCATATCTTTCTAACAGATCTTCAAATGCGTCAAAATAATTTATATATAAGTTGGAACTATAAAAGACGCCAAGTAACACTTTAAGGGTCCCAAAGAGGACTTCTATTAAGATATGCTCCGATGAGTTAGAATAGGTTGAGGATGATTTGTTTAATATTGAAAAAGGAAAATGGCTGCGAAGGTAAATAGCAACAAGATGTTAAGAACAATATCTTGTTCTTAACATCTTTACTGTATCATAATGCTTAACTCGGCCATTAACCTAGATAATCGCAGCATTATAAGGAGAATAATATATATATATATATATATATATATATATATATATATATATATATATATATATATATATATATATATATATATATATATATATATATATATATATATATATATATATATATATATATATATATATATATATATATATATATATATATATCTATATATATATATATATATATATATATATATATATATATATATATAGATATATATATATATATATATATATATATATATATATATATATATATATATATATATATATATATATATATATATATATATATATATATATATATATATATATATATATATATATATATATATATATATATATATATATATATATATATATATATATATATATATATATATATATATATATGTGTAAGACGTAATATCAGTTTTAGTAGCAATAGTCAAATGTTCAAATCTGCCTCGCTGCTGGGGTAGCTTTGAATATACATGAGGCAGTTTTGAACTATCGTTAAATTCGTTGAAATAAAAGGCTTTTTATAGTTTTAAAACATTCATTTATTATAGTTATTAATATAGATAGTTATTAGTATGCATTAGAAACGATGGAGATCAAATATCAGTGACTAAATTAAAAAATCCTTAACTAATATTGCGATTGCGCTAGTACTAGGGTAAAGAACATGAGTCTTATTTCGGTGTCTGTCTATCAGGTTCATTTTCTTTCAAAAGAGCGGTAAGCGACTTGGAAGAGGTTGAATCTGGGAATTTGAAAGAGTTTAAATGGGAAAGGCTGCTGTTAGATTTGTACAACTTAGAAAATAACCTAAACATAATATAACAAATAATAGTCTCTTCTGCTGAAACACCACGGAGTGGGTAAGCAGCACAAAATTTTGTGAGATCGTCTTGAAGTGTCATTATGTATTTTAATTTAGCAGTGTTTCTGGCAGGGAACCCACAATATCTAAAGCTACTCTTTGAAAAGGGGCATTGGATGTCGTAGTTATAGGCATTGGTGCTCTATTAGTATTCCGAAGAGCTTTATTTTATAAGCAGAGAGAACAAGTTTTAACATAATTTTCTACATCATGTCTCATACCCTTCCAATAATACTTCTTCTGAATGCGCATTAAGTCTAACCGAGCCTACATGCCCAGCAATTGGTAAGTCATGATTTTCTCGCAGAATTGTCTTTATTTCACTAAGAGTGGGATGTATTATGTTATCATGGTATATACATATTTATAGTAAGATTAGTATTGTGAAATAAATAAGTAAGAATATTTATATATTTTGATAAATGAATTATTTTCAAAGGGGTTTTTGAAATCTGAAATAGCAATTTCAGTTATATTAGTATAATATTGTAATAAATAAGATTTTATAATTTTTAGAGTATAGAAGATTTCCGGATATGTACATTCATCGAAGTGATGAACTTTCGTATAAATTAAATAAATATCTTTATTATTTAACAACACTTTATTAAAAGAGTGTAGTTGTTTTTCGCAATACATAGTTTAATTAAAATTTTGTATAATGTTCATTATTTTTTGAATATAAACGTTAGATTCATCTAGATCTATAGAACTTGTAATTAAAATAATTTTACAGCTAGTTTTAAGAAAAGATTTATTTTTTCAATAACTTTATTATCATATTGTATAGTTTTAGAAGCAATTTCTTTAAGGAATTTTGAATATTTGACATTATTTTCTAACAGTATTTGAGTTATTGAATATAGAAGAAGGATTTTGTGTTTTTAAATTATCATTATTAGATACAAAAGGATTTACATGTTCTGTACAAATAGTAGGAATTAAAGATTCAAGATTAATATCATCAGGTTTGCTTTGGTTTTCGGGATTTGGAAGATTAATAATTTCTATAGAGGTATTGAAAATAGCAGGATTAGAAACTGAAGATTCTTCAGCGAATAGAGGATTACCACCTTGAATAGAAGCATTTTCAATTGGAGGAATTAATGATGGATCAACCTCAGGAAGAGAAGGTTGTAAGGATGGGATTTCAAGATCATTAAAGTCAAGATTAAGATCATTACTTTATGGACTTAAATTTATGTCCCCGAAATCAGTGATTGAATCAAGAAAATTATAGTAATCATCAGTATTAGGAGTGTTTACAGGTTATATTGGATCGGATAACGAGAGAGCGCGTCTGCAACACAGTTTAGTTTTCCTTTACGATATACAATTTCATACTTAAACTCTTCAAGTTTTAATCACCGTTTTTGAAGCTTACTACTTGGATCTTTATGATTAAATAACCAGTTTAGAGGTCTGTGATCGGTATCGATTTGAAATTTGGCGTATATATATGGAATGTTTTACAACCAAAAATAACTCCATTCCCAATAACTCCTTTTCCAATGTACTGTAATTACATTTACTTTTATTTAAAGTGCGCGAAGCAAAAGCAATTGGTTTATCTTTACCGATTAAACCTTCAGATAGAACTGCAGCAATGGAATAATTTGACGCGTCACATGTCAGATTGAAAGTTTTGTAGAGTCTGGATAGAAGAGTATCATCAAAAGCAAGTTGTTGTTGATTCTCTATGGTAAGAAGATCTTAGTCGTGTTTCCGGTGTTTAGCTCTTTGTACCTTTTGTCCCATTTTCGGATGGTGTCCTCTCTGATGTTGCCCCTGATGAATGAAATAGGACCCTCTTCATAGTCGGGGGACTTTTTTGTGTTTGAGGCCGCACTCTTCGCCAACTCATCCGCTCTCTCGTTTACCGGGATACCAACATGCGCTCTCACCCAAAAGAGTCTTACGTTCCTGTTTAGTTTCGCGGCTCTCTTTAGGTTTTCTTTTATAAAGAAGACGATTGGGTGAGACGCATCCTGGTCTCCCAGCAACTCGAGAGCTGATGTGGAGTCGCTCAGGATGCAGGTCGATGGCTCCGAAGATCCTAGCGCAACCTTGGTCGTTTGGTAGAGCGCATAGAATTCGGCCTGAAACACTGTACAGAAGGACGCTAAGACGTACTTTCTGGCCAGCGTTTCTACCTCCCCCCTCCAGCACGAAAGTGCAGCTCCAACCCCGCCACCAATCTTGCTTCCGTCCGTGTAGATGATCCGCCCCCTTAGGTTGAGAGCATCTACGGTTTCCGGTTCCAGATCCTCGAAGCACTCGAACCGTACCCTAAGTTCTTCCGACGGGTGGGATGTCTGGTCGAAGGTTATTTTCTTTTTCACTCTCCTGCCACGGAGGAATTCCTGGGGTTTACCGCGTTTTGCCTCGTACAGTTTGGCTGCCTCTTGCACCCTTAGGTCCAGCGGGATCAGGCCGCTTAGTGCCAGGGCAGCGTTCAGAGACACCGTCCTATAAGTAATCTTCTGGGCGAATACAGTTAGTGGTTAGTTTATGTTGGGTTTGTTTTGTTTTCTTGTCCGGTGGTTCCATGTTTGTCTCTTCTCAGTTTATCTATCACCTCCTGGTCTCTGTGAGATATATATAGCCATTTTGATATTGTAGTCAGTTATATTGGCCGTTGACGAACTATTGGCTCGGCGGATGAATTTGCTGATTGCATCTTCTTCTTCAGCGTTTATGTAGTACATGCATTTGTTTGTGGTGATGGCGATGACAGCGTGTGATATGCTAACGTGTATGGCACTCTTGGTGGACTTTGTATGCATGATGACTACCGACTCGTATGTTAATACCTGAGACTCGTATATGGTGGGGGTACGTGAATTTTGTCCTCTTCCATAGCACCTCTGAGTTAAGTCCTCCTTCATAGCCTGCGTGTGGACTAGGTATAGGGTGTTTGTGGAATCTTCTGAAATGCACGCGCATGTGAGCCTCGATGTTAGGAAGTCTTCGACAGTGCCTTTGTCGAACCCTGTCTTCATAACGTCAACGCTTATTCTTTTTAGACCAGTGTCTTCTTGTTTTTAGTTCGTAATATTCGGAACTCGGATTCCCCTATCTTGTGTACGAGTATTGGCATGCTGTCGTAGTCCGATTTTCTTATTGTGGCCCTGTTGGTACTGCCTTTGGTGAGGGCAGCTAGGCCGGGTGAGATGTAGACCCATTTCTTTGGAACGCAGAAACAGAGACCCAGTTTCTCTTCATCTTCATCCATGAATAGGGCTACGGGCCGGAGTGATACTCCTGGCAAAACCACCGGGGAGTCCATTTTGAAGCGTTGAGTGACTGACATTAAGATGGTTGCTTGTATTATTTTGCTTTCCAGGATGTATGCGTTGAGGCGCGTTTTTTTCTTTTGTACCTGTGTTGCGGAGATCTTGCTTCCGTTTCTATGCATGGCGATAGAAAAAATTTCCAGTAGGTACACGAGTAGGATAGGTCTTTTATGGTTGTCCGCCATCAGAGTAGCTAGAACTCACCTTTCTAATTTGGTGTTTAGTTGTGTTTTAATCTAAGGCGGGCTGAGGAGAACCGCGGACAGTTCAGTATAATATGCCATACAGTTTCCTCGGTGTTGAGGTCGCATTCACATCCAGGGATGTCTTTAAATTTGTGTTCGAACAGATAGCTGGATATTTCCTCGTGTCCTGTTAAGATTTGTACATATTTCGGGTTCCATTTCGTTTTTCTTGTAATCTGAAATGCGGTTTTAACCTCAGGTAGGAATTCACGCGTGGTCTTTCCTGTGCTAGAGGTTGAGTATCTGTCCTGCCATCTCCGGACAGATTCCTCCGAATCGTGGACTTGACAAGTGCTAATGGTGTTCTTGCATAGTCATGGACGCTCCAGTGTTGCTGCTCTTTTGGCGAGTTGGTCTGCTCTCTCGTTTCCAGCTGTTCCAATGTGCACTCGGAGCCAGACTAGTTTAATCCGTCTCCCTTGATGTTTGATGCGCTCTTTTATATACATACTATGTATATGTTAACGCTTACCACCCTTATCCGTAAAAGCATAGTCAGCATCTTTGACAGCTGATAGCTTTCGAGTCCATAAATTATTTTAGTTCACATTAAACATCCACGCGTGACACTTGCCACCCTAGTTAGAGCCCTATTTTATAATTTCAAGTCAATAAAGTGTTTTATAAAATTAAAGTTTATTTGGCTTTATGAAACCTTTATTTTATGCAAAATCAGAAAGATTCACTCTTACAAAATCATGGAAATATTGATTTAAACATCAATACTTTCAAATGATTTTGAAACTGTGAATCATTTCTGGTGTGATCATAATAATAAAATATAAATATTGAAATGAAACTAATAAACACTTTATATTTCATTTTATTGCATATTAACATTTTTAACAAAAAATATTTCTGTATATTAATTAAAATAGATTGTAATACATATTTATATTACAATATTACTGTCAACCTTCTTTCTTATTTTAATATAATATTATCTTCTTCTTCAATATTTTTTGAAGATTTTGTGTTTTTAAAGAAACATTTCACGAAGTAGTTTACTTGCAGTGAAGTAGATTAATGTAGTAACCATTTTTTGTCCTGTCTTTAGAATCATCCAAAATTGATTTTGTTCTTTTGTTGACTCCACTCATAATCACCAACATTTAAATCAATTTTATAACATGGAAAACCTAAAGAAAAAATATAAATTGAATACAAAATTATAAGCGTTACAAATCTAAGTAAATTGCATAGTTCCATTTTACACTTGCCTTTTATAAGAACAGATAATTGTATCAAATGTCCCTGTATAAAATGTCTCCTTTGATGTTATAGTTCGACGAATCACTTCTAGAACACTACTTTCAATTTGTGCTAATTATGAAGAAAAGTGTCTATGTAAAAGAAACGAATTAAATAATACAACAAAAACACTGGATAGCGTTGTTTAACGTTTTCGAAAATAAACAATACTTGGGCCATTTGCAAATTGAAACATTATTTTCAATTTTATTATTAAATGTCAAATTAAAATGCTGCCATATCGAAAGGCAATTTTACTACTATGCTTTGAATACTGATTAGATAAATTGTATCTTATACCAAACAAAAACTGTTTAAAATTAAATCATAGCACTCTCTTTTTAGTTTCTTTTTTAACATTAATTTACAAGCAACTTTCATCCCTTTTTGGAATTATTATTTTTTTATAATACTCGAACTATATATTAAAAACATTAAACGAAATGTTATTTCTTAAATATTAAATTTTCTTATAATAAAAACATTAAATACATCTGCTTCAAAAATTCATAAAATACTACTAATTAGTAGTTTTACTTAAACCTAGCAGCACTAAACACCTACGAGCATTATGAAAGACCGTATACCCTAAATTTTAAATAAATTTATTCTAAAGACCCACGACCAATCCCCCGTAGGTATGTCGCCAATGCCCCTAAGGAAGTCGACCGGGCCTGTTCATACCAGCCGTATGAAACTCATATAAATAAAACCTGTTTAGATAGAACTAATGAAGTTCTTAAACTCCTACGTGTTTCACACTTAAATTCGGAAGAACGCGAAGCTCTTTATGATTTATGTTTCAAATTTTCAGATATTTTTCATTTACATAACGATTCTCTAACTTCAACCGACGCTATCCAACATGAAATCAGAACTACTTCTGATCATCCAATTAATGTAAAGTCTTATCGATTTCCAGAAATACATAAACAAGAAGTGAATTCTCAAATCCAAAAAATGCTTGACCAAAAGATCATTCAACCCTCCTTATCCCCCTGGTCATCCCCAATATGGATAGTTCCCAAAAAGGTCGATGCCTCAGGCCAAAAGAAATGGCGTATTGTAATTGACTACAGGAAATTGAACGATAATACCATTGGTGAAACATATCCCATTCCCAACATTGTAGAAATCCTCGATCAATTAGGTAATTCAAAGTATTTCTCAACTCTTGACCTAGCATCCGGTTTTCATCAGATTAAAATGGCTTCACAGGACGCCTGCAAAACGGCATTTAGCGTGCCTCAAGGACATTTCGAATTCACTCGGATGCCTTTTGGCTTAAAAAATGCTCCATGTACATTTCAGCGCCTGATGAACAATATACTAACTGGTCTTCAAGGTCAGCGCTGTTTTGTATATTTGGACGATATTGTCACGTATTCCCACGATCTTTCTACGCACATCATCAGTCGCGTACGTGCCTCCAATTAGAGCAGATGCAATATTGTTTGTGTCCGAGCTCCCAGATAGCTTGTTTATAAAAACATCACCCCCTTAAAACTTAAATTAGTATATTTATTCATAAAAGTTTTTCTGTTAAAATTTGAACTTAAATACGAACAAAGTGCAGTTTAAATTCAGTGTATTGCTGTATTTTAATCAGTTAAATTTACTAGTTTTATAAAAAGTGACATTGTGTGACATTGAGTGCATACGATCCGTTACGCTGTCGGCCAACAAAACCGGTCCCAGCTACCTGTGCATTTTAGCTTACACGCCTTAACTAATCTGCTATTTTGCTAATATAAATGAACGCTTTACTGGCCTAACGGCTGTCCTATAAGATTGAGAAGTGTGCATCCTTAGTTCGAATCTCACGATATATATATATTTTTATTTGTTACTTTTTTTTTTCGTTACATTTTTTTTTTTTTTTTTTTTTGGTATATTAAAATACACAATGAAGTATGCTTGTTGCAAATCTATGGCTGGTAATGCTTCAGATGGACTATTGTGTAGTAAATGTGGACTTAAATATCATTATAACTGCTTGAATCCATCACTTGCAAAAAAGACAACCACACTTGACAGAATCAATTGGATCTGCCCTGATTGCAAACTTGCTTTACCCAGACAAATTAATAATGACAACACGCCAATTCGAGGTCATGTTTCAAAACCTAATTATAGTGAGAATGTTACCCTACTAAGAGGAGGCTCATCTTGTGAGACGGACTCGCCCTGTAAATCGGAGAGTCAATCTTTCCTGGATCAAGTAAGGCTCATAATAGCATCGGAAATTACAATTTTAAGATCTGAATTTAAATCATCATTTGCTCCATTACTTAGTGACCTAAAAAGTCTCCGTGAAGAGGTGTCTGGTTTTAAAGATAGCTTAAATTTCATTAATAGTAAAATAGAAGATTTGAATAAAAGAGTTGATAATTGTGAATATGGAGTTAAACACCTATCTGAGCAATGTTCAGTCTTAAATTCCTTAAAATCTAAAATTGATTCAATGGAATTTGATAATAATAACAGAGAACAGTGGTCACGCAGATCTAATGTTGAAATATATGGAATTCCCGAAAAAAAGAATGAAAATTTAAGCACAATTATTAAAAATCTTGCTGATAAGGCAGAATTTAATCTTAACGTCGATACAGACATTGATTTTATGACTAGAGTTGCAGCTAAGGATAGAAATGTAAAGAAAAATAAACCTATAATTGTAAAATTTCTTTGCCGTTGGAAAAAAGATGATTTTCTATCTCGTGTCAGGAAACTTAAGCTGAAAATTAATGATATAGGATTTGTGTCTAATAATAATACCAACATTTACTTCAACGATCATCTGACCAGCTCTAATAAACAATTACTTCAACTAGTGAAAAAGACTGCTAAGGATAAGTTTTATAAATATGTATGGGTTAAAAACTGTAGTATTATGGTGCGCCGTAATGATACCAGCCCAGTCTTGCATATTATTAATTCTAATGATGTAAAAAAAATTGCTTAGGTGTTATCGCCACTTGCTTAGTGCACTTTTGTTTTATCACATATTGCTTTTTAATTTTTAATTTGTATAATTTTGTATTTACTGGATTTAGCTGTTTATTAACATTTATTTTTTTTTATTTATTTCTGATAGACTTTTATTATTTTGTTGGATTTTACTTACATAAGATATTTTTTGCTGCTTTGGTATTTATAATAAGGATATATGTATCTTCATTGTTTGTGGGGTATCTGTTTATGAAATGGTTATCATACATCTTTATATCTCACTTATTTTATGTATAGTTATAAAATGCTTCTTGTGCGCTGAAATTGTACGTGTTACATCTTTCTTACGTACGTATATGTGTGGGTATGTACGTGTATATGTGTTTATGTATGTAAATGAATATGTATATATCTTATGTTCTTTAAGCTACAGTATCCTCTATGGCTAGTGATTTTTGCATTCTATATCAAAATGTAAGGGGACTTCGGTCTAAAAGTAATATTTTTTATAGAAATCTTTTGAACACTGACTGTGACATAATTTGTCTTAGTGAAACGTGGTTAAATGATTCCATATTTGACCATGAATACTTCGATACCCGTTATTCCGTTTATAGAGGTGACCGTGACTACTCTTCGCGTGGGGACTCCCTCGGAGGTGGTGTTTTGATTGCAGTTCGTTCATACCTTCATATTCATTCATCATCAATCGTCAAATTATCAAACTCGGTTGCCGATGTAGTCAGAGTCTCCATCTCGCTCCACTTATCCCCTTCGTCAAGATTGTTGCATCTTTACTGTTGTTATTTTCCTCATGGAAAAAATCATTACGTATCATTATGTGAATTTTATGAACTGGTGTCTTCGGATATTGTTTCCTATCCAAACGATTATTTCTTAATAGTTGGAGACTTTAACATTTCTAGTGCGGATTGGAAATATTTCGACAATAGGATGAATCTCCAAAATGTTGGTAGTAATGACTCATTTGTAGACTCCATTTATCATTTTCTTAATTTTAATAATTTTGAACAATTCAATACCATATGCAACGTTAATAACAGATATCTTGATCTAGTTATCAGTAACTGTGAATGTTCAGTTACCAGGCGCAGTGACCCTTTGGTACCTGAAGATACACATCATCCTACTTTGAATATTTTGCAAAGGATCCGTGATATATCTCATAAAATTTCTATTCCTTCTCGTACTGTACGCATGTTTCATACTGCAGACTATAAAGCAGTTAATAAAGTTTTGGCTGAAATAGATTGGTTTGATTTGCTTGATGAATCTGACATTGTAAATGCAGTGGATTTATTTTATGATACCATCAATGAAATAATCAGTAAAATGATTCCCAAAAAAAACATTAGTGGTAAACGTTATCCTTTTTGGTATTCTAATTCTTTAAAAAAAATTATTGCAGAAAAACTTAAATATCATAAGAAATGGAAAATATACAACAGGTTCGCTGACTATGATTCTTTTAGTTTATTACGTGACAGGCAAAAAAGAACACAAATTGTCTGTTATGAAAACTATATTTCTAAAGCTGAATCTCAAATAAATAGGAATAGTAAATATTTTTGGAAATTCGTGAAATCAAAAGTATCATCCAATTGTTTCCCTGACACTATGTTTCATAATGACGTCTTAGCAGCCGGAGGTAATGATATTTGTCAACTTTTTAGTAATTATTTTAACTCAGTCTATCTTCCAGCTTCTTCTTGCCGTGTGAATGACTTTGTTACTTCATCATGTTCTAATATAAATATCAATACTGTAAACATAACTCGAAATGTAGTCGAGAAGTATTTAAATGATCTTGATATAAATAAGGGCTGTGGCCCCGATAGTCTTCCTCCCTTATTTTTGAAATCATGTTCTAAAACTTTAGCATACCCTATTTACTTGTTATTTAGTAAATCATTTTCTACTGGAGTCATGCCTTCAACTTGGAAGAGATCTTATGTGGTACCTGTATTTAAGTCCGGTGACAGACATAATATACAGAATTACAGACCAATCTCTAAGTTGTGTGTCGTAGCAAAAATTTTTGAAAAGATTATTTATGACTCTATTTTTCCTTTATTGCGCACTGTCATAATAGAACAACAACACGGCTTTATGAACCATAAATCTACTGAAACTAATCTCTGTGAGTTAGTTAATCGACTTTCTTCATCCATGGATGAGTGCTCTCAGGTGGACGTTGTGTACACCGACTTCTCTAAAGCCTTTGATAAAATTTCTCATACGAACCTCATAAACAAACTTAAAGAAGTCGGTATACATGGTGATCTACTTAGGTGGCTATGTTCGTACCTTCATAACCGTAGTCAGGCAGTTACAGTCAAGGGCCATTGCTCATCTTTCGTTCCTGTTACGTCCGGTGTGCCCCAGGGATCTCATCTCGGTCCTTTACTTTTTAATTTATACATAAATGATGTCATCAATACTATAAAACATTCATTTATTCTTCTGTACGCCGATGATATGAAAATTTGTAGAAGGATTTCATCGATATCTGATTGCTTACTTTTACAGGAAGATCTTCACAAGCTAATCTTTTATTGTAACGAAAATAGCTTATTTTTAAATATTAATAAATGTAGTGTTATCAGCTTCACTCGCAAACGTCTTCCTTTAGTATATGACTACCGCCTCGATGGTGCTGAGATAAAACGAGTGTCTGAGGTGAGAGACCTGGGAATATATCTAGATCATAAACTAACCTTTAACCTACATATTAACAGAACGATAGCTAGAGCATATCGAATGCTTGGCTTTATTTTTAGAATTTCCAGAGATTTTAAAAACCTAGTACTTTGATACTTTTGTATAACTCTTTTGTTAGACCTATCCTTGAGTATGGGTCTACTGTTTGGAATCCACATTACAAGACTTATGTTAACCAGTTAGAGAATGTTCAAAACAAATTCATTAAATTTGTACGCTTCAAAAAACAAATTCTGAATGGATCTGGTGACTGTTTTAAAACGTTATCACTTGCTGATAGAAGATCAATTAAGGACCAATTGTTCTTGTTCAAAATAATAAAAAATCTCGTTAATTCCCCTTATCTTTTAAATTATATTAATTTCAGATGCTCTCAAAAATTTACGCGTAACCAACATTTATTTTATTTACCTATTAATAGAAGTAAGCATGCACAAAATACCTTTATCAACAGAGCCTGCGCCAGTTATAATAAACTGTTTATTCATATTGATATTTTTGCGGCCAGGAACGTAATTGTATTCAAAAACAAAATTATGAAAAGTTTAAATAACACCATTATTTTTTAAAAAAATTATATCTATATTTGATTTATATCATATTTTATTAGGTTTATGTTAACTCTTATTTTTTTAATTGTGTGTAATTCTCAGCTATCTTTTTACTTATGTATATGTATATATATGTATGTGTATGTGTATGTATGTATGTATATGTATGTGTATATGTATATATATATGTATGTGTGTATGTATATGTGTGTATATATGTATATATTTGCTCTTTATGTTTTTAATTATTTTTGTGTGGAAACTTTGTTGGATTGTGTAGAATTTTATATTAATTTAATGTTTGTGTATAATAAGTTCTGTCTGTTTCCCTAATAAAAAATAAAATAAAAAAATAAAAAATAAAAATCAGTAATCTAGACGCCGTCTTCCAGAAACTTCGCTTATTTAACCTAAAATTACAACCCGACAAATGTGAGTTTTTAAGGAAAGAAGTTGGTTATTTCGGGCATATCATTACCGAAAATGGTTTTAAACCCGATCCAAACAAAATTAAATCTGTACAAGAATTTCCAATCCCTAAATGTCCCAAGGACATTAAATCCTTTTTAGGCCTTATATCCTACTATAGTCGTATCATTCCAGAATTTTCGAAATTATCGAAACCACTTACGAATCTCTTAAAGAAGAATGTTGCCTTTGCTTGGAGCAATGAACAACAGCTGGCTTTTGAAATGCTCAAACAGAAATTAATCACTGCCCCAGTTCTTATCTATCCAGATTTTACAAAAACCTTTAACCTTACCTGTGATGCATCCAACTATGCCATATCTGCAATCCTCTCTCAAGGTCCTGTTGGAAAGGATCAGCCTATGCTTCCAGGACCCTAAATACATGCGTGATAAATTATAGCACAACCGAAAAATAATTGCTAGCTATAGTTTGGGGTTGCAAAACTTTTCGGCTTAACTTATTTGGTCGTAAATTTGTGATAATAACTGATTACCGCCCCTTGAAGTGGCTTTTCAATCACGCCCTAACTCGTTACCCTGTGAATCCAGTGTATCCTGAGGGTCCTCCAGACTTACCTGACGTAATGATAGTTTATTGAAGAGTCAAGATAAAATTCTAGTAATTCCTACATCTCTTGACCTCGATGAGTCCATACCTTATGTCCAAGAAATCCTATCAAATGCGGCATCAACTCAGAAAGATCTCTTTTTTCATATAAACCTCTAGCATACAATGAAAAGAAATATTAGTTCCTATTCACCAAAGTGCATCACTTTGACACCTGCTCCTACAGTGATATTTTCGAATCACTAAAAAACAAAAACATCAAAATTTACAATATATAGCATACCTATTCCACAACTCTGGAATTCGAATTAACATCTATCGCAATAAAATTTACTATCCGAGTCCTTCAGAAGTGCAAAGAATTTTACGAGAAAATCATGACATTCCAATGGCTGGACACCTAGGCTCCAACAGAATGTTTAATAAAATACGTGAGCAGTATTATTGGAAAAACATGCGTCAACAAATAGAGGACTATGTTAAAAACTGTTCTTCTCGTCAAACAAACAAAGCACTGAGAAAAATTAATCGGGCACCCATGCAAATAACAAGCACATCAACCGCTCCTTTTGATACCATAGTTGGGCCTCTTCCTGAATCCGGCACTGCCAAAATTAAATATATTTTAACCCTTCAAGATGACTTAACCAAGTACTCTGTAGCGTATCCTATCCGCAGTACTACTGCTGAGGAAACCAGCGACTGCCTAATCCACTTTATTTCTCTTTTCGGAATTCCAAAACTCATCCTTACCGACCAAGGCACCAATTTTACAGCAGACCTATTTAAAGAAACCTGCAAATTTTTAAAAATAGAACAATTATGGTCATCTCCCTATCACCCGCAAACCCAGGGAGCTCTGGAGCGCAGCCACTCTACGCTTAAAGAATATCTTAAGTCATACGTTCAGAAAACCAGGACAACTGGCCACCATATGTATATACTGCCATGTTGGCATATAATACTGCAGCCCATACAACGACAAACTATACTCCTTATGAGTTAGTTTTCGGCCATAAACCTGTGCTTCCTAATTCAATTTATGAATGTACCCTTAATGCTACATACCCCGATTATATTAGAATGTTGCAGCATCGGCTGAGAATCACTCGGAATAAAGTTAAAGTTAAAAATTATTGAGCACATAACCAAATCGAAAGTGTCATCCAAAGCCTATTACGACACCCATAGCCGACCCGTAACTTATCACGTTGGTGATGACGTTTTTCTTAAAAATCACCTTCGTATGCGTAAAGCCTTATCACCCATCTGGAAAGGTCCTTACAAAGTAAATTAAATAAACGGAAGAAACAGTTTGACGTTACTAGTAAACAGGCGACACGTAACACATCACTTCGATGAAATAAAATTAGCCCGTCGTGAAAATTCGTAGTCAATTAAGTCTTAATTTACTATTAACAAACAAAATATATACTTATATAAATGTAGTAAATAGAGTATAATTCTTATATACCACAACATTCCTTACCCAATAATCGTGGCTAATAACACATACACCGCTATAATCCCATCAACTAAGTATATAGCCATCACTAGAGATAGGTCCTACTATTGTAAGCTAGATAGTCTAAGTAATTGTAAGATAGTATATAATTCTAACTACATATGTAGTGATTTAGAGGTATACTCTAGTTCTACGAATCCGATATGTGAATCGGAAATTATTTCAAAACCTGTAAAATGTGTACCTAGCACATGTAAAACAAATTTTCTCGGAGGTCATTTAGATATTTGGCAACCACTAAACAATAATATAAACAATAAAGTGGGGAACGGAAGTGGATCGGAGTGTCATAACACTAGGTTTCACTTCCGTTCCCTCTGCCTACCCTGCCTAGTGCGGGATACAGCGTGAAGCTGAAAAAAAAAACTAAACAATAATAAATGGATATATGTAATTACAGAACCTTATAAACTATCCATAGATTGTAAAAACCTAAGTAGTACTGAAATAGTATTGCCAAATACAGGTGTTCTAAATCTACCTCTAAATTGTATAGCGTATTACAAAGGCTCAAGGTTAATACCAAAATATTCCAAAATGCCGCGCTTTGCCTTGTTACCTAAGAAATGAAAACATATATACAAAACATAGTTAATATTGAATTTTCATAATTATAACAAAGAATTCATAATAAAATGTCTTTTCAGAATTCCTGCATTACGTCTTACTTCGCATGAATTGTTAACAATAGTTTTGGGTATAGTAATAACAACTATTTCATCTTCTCGTAAAGTACAGATATTGTGAATTACACAACATGCAACAATATACTCTGCCATTAAACCAGATAAGCCTACTGTCCTATATTTAGGACAGTAGAAATAAAAAAATATATCAGAATACCCTCTTTATCTAAGATTATTTAGTCTTATGATTTGCAGTAAGAAACGTGTCAGCTTTATTAGAAAAAATAAAAAGACAGTTATTTTAACAGTTTTTACCTTATATTTTACCTTATAAGTGTGTAATAAAAGTGCGTTGCAGACATGGCAAATAACAGGTATGTATAAAAAGTTATATTTTACTCGTGAGTTGTTTTTTTCTTTGTTTATATCTCGTTGATAACCTTAACTTTTGTACTAAATAAATATTCTAGCAAAATAATATAAATAAATTACGTATAACTTGTTACAAATACTAGCGTACTATATATAGGACAGTAGGATAATATACATGATTTTAGTACAATAATACAACTTTTTCTTTACAGACCGTTAGCTGCGCATTAAATTTTAGATGCTTTAGAAATTCTGTTTCTGATAATGAAGAAGATTATAGAGAACGACTGATATGTATTCTTCCTCCTCCTGTTGATCCTGACTGTTTCACTGACGAAGATTCGGGTGAAGAAGATAATGTAACTTTGAGTAATTTGCCACGAAAGATTATGGTGAGTGATACAGAAGAAGAACCTTCTGATTCTACAGGTCAAACTAAACGTAGGCGTACCTACGCATGGAGAAAACGGGACTTGGCAAAAAATCCCGTGAATTGGCATTGCGTGAATTGGCGTGATTTGGCCGTGAAGCGCCCAATTGAGTGGATTGAAAACTTCTTAGATGAAGATGTTATTTCGTTGTTGGTGTCAGAGAGCAATAAATATGCTGTCAAAAAGAATTTTCCTGGAGACATAACCACTGAAGATATGAAATGTTTCATCAGCGTATTGTTGGTTAGTGGTTTTTCATGGCTCCCCCGTAGAAGAATGTATTGGGAAAACTTCCCTGATACAAAGAATGAATTGATCAGCTCGGCTATGACTAGGGATAGATTTGACTTTATTTTTCACCACCTTCATGTCAATGATAATCTGGATTTGCAAGACAAATACACAAAAGTACGCCCCCTAGTTACACTTCTAAATAAAAAGTTCTTAGGTTTTTCTCCTCTTGAAGAGCATTACAGTGTAGATGAGGCCATGATCCCCTATTATGGTAGACATGGCTGCAAAACAGCACATAAAAGGTAAACCTATTAGGTACGGGTTCAAAGCTTGGGTTGGTGCTACACGGTCTGTTTTATGGATGGAACCATACCAAGGTGCTACAACTATGTGCAATCCAATATATAAAAAAACCTTCCTTACCACGTAGTTTTTGATAATTTTTTTACTGGGACGCCCTTGCTGGAAGAGATAACAAAGAAAGGCCTTCGTTGCACTGGGACAGTTCGAGAAAACAGGACATCTAGTGTCCTCTGATTACATCGAAGTTACTGAAAAAAAGGAACGTGGTTCTGTCGATTACAGAACGACACATGACAACACGTTCATTATTGCTAAATGGCATGACAATAATATATTCAGTATTGCTTCTTATGCTGTAGGAATAAATTCTAAACAATCTGCCAAACGCTTCTCACAAAGTAAAAAGAGAAACATTGTCATAGAAGAACCACATATGGTGTCCATCTATAACAAATATATGGGAGGAGTGGATCGGTCTGATCAAAATATTTCACATTACCGAATTGGTATACGAGGTAAGAAATGGTACATGCCGTTGCTCACACACATGATTGATCTTGCCGAACATAATGCATGGCAGTTATATAAAATAAATCATGGAAAACTTGATCATCTTGGCTTTCGTAGAAGGGTAGCAATTGCTTTGATTGAATCAAACAGAAAAAATGCCAAAAGAGGGCCTAGCCGACTCTCTCATCATGAACATGCTGATAGTCGTCGTCGTGTCATTGGGAGACAATTTAATTCGTCCTTTTAATAATCCAATGTATCTTTCAATAGGAAGTCGAGCTGATGATTGATAGTAATTATATTTTTTCTGTTTATGACTTAAATGTCCATTATCTCGATAAGGAGTAAGTAGGTGTTGGTGTATTTGATAAGCAGAATCACCCAAAATATGACTATCTTCAGGGAATGCATTGTAATAGTTTAAGTAATCTGCAACTTCTGACAGACGAAAAACTCTTTGATCATGAACAGATCCTGGATTTCCAGCATAACAATGAGTTATTAGTGCCTTGTGGTCACATACCAGCTACAAAAAAAATATGTAAATCTATTTTAAGTGTATATAAAAATTATTGTATTTAAATATAATAGCTATTAAATACCTGTAGCTGAATAGAATGGAATCCTTTTCGATTTATATAATCTACCGGGTACTGTTTTGGCGCATTTATACGTATGTGAGTCCCATCAATAGCTCCTATTGTTTTAGGAAAACCACTTGCCCTTTCAAATCCACGCATTACCTCAATAGCACCATCTCATGTTGGCCATTGAATAAATCTTGAGGCTCTTTTAAATAAACCACGACAAACTCGACGTACAGCCCTTACGGCAGTAGCTCGTCCTATGTTGAATCTGTCACTGTGCCTTGTGGTCACATACCAGCTACAAAAAAAATATGTAAATCTATTTTAAGTGTATATAAAAATTATTGTATATAAATATAATAGCTATTAAATACCTGTAGCTGAATAGAATGGAATCCTTTTCGATTTATATAATCTACCGGGTACTGTTTTGGCGCATTTATACGTATGTGAGTCCCATCAATAGCTCCTATTGTTTTAGGAAAACCACTTGCCCTTACAAATCCGCGCATTACCTCAATAGCACCATCTCATGTTGGCCATTGAATAAATCTTGAGGCTCTTTTAAATAAACCACGACAAACTCGACGTACAGCCCTTACGGCAGTAGCTCGTCCTATGTTGAATCTGTCACAGACGGATCTACAAAAAAAGTCTGAAATTTAGTCATGTACTTCTGAACTGTGCTATGTCAGACTAAATAGTTTATTTCTAAACTAATATGACCTGTAAGAATCTGTTGTGGCCATTTTCCAAAGAGCTACCATTAATTGATGATGGGAAGCAACCGTAGGACATCCAGGAACTTGCCGAATTAAATCTTCACGTAATATTTCATGAATATGATTAAAAGTATTTCTTGAAAGTCTAAAAAAACAACAGACTTACATAAGATAAATTTTCATAATCAATTTTCATATGTTGTAGGTATGCGATAGAAAATTATTTACCTGAAATGACTCTTAAATTCATCATCTGAGTAACGATAAACTAGGTTATCGTAATTAATTATACGTGGTCGAAGTTTCCTTTTTTCACAAGTATATTTTTCTAAAATTGTTGATCATTCTTCATCTGAACTTGATGAACTGCTACTTTCTGGATCATTATTGCGACGCAACACTAAATATTCAATTGTTGCCGCCAAAGACATATAATATAACGTAATCAATATAACGTAATCAATATAACGTAATCAAAAAATATTAATAAATAATTATATACATTTATTTTCAACTTAAAATTAGGCTTCAAGATTATATACGCTCAAAACACAAATAGTTCATAACGCTTGCGCAATTTATGACAGTAACGCTCGCAGCTAAGAGGAACGGCTAATTACAGTTTATAATCCGTACAATGATATACATTTTAATTGCCAATAACTTTTATTTAACACGGAAAGACATATTTTAGTAGATGTGAATTTTAATAATATTTTAACGTAGGATAATTAAATACACATTAATTATCATTTTTTATTCAATATAAATCAATGTTATCAAAAACTATTAATAAATAATTATTAAAATTTATTTTTAAGGGTTACAGATTATACACGCTCTTTAGATATACTATACGCTCAAAACACTCCAAGGCCCGTTCCACTTGAGTTTATGACAGTAACGCTCGCAGGCAAGTGGAACGGGGAAAAACTGTGGTCGTGAGCGTGATCATTTTGATAGCTAGTGGAACGCACCACAAGGCTACGTTCCACTAAGCGTCCAAAATGATCAAAACGCTCCTTTAGCCGTTCCACATACCGTCCGCGGTCGTCGCGGTCGCGGCTAAAACGTCCACCATGACGTCATGACTAACGCTCACGCGACGCCCACGGCGACCCATGTCACAAGGGTGGGTCGTTGTGAGCGTTGGGAAAATTAGCGGCACTTTCAAAAGGCAACGCATCAAAAATGGCTACCGTGAAACTAACATCATTTGATACGGACAGGCATATTTTAGTAGATTTAAATGTATCTGCAGCAGATGCAGAACGTGCCTCCACAAGTAAATATAATTATATAAAACAACCTTAAATAAAATAATTACAGCTTATAATCAATATGCATTTTTCCTTGATTGCCGATAACATAATCTAACTTTATGAATGAATGCTAAGTTAGCTGATTTTTTAATTATATGTAATTTTTATTTAAAAATATAAGACTAATGTTTTAAATTTTATTTTATTATAGATACAGTGTTTGCGACACAGCTTTTAAACAAAGCGTTAAATAAGCAAACGCAACCATCAACGTCCGCTGACGTTTTTGATAGAAGTGTCCAACTTTCCGTTTCTAATGAGGATAACCGTATTGATGAAGCATTCCTCAATACAGAGTGTACTGCTTGTCCCAGCTCTAAAAGTCTATAAAAGTAAAGGTATTTATAAACAGTGACCAATTGTATAATTATCATAATTATGAAATATAGCTACATACTATTATTACGGAATAAATTAACTTTGTGATTGTATTTATGTACTTTTCAGCATCTCTATACAGATGGAGTACACCTTGTGTGTTATTATTACTAGAGGTGTACAGGTCTGTGAAAAATGACTTTAATAATGGAAAAATATCCAATAAAAAAGTATGGGAAAATGTTGCGAAAGAGATGAAGGCACTAGGACATGCTGCGACTGGACCACAGTGTTCCTCAAAGCTACGTAGCTTAAAAAAGACCTACAAGGCAATAAAAGATCATAATAATAAATCAGGCAATGACAGAAGGACTTGGCAGTTTTTTTGATGTTTTGTATAAATTCTTTAATATTCTTATTAACTTCAACATGTTTTAATAATACACACAATATTTCTTTAAAATTATCATAATGTATCATAAATTGTTATTAGATAATGGAAGAAATGTTTTCGACAACAGCTTGGTGTGATGCAGTGGTTGTTGCATCTGCCACAGGCCTAGTAAAACATCAATTAACAAGTGATGATAGTAAAAAGAAGAACATGAAATACAAAAAACTAAAAAGCATAAAGAACGCATGGAAATGAATCAAAAAATTTTATGTAATTTGAAAATATTAAATTATTTCCTTGAATGGGGATCAAACCTGTCGTTTACAGTCTCACGACTTTGCCGCTGCGCCACGACGTTATTTAAATATGCCTTAAAAATTAATTTTAATTTTTTATTCAATATAAATCATTGGGTAATACTGGGTCCCAGTGTCCATTCGCCTTAAAGATCGACAACGCTTCTGTAGCTCCGCTGGTGCTACACAGGGCTGTGGCCAAGGGTGATCACTTACCATCAGGTGACCCATATGCTCGTTTGCAGTGTCATATCCATAAAAAAAGATAACTTCCTGTTAACATTGAGCTGGTCATATATTTAATCAAAGCTTAAATTATAAGAATTGTGTCCCATACACTATGTATATTGATTATTGACCAAATACTATATATATTTAACCTAAGTTAATTATAAGAGTTGTGTACCATACACTATGTATATTGTTTTTAATTTAGTTGAAACCCGATTAACTAGTCATTGCTATTTTTTTTTTTTTATGTTTGAATAATTATTAATAATGAATCAAGTAATATTGGTTAATGGTTGATTTAAAGAATATTCATATAAGTTTTGTTTTCCTATTTGTACCAACTTTCTTCTGTTTATATAATAAATAATAAAGGTTTTCATTTTACCTTACTTCTTTTTATTTTATCATAAAAAAATATGTTACATTATTTTTTTCTGACTCATTGTGTGAATTCTATGTTAGTTCATTAAATTTGTGTTTTTGATATCACTGTGTAACTGTTTTTATTATCCTTTCCGTTATTTTTAATTTCTATTATATTTTATATCTCTTTAAAAAATTAGCAGGTTTCGAAAATGATTTTATTAATGACATTTTCTTAATCGAAATGACTGACGTTCAAAATATATTCGAAAAAATATATATTCAGCTTCCATAAAGAAATACAGGAAACAAAACAGAGCACTTTCTAATAGCCATTTCACAAAAGAAATGAAAAATGGTCAATCACAATGGAAAGATCTTGGCTAACAACCAGTGTTGGTGTTGTTTTTTGTTTGCCTTGCAAACTTTTTTCTAGAACCTCTTCTTCTCAATACACGACCGATTTTCTGATTATAAACACATAGGAACTTGTTTAGAAACTCACGGAAATTCTAATGAACATAAGAAATTAATATTAGTGTGGTTAACACGAAAAGAAAATAAATCTGTTTTAGACAAGCAGCTTCAAGAGCAATTAAGAAAAGAAACAATATTATCATAATGGCCTAAAACGGGTAATTGCAGTGGTAAAATTTTTGAGTATAAGGGGCTTAGCATTTAGAGGTTCGGAAGAAGTATTTGGTTCTCCACATAATGGTAATTTTATGGGAGCTCTGAACCAATTGGAAGAGTTCGATCCATTCATTCGTGAACACATTGAACAACGGGAGCTGCGACCAAAACCGGTAATATTGTACTTATCAAAAACAGTATATGAAGAAATAATTGAGATCATGGGCCGCCAGCTAATTATACAAATTATAACTCAAATAAAAAACGACGACACAAAGTATTATTCAACTGTGATGGCTTCTACACCAGATCTGTCTCACAATGATCAACTTGCTATTGTATTACGATACTGTTTTCGGGGAAAAGTATATGAAAGATGTGTAGCCTTCATTAAAATTAGTAGTCATGTTGCCTTACATTTATTTAATATTCTACAAGACTTTATGGAAACAAATGGATTACTGCTGAGTAATTTTAGGGGGCAATCTTATGACAACTCTGTCAATAATGCGGTTCACTACAATGTTGTACAAGCAGTACTAAAACAAGAAAATAACACCGCACATTATGTGCCATGTGCTGCGCATTCCCTTAACGTAGTTGTTGTAGAATCTTCTAAAGTTGCAAACGAAATTGTAAACTTTTTTAGAGTAGTGCAACAAATATATGTTTTCTTTTCTGCTTCGACCCTTAGGTGGGAACTGTTGAATCGTGAAATAAAATTAAGAAAATTTTCAAAAGTTTCAGTATTTTTTTTTTTTATTTTTTTTTTTCAGTTTTAACGCTGTATCCCGCACTAAGCAGGGTAGGCAGAGGGAACGGAAGCGGAACCTAGTGTTATGACACTCCGCTCCACTTCCGTTCCCCACTTTCCGCCGAATTTGAGGCATTGCGTGTTGAGTGGCGGAACTCAACGCCGCGCTTTACCTTATTACCAGAGCGAAGAAATGAAACATTAAATATTTAAATTGAAAATATTAAATATTTCATTTCCTCGACTGGGGATCGAACCCAGAACCTGTCGGTTACAGTCACACTCTTGTGCCGCTGCGCCACGACAGGCCTCGAAAATGAAATTGAGAAAGTTGATTAAAGAAAAGAGGCTCAAAATTTATGCAGTAAAATGGCGAAACTTGAGACTGCAATTTTGATTATCTTTTGGGAAGAAGTTTTGGAGAGATTATTTAGTTAATAAAAAAATACAAAGTCCTGGTTTAGACATTCGTGAAGGCAACAAGTTAATTGTGTCATAAAAAAATTTTGTATGACACCAATCAGATCAAAGATTAAAGGAATACGAAGAGAAAGCTAAAAAATTAAGTACTAGTGCGGGAATAGATTACAATGACATAGACAAGAGACGTATTTGTCTAAAATTTTCAGATAAGTGTACAGGTGAATTCTCAGTATACGGCGCAGAAAGATTTAAAAAGGACACGTTAAACGTTGCGTTGGATAATCTGATTATGGATTTAAATAAAAGGAGCCAAGTCTATGAGACATAATAGCAAAAAATTCAAATTTTTATATATTAAAAATTTATTATGGGATTCACAAAATTCCTTAAAGTATTTGCTGGCGTAGTGTAACGTGGGCACCATATTAAGAGAAGAATGAAAGCCAAAACTGCTGAGTATCTACTCACTTTATTTGCAATTTTATTTATTTTATAAATTTTAGTTAATATAACCTATTTGCTACATCTCACGAAGCATCGACCTTTGTCAGCAACAATCCGACTCGGTGCTCCACATAAGGATACACTAGATTTAAAGATTTTAATAGCGTCTATACAAATTGATTTTTTACAATTATTTTTGCCACTGAGTTTCCTCGTTATGTCAATATGAATAGTGTGCCAAAGTATACCAACTTTTGGAATATAACGGACCACGTGCGAGAAGACTAAGTTTCCAAGGGCTGTATTCACTACTTTCTGAAAAACGTTAGGTGTGTTTCGAAGTCCAAAAGTAATGGCAAGGTTTTCGAACTGCCCATCGTGGGTAATAAAGGCAGGACGCTCAATACTGGTAAGTTCTTAGTGGGGACCTGGTTAAATCCACTAGAACAGTAGTCTATGACCATACGATGAGAACCATCCCGTTGCTGAATAAGAAGGATAAGACTCGCAAAAGGGGATAACTGGAACGAATTATATTGGCATCTAACAATTCTTGAACTATGGTTCGTACGACTTCTCTTTCGGGAGGACTTAACCTATAGGGCCGACGATAGACAACTTTATTTGGATCTTGAAGCCTAATTACTAATTTGCCAGAACTCATGCGTGTGCGAAGTAGGCCATTTATAAAGGAATACGAGTAACCTTTAAGTAGAGATATCAAGGCCGTCTCATCAGTTCGCAGTAGTCGTCGTCGTCGTCTCAATATTGGTAATGATTTCTTTAAAGTTATTTAAGCTACTAGCTACAAATAATACTACAAACAGCAATGGGTTTTGTTTTGAAATAACCTCAGACCTAGACACGAAATTATCAATAACATCAATAATATGTACTGCACAAGAGATTGCGATACTAGAAAATCGATACTGGACCATGTAAGTACTAATCTAATGGAAGACAGATTTAATATGATAATGATTAACTCACCACTATCTGACCACAAACAAATTTATATGGAAATAAATAAGACTAAGCCACCAGCAAAGACATATTATCAATATGAAACCATAGACTTTAAAAAATTTTACAATCAATTAGAACAATTAATACTAAAACTAATTAGAGATGACTATAACGAACTAGAAGATGTAATAAAAATTTGCCTAAATAACAGCAAAGCTCAGAAAACAAAAATGCTAAATCTACCTCAAAAGGACTGGATTAATAAAGAGGTGATAGCTGAGATAAATGAAAGAAATATTTTATGGACTAGACACAAAGAAAATCCGCATGAACATACATTAAAGGAAAACTTTATAAAAAAAAGACAATGTGTAGCTTAACTCATTCAAAACACAAAAGATCAATATCACTACAAAGAATTTATTAAATGTAGCACTAAACCAAAGAAGATGTGGAATTTAGTCAATACCTTAGCTGGCAATAAATCTACGCAAAATAATTTTCCGTCAAAACTTAAAATTGAATCTCAGTTGGTGTCATCTATCACAAATAGTATATGTTAAACGTTTAATGAATATTTTGCAAATATTGGACCACATTTGGCTAAACAAATCCCAAAACATTACCATAATAGATATCAATATGATATGCAGCAAACCGCCATTTCATCAAATAATATACCATCTTTTGAACCATGTACTGAAATTTTAGAAATTATTAATAAACTTGACTCAAACAGTAGTGTTGGTATGGATGGTGTAAGTACTAAATCTGTTAAATCTGTGAAACATTTAATATGCAAAAAATTGACAAACTGTGTAAACAAACTGATAAGTGATGGAATATTTCCTGATTCATTGAAGATAGCTAAAGTCACACCTATTTATAAATCAGGTTCCTATATGGATCCAGGCAATTACAGATCTATTTCGGTTCTACCGATTATGTCAAAAATTCTTGAAAAAGTTTTACATAGTAGATTGCAAAATTACTTAAACTCTATTAAATTTATTTCCAATCGCCAATATGGCTTCAGATCTAAAAGTAATACTACCACAGCGACTATTGATCTAATCAGTAAATTAAAACAAAATATTGATCAAAAGAAAATAGCTTTAGGTGTGTATACAGATCTTAAAAAGGCTTTTGATACGGTAAGCCATTGGCTACTTCTTAAAAAATTAGAATCCATAGGTATCACCGGTAGCGCATTAAAAATATTTCAGTCATATCTTACAGGTAGAACACAAATAGTTATATCAGGCAAAACTAACCAAAGCAAAATATTACCAATCTCCTGTGGAGTCCCACAAGGCTCAATATTGGGTCCCCTCTAATTTATTATATAAATAAATAGCATCTTTGACCTTGACTTATACGGACTTACCACTCTGTACGCGGATGATACTTCCCTGTTTTACTTCGGCACTTCTATGCAGGACTTAATATCTCAAGCGCAACAAGATCTCGATACCTTATATACATGGTTTCAATACAATTTACTAACTATAAATATTTCAAAAACAAGCTATGTCATATTCAAAGCCAAAAATAAATCACTTTCACCATTCTCTCCACTTGTTGTGAACGGCATACCACTACTAGAAAAAACTTATGAAAAGTACCTCGGTCTATAATTGAACTGGAAGAAATAAACTTAGTAAAACTAAACAAAAAAATATTATCACTGCGTGGCTCACTACGTAACATTAGTAAATACATTCCTCATGGTTTAAGATATAATTTATAATGCCTTAGTTAAACCACACTTTTTATATCTTATCGAAATCTGGGGTACTGCTGCCAAAAATAAAATAAAAAAACTTCAACGTCAACAAAATAAGATTATTAAACTATTATACTATTTAACTATCACTACTTAACGCCAACTAAAACAATTTATAAAGAAACAAAATTAATAAATATAGAAAATTTATACATATACAACACTTGTAATTTTATTCAAAAATATTTAAATGGGACGATCCATTAGTATGGATAAGGTTAGTATCTTACGTTCACTAAAGTAAAACAAGTCATCCAACGTAGTAGTCGGCGTGCTAGCTGCCTCGTTATACCTAAACATCGAACAAATTATGGCAAAACTCTAATAACTACTAACGGAGCGCGGCTGTATAACGACATACTATCTCACATGTTAAAAATGTTACTTCTTTTAAAATTTTTAAGAAACAATTGTTCGGATATTTACAAGACAAAATGTAAATTTACTATTTTAATTAGTTAGCTGCTTTATTTTTATTATTATTATTTAGTTTTGTAAGTTGTTTGGTAATTTTTTGAAAGTGAGATGTACATATATTTATGGTGATTTTTATCTTATACAAAATTATGTTTTTATCTTTACTATACAGTGTTTTTATCTTTACTATATATTTAGTGTAATAATATTATTAAGCTGTACCTACTAATGTTATTTATTGCCTATTATTTATTTTTGTAACGTCTGAAAATATGTTGTACTAAAATGTTTTAAACAACGGCGATAGACGACTTAGATTAAGATAGACTTAAGTTAACTATGTTATCACATAAGTGACATTGTGTCTTTGTTGATAATAAATTTCTTTAAACCAAACCTAAACCTAAACCTGACCTAAGAAGAACCGGCGATAGAAACTCAGCAGGACAAGTCGTACTAGTCTTTATACAAACGTCTTTTTATAAATTTCTTAAAATGTGAAATAGAAAATTCTCGGACGTTTTTTTGGAATCCTATTGTAAAAGCGTACATCCTGTCCCATAAAAGAATTACGGAATCGATGCTAACAAGTAAAAGGCACAATAACAGGCAAAATATTAATAAATTTACTAAAATCAGTGATGTACATAATATTAATACTAGAAATAGGTTTAAAACCTATTTCTAGTATTAATATTATGTACATCACTGATTTTAGTAAATTTATTAATATTTTTCCTTACATACATAACATTTTCAAAAGTGAATTGAGATGCAACGGTCTATATGTTAATCTTTTTAAAAGTTTCCCTTAAAAAATCTTTGTGGCCTAAGTTATAGATTAAGAAAGAAGAATAAGATAAAGGAGAAATATAGAATAGAGAAGAAAAAGAGAGAGAGAATGACGTACGCGGAGTCAGTGGCTAAGAACAGCGGCTCTGTAATCACCAAAGGTCAGACTGGTCACGCGATACACTCCATAATAGTGTCGTCGGCAAACGCTAACGATAGTGGAGAGGATGTTATAAACTAGATCCGCTCCGCTGTTGATGCCAAGTCGACCGGCAAAAGACAAGCTCAACTTCGGACAAACGGGCCTCAAAGTAGAGCCTAAACTAAATAAAGATCCACTAGTTATAATACGGGACGTCTTATCATACAATACCGACGAGGACATATTGAACTCTCTTAGGATACAAAATGTCAGCTTTTTGGGCCACATCAAGGAGGAAGAATACAGGGCTTCCGTTAAATATCGCCGGCGGGCCAGAAACTAGTATAAGAGCCACATTGTTTTCCAGGTATCGCCAAAGACCTGGCAGGCACTGATGGAAGTCGGGAGAATCGTGCAATCGTGCATAGAGAAACGTGGATCTGTAAAGAATGGTAAAGGTCCAGTCCCCTTGATCCAGTGCTCGCGATGCTTGGGTTATGGTCACGGCAGAAAGCTCTTTACCGATACTGTCTGTGCACGGGACCGCACCTAAAAAGTGATTGTCCGATAAGGCTGGCCGGTGGAGAACTAACATGTAACAACTGCATTGCAGCAAAGTTGGACTACTCGAACCACAAAAGCTTTGATGAGAACTGCCCGGTAAGGAAAAAATGGGATAGGCTAGCCAGATCATCTGTAGCCTACTGCTTAGGTCGTTCAGGGCTCCCCAATGGTAAACTCTGCAGCCAGAAATGAGCGGGCTCCCCCCCAGGAAAAAGTATATAGGGCTCTGCAAGCAAACTTCGAAAGAAAAAAACTAGCTTTATAAGAATTTATCTTGGAGGCGGGAAAGAGAAGAGTAAGCATAGGGATTATACAGGAGCCATACAACGGTGCTGAGGGTTGTGCAAAACCGAAACCAGGGTACAGGATAGTAGAAAAACATCTAATCGTACGAAACCGGTGAAGAGCGCGGTCGTGATATTTGATATCAATATTCAAATTATTGATCGCCAGATATTAAGCACCGAGAACGTAGCCGTCGCAACCCTCAGGACCGACGCTTGGGATATTACTGTAATCTCAGTGTACCTAGAGGGATCTCTACCAATAGAGCCCTATATAGAACACATAAAAAAGATAAAACTCACTTGAACAATACCAACATCATCCTGAGCTGGGACGTAAACGCATGGAGTACGTGGTGGGGGAGCGAAAAAGAAGATTACCAAGGTGATGCTTGCCGGAGCCTTCGAGGAAATGGGCCTAGAAATCTTAAACGAAGGCGACAACCCGACTTTTTTTGTAGCTACCCCGAAGTTAGTGTGAAAAGTCCCCCCCCCCGCCCGGGCGTCATTCCGAACGGACGTGTTTTAATAAGCTCCTCATATTTATTCTAAAATCCAGTAAAACATACGTTATTTGTTAAATCTATGTGCCTCACACCCCGTCAAAACGCTATATAAGTAAGCTGTGTCAAGATCTGGCCAAAATTTAAGAAATTACATTAAAAAGTGAATTTGTGTTGTTATGTGCAGTGCCTGTGCCCTTCAAATTCATATCTGAATGTCACGGTTATTATAAATGGTAGTCGTATTACAATGCTACTAATAGACTTTTTTAATTGATGACGTTAGTTAGTGTATAGCTAAGCGGTGTATGCAAAGGATTTTTATAGCCAGTTGTTCTCAACTGGTCCACGGATCAAACCTCACCTGGGACTTGAACTATCTTTCATATTCAATAATTTTAAAGTTTAATATAGTATTTTTAATTGTCTGAACTTTTTAATTTATTATTTATTTATTTATTATTTTTTTTTGTGTTAATTTAAATTTATTTTATTGTACTATTATTATTTTGTTTTTAATACGCAAAATCATGCCGTTAAAACGAACTCCGCCAACACCTCAAGCTCAATTTCCGCCTGGTGTAACCAAATCCTCTTCAGCTTCTGGACCTAATACCTCTGTAATCGATGACTCATCTAACATCACATTACGCTCGAAAAGCATCCGTACAGATTCTAATCAAGGAAATCTGGTGAATTTTATGTCTGAGATGAAACTTATGATGCAAGAATTGCAAGATCAACAAAATAAAAAGTATGACAAGCTCTTTGGAATTGTTGAAGATATACGTTCCTCAGTGGATTTCCTTGCTAATACTCTGGATAATTTACAGTTACAAGTTAATAAGTTGGAGAAGGAAAAGGCGGAACACCTAAGTTATATTTATTCGCTTGAAGGGAAAGTGGAGAGTTTTGAGCGTGATCTCAGATCTACTTGCATAGAAATCAGAAATTTGCCTACTCTTCAATCGGAAAATAAAACGTGCTTAGTAAATACAGTGATTAATTCTGCAAAATTACTTAAAATCCAAATACAACCATCGGAAATTAAAGATGCTTTCAAAATTAAAACAAAAGATCCAACTCGCAAAACTGCAATAGTTAACTTTACTACGGTGACATTAAAAGAGAGAATAATAAGTGCATTTAAGAAATATAATAAAGAAAACAACAGGCTAACCACAGATAAACTATCACTACCTGGACCAGCTAAACCTATATTCATCTCTGAGAACCTCACAGCAAAAATGAAAAAGCTGTATTTTCTGTCTCGTGAATTTGCAAAATCTAACGATTATCGTTACTGTTGGGTGTCCAATGGCAAAATATTATTACGGAAAAGAGACGGCGGAAAGTTAATAAGAATTAATGGCGAGAATGATTTGGCTAGTCTTTCGGATAGCAAATGACTATTTATAAGTAATTTTTTAAATTGTAATTACTCACTTGAATACTTTCACTTATATTACACATATTTACCCATACCTCAACATTTACATTCATACACGCTCTCCAGTATTTCTTTACTTTTTCTCAGCGCGTATAATACAATGTACACATTTTTCATGTGCAATGGTCCCCAATTTGTTATTGTTGCTATGTTTAATCGTACATTAGATAATGGATGATACTCCTAATGTTATTTCTAAAATGGTCTTGAAGGATGACATTTATATTCATATTTCTCCAGTTCTACCCTCAGATGAATATTTAAATATTTATCTGCTTAGCTGTTTATATCACTTAACTTTAAAAACACATTGTATTAAACAATATATCTGGTTATGTTCATACTTCTCATAATGAATATTGACGTCATAAATGATATTGAACAAATAAATGTTTCGAAGTCGCATATATGCTCGCCGGAACAGATTATTTCTTACATAAATATGCCCGGTAGTTCCATGAAAATTATTCATATTAATATAAGAAGCATTAACTGCAACTTTGATCACTTACAGATTCTCCTACAAAGGATAAAAATTAGCATGGACATCATTATTTTGTCTGAGTGTTGGCTGAGTAAATGTCCTAATACACCCGTTTTAGTTGGCTACATGTCTCATACATCGCAACACTGTAATCAAAACGACGGTGTTGTTGTTTATATTAGGCAGGATTTAAAATGTACTGTTGAAACACCGAGTTTTTCTGAGGCCAATTGCTTGGTAATTAAATACAATAATATATTTGCCCTTATCGCACTATATCGTTCACCATCCCATAGAAATACTGATAAATTTATGGAGTTTTTGGATGACAGGCTAACTCTCTTAAAAAAATTCCAAAATATTGCCGTCATAGGTGATATGAATATTAACATTGCACCTGATAACTGTGACCCAAGTTATGATCAATATTTAAATACAGTTATGTCGCACGGTCTAATGGCCGCCCATAATTTACCAACAAGAAACAAAAATTGCCTTGATCATGTTCTCTTAAGAACTAAAAATGATGCAACTACCTTAGTTCTTGATACTTTTATTACTGATCACGCTCCTATTGTTCTTAATTGTAATCTTAAAATAAAACATTCCAGTAAAAAACAATTAATTAAACAAATAGATCATGCAGCTTGTATTAATGAGCTTACTAATTTGGACCTAAGTCCAATTTTACTCTGTACTGATGGTAATGATGCTGCCAATTTACTTGTTAATTCTATCTCAAAAGTAATTTCTAACAACACCAGTTCTATAGTCGTCCCTAATAGAAAAAGAATATTAAAGCCGTGGATCACCCCAGGCCTCTTGCGGTGCATGCGAAATCGAGACAAGCTTTATATTAAACTTAAAAAAGATCCAGAAAATTTAACAATAAAAACTACCTATCATAGATATAAAAAGTTCTGTAATCGTTTGTTGAAAAAAGTAAAGAGAGAATATGAACAAAATGAATTTAGTCGTCTCGACAAAAATCCGAAAGCCACGTGGGAATTAATAAAAAAATTGGGAAATATTAATAAACGAAACTGTCACGACCAAATATTGTCATCCACAGCTCCCCTTTCCTCTGCAAATTCGTTGAATAAATACTTCTCTAGTGTTGGAAAAAATCTTGCTTCAAAAATAACCTCCTCGAACTTTACCTATCCTAGAGTACCTAAACACGACAACATACCTTTGCTCTCACCTTACTCAATGGCCCTCCTCTCTACCGATATCCCCGAAATAGAACGAATTATTCTTAGCCTGAAAACTACGTCCGCTATCGGTTGGGATGGTATTCCTACTGTAATCATCAAAGAAGCTAGAAACTTTCTTACTCCAATAATTGTGCACGTTTTCAATCTTTGCCTAGCGTCTGGCGTCTTTCCAGATGTATTTAAAATAGGTCTCGTGCATCCTGTGTATAAGGGTGGTGATAGAGACTGTGTAAGCAATTATAGGCCGATTTCAGTTCTTACTACTCTGTCGAAAATCCTAGAAAAGTTGCTTAACACACGGCTGGTACGTTACCTTAATCAAAATAAGTTTTTTTCTGAAAATCAATTTGGTTTCCGGAGTGGTAGGTCTACTGAAGATGCAGTAATGGAGCTAACTTAGTCTATAGTTCAGCACTTTTGCTCTAAGTCTAAATCTCTTGCCATCTTTTTAGATCTCTCCAAAGCGTTTGACACGGTCTCTGTCCCGATCTTTTTACAGAAGTTGGAACGTATAGGAATCCGAGGAGTTGTGCATGACATGTTTAAAAGTTATTTGACAAGTCGTTACCAATGTGTCAGGATTGGTAGTGTCATCAGTGACATGGAGCCGCTCGAATTTGGCGTACCACAAGGTAGTGTACTCGGGCCTACTCTCTTCCTAATTTACCTGAATGACCTTTGCAAAATGACACTCACGAATTGCAATATAATAACTTATGCTGATGACACTGTCCTTCTTATTCACGGCGCTACCTGGTCCGAAACTCAGCGATATGCCGAGTCGGCACTGTGTGCTGTTATGGCATGGCTGTCTCACAATCTTCTAACCTTGAATTTATCGAAATCTAACTTTATTGCATTTACCCCAAATCATTCATCTCTCCCTACGAGTCTCTCCTTGACAGCACACTCTATCTTTTGCAACCTTAGGACATGTACTTGTACTAAGATTGCCAATGTGTCAAAAATAAAATACCTTGGTGTATGGATTGACAATAATTTGGAATGGACTGAACATATCAAACATACGACGTCCAGAGTCAGAAAACTTATGTTCCTCTTTAAAAATCTAAGATCGTTTCTTAATATGACAACATTAAAAATGGTTTATTACGCCTTGGTACAATCAGTATTATCATATTGTATAACTGTCTGGGGAGGGACTGGAAAAACAAAACTACTCTCTCTGGAAAGGGCTCAACGAGGAGTACTTAAGGTTTTGTCTTTTCGACCGATTCGTTATCCTACCTTTGCCTTGTACAATGAATTGGAACTTTTAACAGTTAGGAAATTATATCTATTAAACGTAATTTTACGAAAGCACTCCGAATTACCATATAAAACTAATTCCAATAAACGTAGAAAAGACAGGGTATGTACTATAGAATATTGCAGAATTGAAACAGCCAGAAGACACTATTATTACTTCGCTGGTTCTTTATATAATAAAGTCAACATGATATTGAATATTTATCCTTCACTTCTAAGAAAATGCAAAGAAAATGTTACGCAGTGATTACATAACTTAAGTTACGATGAAACAGAATATCTTCCGTAATCAGTACTGTGAGCTGTAAGTTGTAGACACACACACACACACACTCACACACTCACACACAACACAACACACACACACATACTCACATACTCACATACACAAACGCATACCCTACCTGCATGCACATTCACCTTTATTGTTATATTTTTTACTATAATGTTATTTTTTGTTTATTGTTTCTTTTATCTCGCTTACTTCTATTAAATTAAGACACTAAATGTATATAGGAACTTTACTGTCATCTGTCCTATTATAGTGGGCGTTAATGGCTGCAACACAGTTCTCACTAATGCGGTCATTATCGAACATATCTAATTGTTATTCTCTGTTATATAAGTTCCTAATAAATATTTTTTTTTTTTTTTTTTTTTATAAGTGTCGTGTATAGGAGGAGGGCATCACGAGCTCTGACCACACCACAGCGATATTCGATATAAGGAAACCAACGACAGACAGACAGACAAAAATTGAAAAAGAATTCAACACATCCCTAGAACATAATAAACTAAATTTAGAGCAAATAGCCAATATAAAAAAATAGAGAATCTTTAGATATACAAATAAAAAATTACATTAAAATCATAGAAGTAGCATGTCAAGAGTCAATTCCGACAAGGTCCTTAGAGCCTACCGTAGTGGAGCGAAAAACTGGAACACTTTCAAACAAAAAAAAGAGAGTTTCAGTAGCAGCCTCCCGTAGAAGATCCTACGTTGTTCGGGCATACCTCGACGCTAAAGAGAGGTACGAGCAAGAGGCATCAGCTGCTCAGATAGGCTAGCTGGAAGAGTTTTTGCCAGGCTCAGGACCGAGAGACCGTGTGGGATGGCATCTATAGAGTGCTAAGAAAGACGTAATCCAGGCATGAAGACCAGCCTTTATCCCTAAACCAAATAGCTTTAACCCCACGCGAGTCGGCTGAGTTACTGGCGAAGACGTTCTTTCCCCAGGACAACGAAAAGAGGATAGTGAACACCATAACAAAGTAAGGTCCACATCAGAAAATATAAATTCTGCAACTCAGAGAGGAGACACGATGGACCCGTCTTTTACTCTTGGAAAATTGGAACACGCCCTCAACAAGTCAAACACGAAGAAGGCACCGAGAGGAGACGGCTTTACCGCCGACATATGTAGGCAGGCCGTGGGAATCAACCCTGGCCATATTAAACAAATGCCTCGAGCTATAATATTTTCCGGAACCTTGGAAAGAAGCAGTGGTCGTCGTTCTCCGGAAAGCCAATACTATCGGTTTTGGGCAAAGTTCCAGAAAGGATAATGGTTCACCGCATAATGTGGATCTGCCATTAGATGCCGGCTAGCCGACAAGGGATCCCCGATAAATATTAAAAGGCTTGTGGATAACTACCAGGAGAATAGGAAAGTAACTGTCCGATACGTTGACAAACACCACAGCTTAACCACAACCAAAGGGTGCATACAAGGATTGATTGCGGGTCCAAATTTTTGGAACCTGCTGCTGGACCCCCTCCTTGATGACATAGTGGTGGACGGGGTGCATGTACAGGTGATCTCAGAAAACTCGGGTATTCAAATAACAAACATAGCTCAGTAGGTACTAACTCACGTGTACGAATAGGGTATATAAAACAAACTAAAGTTTGCTCCTCATAAAACCTCCCATAGGTTTTATGAGGAGCAATCTTTAGTTTGTTTTAATGATAGTCACACAGAGGATGAAATTCGATACCCAATGGGATTTCGAATTGTACGAATCTATACAAATGGGAGCTTAAATTATACCCCCATAGAAATTGTTAAAGAAATTCAAATATTAGATATGATTATAGATGAAAAGCTGACATTTAACAACCATATCAGAACAACCTGCAAAATGCTCTAAATATATATAAAAGTTTGGCAAAGTCTGCAAAAAATTACTAGAGGCTGAATTCCGAGATCGTACGAACGATGTATTCTGAGGTAATTGAACTACTACTAGTGTTCTAGGGGGCCAGCGTGTGGGCCTCGCAGGTGGGGAAGATTGGAATTCGAAAGTACCTGGACACCGTTCAGAGAGGCTTCGCCCAGAAGATGATAAAATTTTACAGGACAGTGTCTCTGAACGCTGCCATGGCGCTGATTGCGCTGATCCCCCTCGTACTGAGGATGCGCGAGGTGGCGAGAGCCTACGAAGCAAAACGTGGGAAACCACAAGACTTCCTTCACGGAAGGAGTGCCGAAAGCAGAGTTCATTACAGCCAAACGTCCCATCCGTCAGAGGAGCTGGGGATGCATTTCGATTGCATTGAGGGCCTGGAACCGGACAGGGTGAGTGGCTATAACCTTAAGGGCATGGCGATTTACACGGACGGGAGTAAAATTGATGGCGGGGAGGGGAAGCCGAAGTGCTGGCCAGAAAGTCCGTTTTATCGTCTTTCTGTACACTTTTTCATGCGGAACTCTATGCACGATACCAAGCCACCAAAATTGCGATGGGATCCTCGGAGGAATCGATAGGCATTCTTCGTGTCTCCGGATCGAATAACTCGAACGCGTTGTTGGTACACCAGGATGCGTCCCACCCAATCGCATTTTTCATAGAAGATAATTTTAAAAGAGCGAACAAAGAGGACAAAACTGTCAAACTCTTCTAGGTGAAGGCGCATGTTGGCATTCCAGGCAACGAGAGAGCGGACGAACTGGCAAAACTTGCGCCTTGAAACACACACAAAGCTCTAGACTATGACGAGTGCCCGATTTCCTATATAAAAAAAAAATCAGGGAAAAAACAATCGAAAAATGGAACATAAGATACGGCGAAACTAATAGAGGGCAAACTACGAAGACTTTTCTACCTACAGTAAATTAATAAAAATTACTCCGCTACTTACGCAAGCACTATCAGGCAATGGGGGGCTTTGGAGAATATTTGACAAAGTACAAAATAAAAAGTAGCGCCAAATTTGAATGTAAACTCGAAAAGGATGAAACTATAATACATCTCTTCACCGATTGCCCAATATTCTTCAGAGCCCGCACGGACATTCACATTTCCTGGCATTCACATTACCCTTCTGAACCCTATTAGTTAAATAGAGTCAGAAGATCGAGTGCACGTCCTCTTATGCCATAATGATGTAGCTTCATGACCAATGTCGAGTGATGCACCCAAATCAAATGCTTTGGAAAAGTCACAGAACATGCCAAGAGCATCCTGCGATCCTTCCCCCGTCTCATAAATAGTCTTTAAGAGACCTACGCTGGCGTCCATAGTAGTGCGACCTATAGTAAAACCATACTGTTTATCATGCATTCATTTATTTGAATTAAAATGCATTATTATTTGATTTAAAATATTTTTTTCAAAGAATTATTTTTTACAAAATGAGGGTAGCACAGACACTGGTCGAAAATTGTAAGGATCAGACCCTTACAATACCCGATTTATATATACTATACGATTTATATAAATATAAGCACGATTTTACTAAATTTCATTAGGTCACGAAACACACCATACTCTAGACAATTATTCAATATATCAGCAAAATGAGGAGCGACAGCGTCTATTATACGACTAATCAACTTGACAGAGATACCCCACAGATCTGATGTTTTCTTAGTAAGCAGGGACTTTAATGTCTTAACAATGTCTCTTGAATTGAAAATTACATTTTCAGCGACAGTTGTAGAAACTGGAATATCAGTTAAGAATTTTTCAAATTCACAAGCAACTTCTTGATCAGAGCTGGTAACGCCATTGTCAATTTTTTTTTTAACCCGGCGAGCGTAAGGTTGGGTGAAATTCACCCAGCCTGTAATAAACCGTTTGATATTTTCTATTCCGTACGTCAAAATAAGTTGTGCGTCTGAGTAGCTGCGCGGGGTGAGGTAGGCATTCGTTGTGTTTCATGCCGCAGTTGACCGCCGACTGGCGAGGTGTTTAGATGTTGTCAAAGTTGCGGCCGGGTAAGTTTCACCCACCTTACGCTTCGTGTTACAAATTCGAGTAAATACTTTTTGTTTCATATTCGTTATATTTTAGTTTTTATTTTTTTTTCAGCTAAATAATTAATATGTCATACGAAGAAACCCAAAGAAGATTATTGAGGGTTTTCGAAGCAGCTGATCAGGATGATTCTTGTGATGATTCTGGTAGTGACTTCGAAATTGAGAATGTTGGCCAAAGAAGCTCTGAAAGTGATTCGGAACAAGAGGTAGGATTACCGAATGAGGAAGAAAACGAAGCTGAGGGATCTGAAGAACGTGAAAGCAATGATAACAGACCATATTTTACTGGAAAGAATGGTACAAAGTGGTTTTGTGTACCAGAAAGGTCTAACGTGCGTACGAGATCAGAAAACATTATAAGGGAAAGGCAGGGCGTAAAAGATATTGGCAAAAATGCATAGACAGCTGTTGAATGTTGGAAACTCTTTCTTACTGATGAGATTTTGCAAGAAATATTGTTACATGCAAAGACAGAAATAAATCTGAAGAGAACTGCTTTTGAAAATAGTCACGTAAAGAAATATATCATGGCAGACTTGTCATCGTCAGAATTAAAGGCTTTTATCGGTCTCTTGTATCTTGCAGGACAGTTCAAAGCAAATAAGCTGAATTTGAAGGATCTGTGGAGAAGTGATGGATCAGGGGTTGAGATTTTTAGGACAACGATGACTTTGAAGAGATTTCAATTTATTCAAAACTGTTTACGGTTTGATGATAAGATTACTCGGAGCGAAAGAAATGCTACTGATAATTTGGCTGCCATTCGTTCTTTTTTCGAGAAGTTCGTAGCAAATTGCCAAATTGTTTATACACCATCTGAGTATACAACTATAGATGAACAACTTCCATCGTTTCGAGGCCGTTGCAGTTTTCGCCAGTATATGCCCAATAAGCCAAACAAATATGGCTTGAAAATATATGCCTTGGTTGATGCAAAGTCGTTTTACGTCATCAATCTTGAAATTTACCCAGGAAAACAACCAACAGGCCCTTACGCTCTCAGTAACAAAGCTTATGATGTTGTGGACAGACTTATGGCTCCAATTTCCAAAACCAATCGCAATGTCACCTTTGATAACTGGTTTACCAGTTATCCGTTGATGTTACACTTATTGAAAGAACATCGTTTGACAAGCACAGGCACTGTTCGAAAAAATAAGCCCGAGATTCCAAGTCAGACTCCAAACGCGTAACCGAGAGATCCCCAGCACAGTGTTTGGATTTCAAAAGGATATATCTTTATTGTCCTATGTGCCAAAAAAAAACAAGGTTGTTTTGTTGATGTCAACATTACATCACGATGATAGCGTTGTTGCTGATACTAATGGCACACAAAAACCAGAAATGATTATTTTTTATAATCAGACCAAGGGAGGCGTTGATGTTGTAGATGAGCTGTGCACCAACTACGATGTTTCGCGAAATATAAAGCGCTGGCCAATGGTGATTTTCTATGCAGTTTTGAACATGGCTGGTTTAAATAGCATAATAGTTTACAAGTCCAATAATAGTAGCAATTTGTCACGCCGAAATTTTCTTAGAGACCTGGGTATTGGATTGGTTTCAGAACATTTACAAAACAGAAAGGAAAATCAGCATTTACCCCGAGAGCTTCGCAAACGAATTCTGGACCAAGTGGGTGAACCCTCACACTCACAACGACCTCCAAATAAAGTTCTTAAGCCTATCAGGATATGTCAAATATGCCCTACTAAAAAAGATCGCAAGACTAAACACACGTTATAAATGCAATCGCTATTTATGTGTGGAACATGCTGTTTTCACGTGTCAAGATTGCGCTCAAACTGAAGATGATTACGAGAACTCTGAATAACTATATAGTAAAAGTTTTGATCTCATATGTTTCCTAATTTTATAAGCTAGAAGTAAAAGCTATTCGTTTTGTTTTTTTTTTAGTTTCTTTCTTTTATAAAATTATAATACTAAGTGTTACACTTTGTTTAAATGAAAGAAAATATTTTTGTTAATTTCATAAATAAAGATTTAAAAATATTTGTTTGCTTTATTTTTCCTTCCCAATCAGTTCTTGGGTTATTACATAATTGTACTAGTAAATAAAAACATATAAAATATTATGAACACATTAAAATATCTAGCTCAGTATATGGGTTTGTTACACCCAGCTTACGCTCAATGTAATAAATATTAACCTTACGCTCGCCGGGTTAAACTCATGATTATATTTCTTACCTTTACCAGTTTCTCAATTTCTTATGTTTCATGTCATTTTCATTTTATCAGAAGAATTTTTAATTTTGTTTCTAATATGTAATGATTTGGCCATAAAACATACTTTTTTAAATAATTTAGAATAGTTTTAGACATGGTAATAAATGATTGACTGTGATTACATGTTTTCTCATTATAAAGTTCATATAACCTTAGTTTACTCTTATGAACTCCCACAGTCGCCCAATCATGAAATGATACGAAACTCCTGCATTTTACTGCTTTAGAAGTAAACAAAGCATTAAATTCATTTTTAATAACATTGAAAAATCTATACATAGTATTAAGCAAAGTCGCTTTCCGCGTCTGTCTGTATATATGTATGTATGTATGCTTATATCTTTAAAACTACGCAACTGATTTAGATGCGGTTTTTTTAAATAGATAGAGTGATTCAAGAGGAAGGTTTATATGTATAATAACATGCTTCATATATTGGAGACGTGGACCTACACAAAGATTTCGAATTAGTCACTTAAGGAATTCTGCAAATGCTTAGCCAAACGCTACTGTAAGCGTGCAGATGACCACTGTAACCCCCTCATCGTTACAGCGTTTAAATACGCCCCTCACCCACACCCGCTTCTTTGACGCCCTCGTGGCATCCTCCTAGACCCCGGCGACCCAATCACAGTTGCTAACGCCCAGTATACAGGCAGGTTGCATTCCTCAGTCCCTAGACATATTTTCCGTCGCCGTAAGAGGCGACAAGGCCAGTCCTTTCTCACGGCACGGTGTTCGGTGCGATGGGGCCAGACGGTCACAGATCATCCTGATTAGCGTACTCAGGGCATTCCCCTGGGATTGCTGTTTCTTTCACGACGGTCCATAAAATCTCGTATATATTTCTTCAGGGGCGAGCCACACTCGTCCCTCCACGCCCGGTGACGCTGTAAAGACCATCCCAGGTCCACAGCAGTAAGTCACTCAGAAAAAAACGCGCGATCGCACGCATTTATCGTAGCTCCCTAGCGAGGAAAATAACAAACTTAATAAAAACGTGCTTTTCAACGCGACATTTAAACGCGAGTTCGTAATTTAGTCGGTATTAAAGTTAATTTTAGATTATAATACTAATTAAATATTTTGACTTTTGCGTATGATGATTATATGATAAATTTATCATTAATTATATGTACTTATATATAGTTTTAAGGTTTGAGTAATAAGAAGTTTTAAGTAAAGAAAAACAAAATTATGCCTGGAAGACGTCGTCGTTCGAACATAGGTCGTAGTACAGTGAATGCGAGAAGAACACGTTCAGCAAGAGATGAAGAAACGTCAACGGAACGTAACGCTCGTCTGAGCCAGCTTCGGGCTAGAAACCGAGCTGAGAGAGCGAGAGAATCCTCAGTAGAGAGGGAGGCCCAGCTTAGTCAGCTTCGCGCTAGAAATAGAGCGGAGAGAGAGAGAGAATCCTCAGTGGAGCGGGGGGCCTGACTCAGTCAGCGTCGGGCTAGAAACAGAGCTGAGAGAGAGAGATAGAACCCTCAGTGGAGCGGGAGGCCCGGCTTAGTCAGCTTCGCGCTAGAAATAGAGTGGAAAGAGAGAGAGAGAGAATCTTTTGTAGAGCGTGAGGCTCGTCGAAGCCATGATTGAGATATGCATAGAACTCAGAGAGCCAGAGAATCGTCTCTAGAGCGTGATTCTTGCCTCAGCCAGGATAGAGATAGACATCGAATTCAGAGAGCCAGAGTAACTAAATCATGGGAAATAAAGAAAATTCTGCCATGAATTATAAACCTTCGATTCCTTACAAGGACGATCGTCTTTTATCAATAGGTACTGTGTCAGTAGTTTGTGAACATTGTTCGGCATTGAAATTCAAGGACGAATCGAAAGGCATGTGTTGCTTACAAGGAAAAGTAAAATGACAAGAAATTTTACCTCCACCTGAACCACTTCACTCTCTACTTACGGGTGACCATCCGAAATCCAAACAATTCATGCGCAATATACGTCGTTATAATAACGCATTTCAAATGACCTCTTTCAAGAGTAATCAAGTTGTTGAGCGTGGTTTTATGCCTACATTTAAAATTCAGGGGCAAGTATACCACTTAGCTGGGAGCTTGCTACCTCTTCGACCGGATGATCACAAATTTCTGCAAATTTATTTTATTGCAGATCCCGACACACAAACATTAACGCGGTGTTCAAATATCGCACAGCCAATTGATAGAAATTTGATAATATCTCTCCAAGATGTGTTATATTCTCATAACCGCTACATACAGTGTTTTAAAACTGCCAATGAGAGTGTTCCAGCAGATACTCCCGACGTTAATGTCGTAATCCATGCAAATAAAGTTACTGTCGGAGAACACAGAGGACGATATAATGCGCCTTCCACGAGTGAAGTAGCAGTAGCTTTGATGTTATGTCGTGGAGAAGATGGTTATGCAATTAATGTTTCTCAAGTTGACCCATTCAGTGGTGCAGCTCTGCGTAAAACAGTATCATATATGAACTACTATTGCTACCGGATAATGACAAGACGTAACAATTTCAATCCTGTGCTTAGATATGGAATGTTAACAAATCAATACTTAGTCGATCAATATGCGAAAATTGAATCTGAGGGATTGGCCTACATCCGGAATAATCAAACTAAATTGAGAGCTGAAAATTATATTCATCTTCAGGATGCTTTACAGGCGAATGAACACAGCAACGGCATTGTATAGTTGGTATACTACCTTCATCGTTCACAGGTGGAACTCGATATTTACATCAAAAATCGCAGGACGCAATGACTTACGTCAGACATAACGGTAAACCTGATTTATTTATAGCAGCAACATGTAAGCCAAATTGGCCGAAAATCAAAGAGAACATTAACTCCAATTTAACTCCACAAGACAGATACGATATAGTTAACAGAGTCTTCCATTTAAAAGTACAGAAATTCCTGCACCTCATTAACAAGTATCATATATTCGGTCCTCCGCGTTGTAATATGTACACAATAGAATGGCAGAAACGTGGTCTGCCACATGCACATCTGCTGGTGTGGTTAGTGAACAAAATTAGACCAAATAAATTGACATGGTTATTTCAGCTGAATTGCCAGACAAAGAAGAAGATCCTGAACTGTTCGAAGTCGTAAAGAAACACATGGTACACGGCCCTTGCGGGATTTTAAACCCGAATTCTCCATGTATGCGAGATTCCAAATGCAGCAAAAAAAATCCAAAGTCTTTCCAAGCTCAAATATCTACCAGCGATGATGGATATCCTAAATATCGTCGACGATCGCCAGAACAGGGCGGGCAAAGTGCCACCATCCGGAATCACGATATTGATAACCGATAGATCGTTCAATTTAACCCAATCCTTTTGAAAATTTTTGCTGGTAAAATCACTAAAACTTTCATAATAGAGTGCACAATTCTCACAGGATGTTACTGGGGAAGATATATTGATCCCGCGAATTCTTCTGATACCATCGAACTTACCGTTCCAATTTAAACGCATTCAGTTTCCGGTAAAGGTATCTTTTGCAATGATCATAAATAAATCGCAGGGTCAAACCTTCAACGTTGCAGGTCTAAATTTGAGCGTTGAGTGTTTTTCACACGGTCAATTATATGTCTAATGATAAAAAAGCAGTGAACGTTGTATACAGAGAGATTCTACAGTACTTATATTTATTGTAAAAGTAAAATAAATAATTAAAAAATTAAAAAAAATAATAAAAAAAATTGTATATGAATTTTGATACTCCAAAGATAGCAGGAAATCTGCACAATATAAGGAAAGGGGAATTATTTTACTACGAATTAACGCGTGCGAGGCCGCGGGCAAAAGCTAGTTTCCTACATTAATTGGTAATGATCTTTAAGTTTTGATATTGTTTTACTTCAAAATTTTTCTATACGACCAATTGTCATCAGAATACATTGAATTTTATGTAGTTTATTAATGTCCTTTTTAGCAAAGTAAAAAGAGGCCAACTGAGCTTTGAACTTAACATATTAATTATTGACTTTTCTCTTGGTACAGAGTTAGTAAAAATATTATTAATACAAGAAACGGTACAATGAGTGATTCTTGTAGGCTCTAGAAATAGATTCTCAATGTTATATGAATTCATTAAGGACCTGAATCTAGTACAAGTGGTGTAACTATCTAGTAAATTAATATTGAAATTTCCACATACAACTATTTTTTTAGATCCAGATAGTTGTAAAGTGCTGGTTCTAAAATATTTTCAAAGTGTTCATATAACCCAGTGGGAGGTCTGTACTCACTTGCAACAATGAACTGCTCAAACTCAGCACAGGCCATTTCAATAGTTTGCTCAACGGAGAGGCTCACAATATCTTTACATTCATTAAATTTCTCAATATTATTAAAGAGCCACCGTGAATTTCTTTATTTCTGCTAAACATACTAGCTACTTGGTGATTATTGAAATTAAATAATGCCTCAGAGTTTCGAAGCCAATGCTCTGTGATACAAAGTACATGAATATTTTTACAATTTAAGAATAATTCAATTTCTAATTCTTTATTAATTATTCCTTGGGACTTCGCTTACGTTTGTTTTGGTTGTCACACGTGCTAGTGAAAGTTTTGTTATTTGTATGACGATTTTGCCATTTACTGTTGTGGAAAAAGTGACAAATTATTAAAAAGATCTGTACTAACAAGGTGATTGGTTGTAGTGTGTATTTGTGCCGTTATATGAGAGAGTAGCTGTATTATAGATGGGTTATTTTTAGGTAAGTTAGGTTAGTTTTATTTAAAATGGAGCCGGAGCGTCCTCCTGCTCCTCCTGATCCAGTGGGAAAAAAGAATCACAGTCAGTGGCGTCTAGAAAAAGACAAATTGGAGACGCATTTAATAATAATAAAGGTCTTATTAAAAAGACCATTATAATTCCCTCAACTGCTACACCCTCAATTCAGAACCTTTATGTATATCCTTCCTTAGCCGAGAACCCGAAATCCTATTTAGATTCCGACAAAGGTCCTTTCATATGATAAATTTATCATTAATTATATGTACTTATATATAGTTTTAAGGTTTGAGTAATAAGAAGTTTTAAGTAAAGAAAAACAAAATTATGCCTGGAAGACGTCGTCGTTCGAACATAGGTCGTAGTACAGTGAATGCGAGAAGAACACGTTCAGCAAGAGATGAAGAAACGTCAACGGAACGTAACGCTCGTCTGAGCCAGCTTCGGGCTAGAAACCGAGCTGAGAGAGCGAGAGAATCCTCAGTAGAGAGGGAGGCCCAGCTTAGTCAGCTTCGCGCTAGAAATAGAGCGGAGAGAGAGAGAGAATCCTCAGTGGAGCGGGGGGCCTGACTCAGTCAGCGTCGGGCTAGAAACAGAGCTGAGAGAGAGAGATAGAACCCTCAGTGGAGCGGGAGGCCCGGCTTAGTCAGCTTCGCGCTAGAAATAGAGTGGAAAGAGAGAGAGAGAGAATCTTTTGTAGAGCGTGAGGCTCGTCGAAGCCATGATTGAGATATGCATAGAACTCAGAGAGCCAGAGAATCGTCTCTAGAGCGTGATTCTTGCCTCAGCCAGGATAGAGATAGACATCGAATTCAGAGAGCCAGAGTAACTAAATCATGGGAAATAAAGAAAATTCTGCCATGAATTATAAACCTTCGATTCCTTACAAGGACGATCGTCTTTTATCAATAGGTACTGTGTCAGTAGTTTGTGAACATTGTTCGGCATTGAAATTCAAGGACGAATCGAAAGGCATGTGTTGCTTACAAGGAAAAGTAAAATGACAAGAAATTTTACCTCCACCTGAACCACTTCACTCTCTACTTACGGGTGACCATCCGAAATCCAAACAATTCATGCGCAATATACGTCGTTATAATAACGCATTTCAAATGACCTCTTTCAAGAGTAATCAAGTTGTTGAGCGTGGTTTTATGCCTACATTTAAAATTCAGGGGCAAGTATACCACTTAGCTGGGAGCTTGCTACCTCTTCGACCGGATGATCACAAATTTCTGCAAATTTATTTTATTGCAGATCCCGACACACAAACATTAACGCGGTGTTCAAATATCGCACAGCCAATTGATAGAAATTTGATAATATCTCTCCAAGATGTGTTATATTCTCATAACCGCTACATACAGTGTTTTAAAACTGCCAATGAGAGTGTTCCAGCAGATACTCCCGACGTTAATGTCGTAATCCATGCAAATAAAGTTACTGTCGGAGAACACAGAGGACGATATAATGCGCCTTCCACGAGTGAAGTAGCAGTAGCTTTGATGTTATGTCGTGGAGAAGATGGTTATGCAATTAATGTTTCTCAAGTTGACCCATTCAGTGGTGCAGCTCTGCGTAAAACAGTATCATATATGAACTACTATTGCTACCGGATAATGACAAGACGTAACAATTTCAATCCTGTGCTTAGATATGGAATGTTAACAAATCAATACTTAGTCGATCAATATGCGAAAATTGAATCTGAGGGATTGGCCTACATCCGGAATAATCAAACTAAATTGAGAGCTGAAAATTATATTCATCTTCAGGATGCTTTACAGGCGAATGAACACAGCAACGGCATTGTATAGTTGGTATACTACCTTCATCGTTCACAGGTGGAACTCGATATTTACATCAAAAATCGCAGGACGCAATGACTTACGTCAGACATAACGGTAAACCTGATTTATTTATAGCAGCAACATGTAAGCCAAATTGGCCGAAAATCAAAGAGAACATTAACTCCAATTTAACTCCACAAGACAGATACGATATAGTTAACAGAGTCTTCCATTTAAAAGTACAGAAATTCCTGCACCTCATTAACAAGTATCATATATTCGGTCCTCCGCGTTGTAATATGTACACAATAGAATGGCAGAAACGTGATCTGCCACATGCACATCTGCTGGTGTGGTTAGTGAACAAAATTAGACCAAATAAATTGACATGGTTATTTCAGCTGAATTGCCAGACAAAGAAGAAGATCCTGAACTGTTCGAAGTCGTAAAGAAACACATGGTACACGGCCCTTGCGGGATTTTAAACCCGAATTCTCCATGTATGCGAGATTCCAAATGCAGCAAAAAAAATCCAAAGTCTTTCCAAGCTCAAATATCTACCAGCGATGATGGATATCCTAAATATCGTCGACGATCGCCAGAACAGGGCGGGCAAAGTGCCACCATCCGGAATCACGATATTGATAACCGATAGATCGTTCAATTTAACCCAATCCTTTTGAAAATTTTTGCTGGTAAAATCACTAAAACTTTCATAATAGAGTGCACAATTCTCACAGGATGTTACTGGGGAAGATATATTGATCCCGCGAATTCTTCTGATACCATCGAACTTACCGTTCCAATTTAAACGCATTCAGTTTCCGGCAAAGGTATCTTTTGCAATGATCATAAATAAATCGCAGGGTCAAACCTTCAACGTTGCAGGTCTAAATTTGAGCGTTGAGTGTTTTTCACACGGTCAATTATATGTCTAATGATAAAAAAGCAGTGAACGTTGTATACAGAGAGATTCTACAGTACTTATATTTATTGTAAAAGTAAAATAAATAATTAAAAAAATAAAAAAATAATAAAAAAAATTGTATATGAATTTTGATACTCCAAAGATAGCAGGAAATCTGCACAATATGAGGAAAGGGGAATTATTTTACTACGAATTAACGCGTGCGAGGCCGCGGGCAAAAGCTAGTTTCCTATATTAATTGGTAATGATCTTTAAGTTTTGATATTGTTTTACTTCAAAATTTTTCTATACGACCAATTGTCATCAGAATACATTGAATTTTATGTAGTTTATTAATGTCCTTTTTAGCAAAGTAAAAAGAGGCCAACTGAGCTTTGAACTTAACATATTAATTATTGACTTTTCTCTTGGTACAGAGTTAGTAAAAATATTATTAATACAAGAAACGGTACAATGAGTGATTCTTGTAGGCTCTAGAAATAGATTCTCAATGTTATATGAATTCATTAAGGACCTGAATCTAGTACAAGTGGTGTAACTATCTAGTAAATTAATATTGAAATTTCCACATACAACTATTTTTTTAGATCCAGATAGTTGTAAAGTGCTGGTTCTAAAATATTTTCAAAGTGTTCATATAACCCAGTGGGAGGTCTGTACTCACTTGCAACAATAAACTGCTCAAACTCAGCACAGGCCATTTCAATAGTTTGCTCAACGGAGAGGCTCACAATATCTTTACATTCATTAAATATGTAAGAATTTCTCAATATTATTAAAGAGCCACCGTGAATTTCTTTATTTCTGCTAAACATACTAGCTACTTGGTGATTATTGAAATTAAATAATGCCTCAGAGTTTCGAAGCCAATGCTCTGTGATACAAAGTACATGAATATTTTTACAATTTAAGAATAATTCAATTTCTAATTCTTTATTAATTATTCCTTGGGACTTCGCTTACGTTTGTTTTGGTTGTCACACGTGCTAGTGAAAGTTTTGTTATTTGTATGACGATTTTGCCATTTACTGTTGTGGAAAAAGTGACAAATTATTAAAAAGATCTGTACTAACAAGGTGATTGGTTGTAGTGTGTATTTGTGCCGTTATATGAGAGAGTAGCTGTATTATATATGGGTTATTTTTAGGTAGGTTAGGTTAGTTTTATTTAAAATGGAGCCGGAGCGTCCTCCTGCTCCTCCTGATCCAGTGGGAAAAAAGAATCACAGTCAGTGGCGTCTAGAAAAAGACAAATTGGAGACGCATTTAATAATAATAAAGGTCTTATTAAAAAGACCATTATAATTCCCTCAACTGCTACACCCTCAATTCAGAACCTTTATGTATATCCTTCCTTAGCCGAGAACCCGAAATCCTATTTAGATTCCGACAAAGGTCCTTTCATTGTGTATGTGCCAAGGGAAACTCCAGGCTTTAATGGAGGTACCTTCGGGTACCTCCATCAAAGTCTTTAAGTTTGGGCAGTTCTTACATAGGAATAAGGTAACTGGTATTACTAACGATGGTATTAAGAACATTGGACGCAATAAAATAAGTGTCCAATTCCCAACTCCTATTGCAGCGAATAATTTTATTTCTAATCCCGTACTGAGTATCTGCAAAGGGATATAATAAGAGATGTCCCTGTGGACTTTTCCTTAGATGAGCTTGTGGAGTCAATGTTGTTTCCCTCTGGTAGTGGACTAGTATTGAAAGCAAGGAGATTTATTAAGTGATCCCGACTCAGTCGGTTGTGGTTACTTTCCGTGGACTACAGTTGCCTGATAGGGTATTTTCCTATCATTTCTCGCTTCCTGTTGAACCATAAATTTCAAACAATTCAATGTTCAATGCTCAGGTGTTACAGGTGTTCCCAGGATCACTCTGGTGATTCATGTGACACAACAAAGGATTGTTCAAAATGATTATACTATAGCAGCAAACATTTTACTACAGACAAGGACTGTCCTGAGTTTGCAAGACAACAGTCTATCAAAATTACAATGTCTCAAGAATGTATATCTTACACAGAAGCCTCTTCCCGATTCCCTCCTGTCAAACAATCTTACTCGGATATTGCGAAAATAATGTTGGCCACTCCAGTTGTCACAAATTCTTTCCCTCAATCTCATACCCCTGCTACACCTATTAAGTCCTATTGTAAAACCGTTGTTGAATCCCCTGTGAGTTTTACATTCACATTCACAATTTGTTACTAATATTATATATATATATATAATCGATAGATTTTGACATGAGCTGCCGATTTAAACTTAAATGAACGTCGTAACTTTACCGAATCGAAGGTTATACTAAATAGAAATCTTTTTTTTTTATGGAAAAGACAGCAAACGAGCGTACGGGTCACCTGATGGTAAGCGATCACCGCCGCCCACGACGTTTCCGTCCTTTAAGGTGGAAGGGGCACCGGGGCCCGACATTACCTAATGCGAAACGCAGTGGCCAAAGCCACTACTTAACGCCGGTCTTAAATGCCGGGGGTGGTAATGATCCGGTCGAGTCTGCCCATACGTGCTGCCCATTACTGGCAACGTAACTCTACCACACGCACTTTAGTCGCCTCTTACGACACCATCAGTACCAGGGTGATCCTATTCTAAGCCGGGATCACACGGCTTGTCGGAATCACACGGCTTAGACGGAATCACACGGCACATCTCGATACGGATCAAATTGGTGTTCAAAATGGTAGGGCCATCACCTCCCACGCGCGTGACGTGTTACATTCCTTCTCTATCGTTATCAAATCTTAGATTCTTTAGCTATCCAGTGGGATAATTGAATTTCGGGTGAAGATGATAAATATATAGTTACAACACGAAAATGTGACGCCCGATTTAGTTATCAAATAGTAGGCGTACTGTAACGCACGGACGGGCTGCAGTTGATAGAGTACAGACTCTACGTTCACGTAAAGTCTGTACTCTATCAACTGTGCCCGTATTAGTAGATATTAGAGTGTTCAACACTGACTCTAACTGTGACCCTTAGTAAAGTTATTTATTTATATACGGGTACAACTCTTTGTGGCTTAGTATCAAAGCATTCGTATTTATTTTTTACTAATTACTCGTTTATTTATAGATTATTCTGAAGCACATTCTTCGTCATATCCATCTGGAAATAGAAGAAAGCCAAGCACATATTGAAGAACCTCAAGTCAACGATTCTGATATATTTGAAGATTGTAATATAATTTCATTAGATACAGGAAATTTTGGTGACAATTTATATGAACGCGAACGAATTTTTTTTTTAAATTGGGTCCGTTTAAGCCACAAGGAACATTTCAAAACCATTCAGAAAGTAACCGACCTTTTTCGGCCTATTATTATTTATATTTCAATCACACAGGCATAAAAATTGTAAGACCATGGTTATGGTCCGTACCTTGCCGGGTGCACCCACAAAACGGGTGGCCGCAAACTGATTCCAGAACCTGCTTTAGAGGGTATTTGTGTTCAAAGGGGCGGGGCTGTTCGGACAGTAGTAAGGTCGAGGGAAGCTTTAATTAGTGCCTCGACGGGCAATCTGAGCGACACGGCCCCTGGCTGTTCCAATACCCGGGGATAGTCTGGTTGTTTGTCTAGGGTGCCGCGGGGAACGGAAGTTCTAAAAGCCCTTGTCATTTGGTGTTGGACTCGCGGTGGCTTGTGGCTGGCTGCAGAGGTTGGGCATGTTCGTCTGCCCGGTATATTTGTCACCAGGGCGTCTTACCTCGCGTTGTTACAGTTTCCAAATAGGCACCGGAGCGTGCATACAGCTCCGGTGCTTATTTGGAAACCGAGGTAGCGTGACTGAAGAACGCCTTCCATCTGGTAGGCGGTTGGAGGTTGCGTGGGGCCACTTACCCTATAAGTACTACCACGAAAGTGGAAGAAGCCAGACCTGTTTGGTCACTGGGGTAAAACCTGGTGGCAGGTATACTGGCCCTCCTAGTGTGACCTTATGGTTGGTACAGGGGGACAGTATAACATAAACAGTTAGTCTAGTAAGAGAAAGAGGGGTATGTCACTTCTGTTGGTTAATAGCAGATCATTAAAACAAATCGTATTCCTTTGCATGGGTTAACGGTGTTACGGTTAAAAGTAATTTTACGCAAACATTATTTAACCATGAAAATTCACAGCAGCATATTAATGCCTCACTATCTTGTAGGAATTGGTTGCAAGGAAATACCATCGATACTCTATTGCAAAGGTAAATCAATAGTAAAATTACGTTCTGGAGAGATCAAATGCATCATAAAATAAATGTTATAGTTACTTTAGCGTCTTGTAATCCATCTTTGTCAAGGCATGATTCTGATTCTGGAAATTTTGTGACAATTTTGTGTCTGCTATCTAACTATGATGCAACTTTAAAAGAACTTCTTTTAAAATCGAAAGGCGATATAAAATATATAAACCTAACGATTCAAAACGAAATTATTAGTTTCCTTGGTTTTTTTATGGATCAGATATGGCAAACGGGTTAAGTGATCACCGCCGCTCACGGCCCCGTGTAGCACCAGAGGAGCTACAGGAGCATTGCCGGTTTTTAAGATGGATGAGCAGCGGGGCCCGGCATCACCCAATATGAAGCGCAGTGGCAGAAGCCACTCCTTAACGCCAGTTCTAAATGCCCGCCCGGGGGTGGTTATAATCTGGTCGAGTCGATCCATGCGTGTTGCCGTTGTTGACAACGTGACTCTCTTGTATGTATGTAACATGTACTTTAATCGCCTCTTACGACATCATCAGTACCAGGGTGATCCTATTCTAAGCCGGAATCACACGGCTATGTGGTTTTCTACCACCGTTAGGAACGATATTATCTGAGAAATTGAAAAAAATCCATTTCTGACAATAATTCTGGATACAACACAAGACTTATCAAAAATTGACCAACTTTTTGTAGTTTTTCGATATATCTTGGTTACAGAAAATGATGATAATGTGCCTACGGAAATAAAAAATGGTGAATTCTTTTTAGGATTTATGGCAGTAACCGATAGCAGTACAGCAGGTCCGAAAACTGACATATTAAATTTGACTACAGAAAATGGAATTGATTTGACTAAATGTAGAGGACAGGGTTACCATGGAGCAAATGTTATTTCGAGTGTGTATGGTGAATTACAAACCCCAATAAAAGAGCATGCTCCAAATGCTAATTAGGTTCATTGTACTGCGCACTGTTATATACCAAACCTGTAAGTAATATTTCTAAAGCATGGAAACACCCCTCTTAGCACTTAAACTATTATTGTTGTATATAAACTCCCGAAAGCGCGGGACTAATCAGTCTGTATTATAATTCACACGAGGGCGGATGCCTAAGGGTCCTTTCTATTTTATTAATCAATAAATATTATCTTTTAATTAATAATTCTTTTTTTAAAAAGACATTCGTGAAGGGCACTTTGACATTTTGGTGGAAGCGGTGGGATACGGAATTCCCCAGTTCCTCAAAAAAGTAAATAATATAGCAGACTCCGAAATGTCGTATCTCTGTTCGTATAACGTGATGTACTGTTATTAAATATTTATAAATGAATATAATTAGTGCCGTGTTTTGTGTGAAGAACTAATTCGAAAGTGTCAAGTGTACCACCAGTTTTTATCCCATTATCCTGAGGCCTAACGAAACGTGTCCTGTCGAGGAGGCAATCATCCTGAGCGTTCTTGAAATCAGTATCCAGAAATTTATTATCATCGCATCGACGCATCGCTTCGCTGGCCTGATGCATTTCGTATATCAGTATACTATTACAGTACTGTATGCAGCCACATTCCAGTGGGTCAAACCATTGTTTTTAATAATATATAATTAGGAATACGCTATATTATTATATTATTTTATAGCATAAATTAATATTAAATAGAATTTTGTTATATGATATTATTAGATACATAGATAGTCTCTTCAGTAATTATTTAGTAATGCCTAAGTTAACAAAGGCAGAGGAGGACGATAAATAAAATTTACACATCCTGGAATAGCCTGGAATAGAATTTAGTGCAGAAATTGATAAAACCACAGTGACATTGCCCAAGGTGACTAGATCCGTAGAGATGAATTTAAATACACTTTTCAAATTTATTAAATCTTATGACGGCAGTAGAGAAACAGAAATAATTAATTCTCATAATGCTTATAAGCTTGCCAGTTCAGCTCAAAAACCCATTCTTTTGAAATACATACGAAGCCAATTAAGGCCAGGCCACGCGCACTTTTTCAGCCGCGCAGCGAACACTGCTGCGCGGCTGAAAAATCTGCGATTTTGTAATGTGCGCCGAAACAACAAAAAAATCTGTAAACGCACACTGTACGGTTTACCGCGTCAATACGTTATAAGCTTTAAAATGGAATTATTAGAAACAACTTGTATTTGCGCTCTGATAATTAGAGCTCGAAAAAAGAGAAAACGATTTTGGATTCATCCACTTAATCGTAATCGTTAAAACAACCGACAGTTTCCTAAAATAATTGGCAAACTAAATGATTACCCCGACAAATCATTCAAATATTATAAAAAGCATAAAGAGAGTTTTTACGAACTTTAGTTGGAATTTTTATTTCATATACTCGATTCAGCGAGGCAATTTATGAGCATAATTTCTCTCTGTTGAGATTTGTACATCTTGTAGCATTGGTGTAGGTGATAGTACTGTACTGTGGATGATGACAACATTAGTGATGGTGATGGGGCCATTGTTGACATATAATATGTACTAGTTCGTCGATTTGCATTTTGTGATGGTAAATAAGATTACATGGTATACGGCAATAGGTACAGGTGGCACATACTCTTAATTTTTTGCTTGTCTCATAACCCTCAAAAAATCTCTACGCAAAAATGTTCCTTGTTTAATTTTTTCATCATTAACATATATGCAAAGCTTTTATCTTCATCTATATCTTCTTGATATGTTGATTTGTGTTGTAAAATGTCAATCAACTGCACTTCAAAAGTTCGTAAACCTTTTTTTTTTTGTTAATAACTGGATGATGTTCTATTGAATTTGGTGATGGAGCAGAATTGCTTGTCCGTGAAAGTTCTGGAGAAGCAGGCAATCTATTTACAATATTCTTACTAGACTCAGAGATTGGTTGAGCATTTTGTGATTCAATATTGCTAATTGTTTGTTGCTGACCCTTGGAAGGCAATAAAAAGAGTAAATTGTCGAAATAATAATATTTCCTTTGCTTTTAAGCTGCTTGGCCTGATTGTACATTTCTCTGCAATGCCAACTATTATCTAAATTATATCTACGGAGAAATTTGAATATAAAAAAAATACAATTGCAGGATAACTCGCGCACGTCGATTAGAATGTGTATTTGGCATTTTATGCAATAAATGGCGAATATTACATCCGTGCAATTGACATCAAGTCCACATTTTGTAACGATGTAACAATGGCATGTTGGCTGTTGCATAATTTTGACAGGAAAAATAGTGCAAATAATAATGGTGAAACTGTTCTTTATAAAGTTGCAGTTCAACCAGAGTACGAAGCAATACTAATGGTTTAAACACAAGAGATTATTTTGTAAGGTACTTCACATCTCCTCTGTCCTCTGTCTGCTCTGTTCCGTGGCAGTATAATGTTCATAAAATTATCCATGTTATTTTGAAATTATAATTTATTAAATGTTAAAGGATGTATAATTATGCTAAGTAATTCGTGTTAGAATGTATTTTCTCTCATTGAAACAAATAATAATAATAATCCATTTAAAAGAAGTAAAAATTTTAAAAGTAAATGAATGTACTTATATGTTAAAATAAATGAAAGTAGTAAATTAAAAGTTCTTACCTTTTTTTCATTGTTAGATTTCATTAAATTCATTCCATCTTGTAAACATATTCTGACATACTTGTCCCCATAGTCACTGTATAATACTTCTATCACTGTATTCTTTTGAAGTTATTTCATACAACGGTGGTCTTTTCTCAACTTCACTAATAAGCATTTCAATATTGAACTCTTCATCAAGATCATTAGTGTTAATTGACATAGCCATCGTTGTTTTCGAAATGCAATACAAAATACACAAAACAGCGGCGAAACGTCGTGTAGTGCGTGCATTGAAAGCTGAATAGTTTACAATGCGAATATGATACAAAAAGATGATGAGCCACCACGACGCAAACAAGTTGTAACTTGTCACAGACTTTTCGCCACTGCGATGGCTCTGCCCTCAAGTGCACATAGTACAATTTAAAACTGTTTGGTACAGTATTACAATGCGACATTATCCCGCTGCTCTTTTCTGCCGCGCAGCGAAAAAGTAGTAGTGCGCGCCTGGCCTAAGTGGGAAAGCGGAGGTTGCTTGTGTTCAATTAAAGAAGAATTCGCGACTTGGGAACAGATCCTAAATTTGTTAACTTTATCATAGAGTCATCAAATGAAAGACCAGACAATATCCAATATTATAATATCCAATATCCCAAAACGGAAATACTATACAAAATTTTGAAATGAAAAAACCCTTTCAAAGTTATTATTAGATTTAGCAAATGGATGTCACCAAATGAAAGTGGACCCCAAATATTCACCTAAGATAACGTCACATCATCAAGTCACTTTCCAGCGTACAATGAATACAGTGCTTTCTGGATTACAAGGAATACACCGGGGTATACACATTGTTTTGTATACTTAGACGACATTGTAATCTATTCATATGACTTTATTTCCCATATGACAAAACTCGCTCTTGTATTTGAACGTCTAAGGGCCTGGTCCGTAATGTGCTCACAGTGCTCATAGTGCGCCAACGTTCCGTCCGAATTGTGCTTTTCACGCTCACTGTTAGCGTTGTGAATAGTATGTCGTCACTTATGACGTCACTGGCTAGTGCTTACAGTGCTGACGAGTCGGAGAGTTAGCACCGTGAGCCGTTTATTTGACATTTAATATATCTTTCACGTCAATGTCACTTTCCTCAATTACGAAAAATGCTCGAATATTGACATTGAAGCGCCATTTTTTATTTGAATTGTTGTTGTGTTTAAAAAAAAATTAAAATGTCTGGAAGTATTTCTGTTTCGATCGAGGAAACTGGTGAATTGATAGTTTCAAAACTATCTCCCGAATATAACAGGCAATAAATTATGGTCATATTTTATTAATTTATGCTAAAGGTTGTTTTCGTATTCATAAATTAAAGTTATTTATGATATTTTAAGGTTATGAATTTTTACAAGTGGTTATTAAACAAGAAAATTTTATCATATTTCAAATCTTATTATGGTTATGTTTTCGTATTCATACATAAAAGTTGTTTGAAAAAGTTGTTTTAAATGATATTTTAAATCATGAATTTTTAAAACAAGTAGTTCACCAAGAGATATCACAAAGAAATGATCATCGTGGAAGAACAGGAGGACCACTTACTGTCAACTCATACAGGGCAAGAAAATACTGCTGCAGCAAATATTGATAATTGCGTAGAATATTTTTATTACCTCTCTAAATTCATTTTACCCCTTATGCCCAGTGGCGTAGCGTAGTGGGGGCTGCAGGCGCGGCCCGCCCCAGGCAACACGTTCTAGGGGGGCGGTAAAATTTAACTATAAATAGTAAAAATATTTTGTCAATATTTGAACCATTTTATATTTTTATGGTTAATACAGCCGACTCTGTCTAAAGGTTCTCGCTGTCTTAACGTATACCAGAATACATTCGTTCAAGGTTCTGGGAAATTCCCCTTCTCTTTCATTTTCGAGTGACCAATCACAATTTGGTCTTTTAAGCGCTACTTTTAAATTATCGACTGATATTACACGCATGCGCAGAAATAGGAAAAGTTCTTAAGGTTATGTTTATTATTTAATGTTTTCTAACGCGCAGCGTAAACGCGCAAGGAGACATAAATTCTCAATCGGCGGCGGAGAAAGTAGTGATAGTGGGGATGGAACCTTTAACGAGTGGTCCTGCCCCGAGAGGGAACCTTTAGACAGAGTCGACTGTTCAAATTTGGATCGATTAAAAGGAGTACGGAATTTTTCACTACTTATTTTTTGATGAATTCAGGGAATTCTTTTTCTTTGAATGATATTTTGTAGCGACTGACAACAACGTCTATACTGACTTGTGGGAATTCCCGTTTAGGACAGATGCAAGTGCTTTACTAGTTTCGATGCAGTCATTTTTTTTCCTTTGTTGTTTGGGCCTGTATCAACCGATGCTACATGAAGTGAATGATGCACAAAAATATTTACAAACAAGGGGACTTGACTTATGATTGTGCGCTCAGAAAGTAAATGCTTTGCAGATTATATTGACAGAGTCAATATAATCTGCAAAGCATTTACTTTCTGAGCGAGAGCTAAAAGAGAGGAATGGGCATATGGCGCTGTAGGTTATGCAAAAAATATGTGTAAAGAACTTGGAATTTTGCAAAAAATATGTGTAAAGAACTTGGAGTCTTGTAAAAATGAGTTGAGACGAAAGCTGTATTATTCGTTAGATAGAGTTATAATAGAAATTCGTGAGCGTTTTCAACAGCTACAGAATTTAACGGATAAGTTTGTTTATCCAACGATCAAAACAACACTGAATGTAATCTAGACTAAGCATCTGAGGGGTATTTTTCAAGGTGATGCTTTCAGCCCACTCTGGTTTTGCCTTGCAATTAATCCTCTTTCAAAATATTTAAATAGCAAAAATTAGGTTTTCAAATTAAATGTAATCAGAATTGTGTTGTAATAAATCACATGCTCTACATGGATGACATTAAACTTTATGGTAATAGCTTAGAAGATATTATTCAGTTAGCATACGCTACTCAGGAGTTCTCCCTAGATATTAAAACACAATTTGGAATCCAAAAATGTAAAATGCAGTCCATTCGTAAAAATAACATAGAAGAAAACTTTTATGTCACCAATAGTGGTGAATCAATAGAACCTGTGGATGTTACTGGCTATAAATATTTAGGTTTTGCGCAAAGTAGACAAATTCACTAGAAAGAAGCTAAAAATACATACACAAAAGAATTAAATCTAAATTGCATTCAATATTAAAAACTTACCTTAACGCTCGTAACACCGTAAAAGCTATTAACTATTTAAAAGCTATTAACTTTGGAATTATAAGTAGGACGCAGACAGAACTTAAAGCACTGCAAAAAGTGATTAACACACGACTCACGCTTCACAGAAAACATCACCCAAGAGCTTGTTTACAAAGGCTGACGCTACCGAGACACGAGGGTGGTAGAGGACTATTAGATTTACAAAATTTACACAATAATTGCGATCGGACTACGAGTATAATAACAGACAGGACCACATATTGTAATAGACCAGTAGGTATTTGTTATTATTGTAATCTACCCCCCACCTCTAGTTTTCTTTTATTGGCCGCCAGATTGGAGCGCAAGAGCTATATACTCGAAAGGGTGGATGTGCTCAATCTGCGTAAAAACGGGGGAACCCGCTCACGAGTTTCTCGTGATGGTGAAACCGGTGCACACCTCTCTACGCCCTAAGCCGACCACGTCGATGTTGCGCCCGAGGCATTACGCCGCTTTGTGGGGGCCCATCTAGTGGGAGGCGAGTCACCGTCCGCCAATCATTCAATTTGAGACGTTCAAAAGGCGGACGTCCGATAGTCTCCTTCAACAGCCCAGTTCCCGAAACATTCAAACTACATTCCATAGTCCCTATTTAGCTTTTCATATTTTATATAGTTTCTACGCATTATCCGGAGACCATCTCTGGGTAATGACCTCTGGTTACTCAGAGATGGATCCCAGCTAATGCGTCACAGCAAATTATTTTAATATTCTCGAAGGGGCCTCTACGTGTTGGACCTGTGTCCCCATGCAAGCCTTCCAAAGGACCGGGTTCTATTGAACCCGAGAACTTAAGACAAGAAACATAATAATAATAATAATAATAATTTTACACAATTAAAAATAACTCAAACATATAAACATTTAGGAATAAACAAGTCTGGAAAAATAAACCATAATGATATTAGAGATCAATTAATGAAAGAGTACTTTAGTAGAATTAAAAAGATAACAAATTCATATTTAAATGTAAGAAATTTGATAAAAGGGTACATAAATACATACGCAGTTCCAGTTTTAATGTTGAATACATTAAAACTGGAACTGGTTCGGAGTGATTGATTATAAAAATAGTGATTTAAAACGAATAGATATCTAGACACGGAAATTATTAGCAATAAATAAGGTTCATCAGCAAAAAGCTGATTAAGAGAGGCTCTATTTACCCGTAACGAGTGACGGCAGAGGTTTAATTAATATAGAACATTTATATAAAAGTCATATCTTGAAATACAAACTATACTTAGAACAGAAGAGTGATTATCTAATAGAAGTTGAACTTGATCAGAAAAAAGAAAAATATTCAATATATAATGATACAGTAGAAATAGAGAGAGAAATCCAGTAGAAATAGAGAGAAAAAAAAGAAACGTCCGGTAATAATCATACTCAATTAGAAATAAAAAATAGCATAATAAAGAAACAAAACGAGGCGTGGAGAAATAAGAATCTACATGGAAAATTCCCTAAAAAAATAATTGATCTTGTCAATGTTAATAAAGATCTGACGTTTCAATGGCTGAAGAAACAATCCATTTCACCTGCACTGGAATCTAGATCAGAGGCAATAATGACGCACCAACATGAGCGAGACATATTCAAGCGAAATGTTGATGGCAAATGCCGCTTGTGCTTAATTAAGGACGAAACAGTTCAACATCTTCTTGCAGGCAGAAACTTGCTGGTACATATTTTGTGAAAAGACATAACAAATCAGTTCAGTATGTATTCTGGTGCTTGGCTAGAAGAAGCAAAATAAAAACAAATAAGTTACAGTGGATGGAGGAATTAAAACAGCTAACTGTAAAAGGAAATAGCACTGCAAAATTAATGTGGGAGATACCAGTACAAACAGATATTACCATAGTACACAATAGACCTGATCTCATATATATTGATAAAATAACCAATGGTACTTACCTCATTGACATCTCAGTGCCGTCTGACTATAATATTGGAGCTAAGGAAATCGAAAAAATTAGCAAATACCATCCGCTCAAAGTTGAACTCTCCAGATTATGGAACACCACCGTCACAACTATACCGACAATCGTAGGAGCCACGGGAGCAGTGACGAAGAGTCTCAAGCGATACTGCGATAAGTTAGATGCGCACATAAACATTCACATTCTTCAGAAGCAAGCTGCATTGCACCACCATAATTAGTAAAGTCCTTGGAGATACTGTTTTTGTTACCCAATCAGCACAAACCCAGCAACTCGTAACGAAAACATAATCATTATCCTCACAAAGTAAAATCCATATCTTTCCGAAATTTAGCCCACAACTCACACTAATCTAACAATATTTTAGGTAAACATATTTCAAAGTTTCATTTTTTAACAAAATATGGGGTATAGGGGTATTCAAAACATATAAATTAAAGAGAGATCAAGGTAACAGGCAATGATTGGAGTTTCTCTCTTAACGTAGTAATTGAAAGCACTCTTAAGACACAACACTGCACTTTCTGTTGATAAACCCAGTGTAAAACCAAACTGATTGTCGTGAAGTTGGACTTACGTTTTAAGCTGTGTATTAAGAATGCTGTCAAACACTTTTGAAACAACAGTTGTCAACGAAATAGGCCTATAATTATTCTTATCAGCGCTGTCCCCCGTTTTATTTTTAACTATAGGAACTACCGTGGTACGCATCATACCATCCGGCATATAACTATGACTCAGACACAAATTGAATAATATACTCAAAACACGGGGTAAATGAGGACCAGCCAACTTCAAATGTTCAATGCTAAGATCATCATGACAAGGTGACGTGCCTCTAGTCATTGACATTATAGTTTAAGCAATACTTTTATTCGTTATTTTAGTCAACCTGTTCACTCTGACCGCAGCATCTTGCACATGATGCGACCTACCAAGTGGTGAATTCACCGAAAAGTGATCCACGAAAAGGTTAGCAATCTGTTCAGGATCCGTCAACCCGCTGATGCTCACAGGAAATCCCGGCTTTGGTTGCAATTTGTTAGTTTGCTTCTAAAAAGAACGAAAATAGTTTTATTGTATGATGTGACGCTAATATGTCTATTTTAATTTGCTCCTCGTGGTCTTGACAACATTTTAAGCGTGACTTAAATTTTCTTCTAGCCTCACACATTTTCTGGTAAAAAACCGTTTGACGGCCTGTCCTGTAACGACCATATCTCAAATCGTAACTTGTAATCCGCCCGAGCATCAGCGACATGTTTGTTCCAACCTGGTACTACCCGTCTTTTTTTTTATTACGCTGGGAAATGCATTGACGCAGACCGCTCGTTACGAGTGATACTGTGGGACTCACCGGTGAATCCGGTCCTACCCACTAAAACCCAGCGGAAACCGTCTCCACTTATATGAGACGCCGCAGGATCGCTCTCGCATACTACTGCGACGCCACAATGGATAGCCCGCCCATTACGGGCCATCGTCGCCTTCAGGGAATCCCAGGGTCTCACCTAGATTATCTGCAGCGTCGATGGCTGGCAGAAGAATCACAACTGTATTTCTCCCGCAGTAGTTCCTCTATGGTAGGGGAAGTTGGTGACGAGCATAGCGCTGTCTCCTACCCCCTGGCCTACGTCGTCAGAGCGGGTCTCCGTTCGCGCCTGACTCCTTCAGTGTGATAACGGATTCACAGAAGGAGACCATTGCAGACTTATTCCTCTCACTGACTAACATAGACCCCACTACGCTAGGCAGTGAAAGATCCCTACCCACAACATTCATTAAGAGATGGCGTTGTGGGGCCCAAGCGGGGCATTCGGTCAGAGTGTGATGTGCCGAATCTATGGAGGCATTACACTCGTGGCACACTGACGACATTTCCCGACGTGAGTCGATATACCAATCATCCTTATTAAATTCACTATTTAAAAATGCAGCACTAAATGCGTGCTTACTTGTACTTGCTTGTCTTACGTATGTATGTACGTAATATTTAAACCACTTTTTTTTTATATTTTGTCAATATTTTTTTTATTTGTCAGATCCTACTGGAAATGAAGGCAATTTGTAAAAGTTTGAGTCAGTCCCTTAAGACAGTTATAAAATTATTAAATTAATTGCTGTCTATCGTTTGACAACATTATAGCAGAGAATTGCCCATTATTTCCCAAAATAAATATTAAGATATTTGATTGGGTTCGTAATTCATTTCTCATAACGGATACTTTTGTATTTGATTTAACTTTGAATGAAGAAAAAGAACTCATCTTGCTTTCCAATAATCGAGATTTAATTTTAAAACAGCACACAGAAGAAACAATTAATTCATTGGATTAACATCAGCTGCGATTATCCAATGATAGCCAAAAAAGCTTTTAACTTATTATTACAATTTTCCACATCTTATTTGTGTGAATTCGGATTTTCAGCATTAGCCAACATTAAAATTAAAAAGATCAAGAATAAAAGATCAAGATTGTTAAATGCAGAAGACGATATGAGAGTAGCATTGTCATTTTTACGACCAAATATAAATGAAATTATCAAAAAACATCAAGTTCAAATTTCGCTTTAAAAATATTTTTAATATTAGCTTGTAATTACTCTCACTCAGCTTCACGCTGCGTCCCGCACGTGGCACGTGCCTATCCAGGCAGAAAGAACTTGGGAACTACCTCCGTTCCCCACTTTCCACCGAATTTGAAGCATGGCGTGTTTAGTGGCGGAACTCAACACCGCGTTTTGCCTTGTACCAGAGCGAAGAAATGAAATCATTAAATATTAAAATTGAAAATATTAAATATTTAATTTCCTCGACCGGGGATCGAACCCAGAATCTGTCAGTTACAGTAACACGCTTGTGCCGCTGCGTCACGACGGGCCTCAAATGATTGTAAAAGCAATATAAAAAATAAAGCTGTGTTTATGCCGTGTGATTCTGGCTTAGAATAGAATCACCCTGGTACTGATGGTGTCGTAAGAGGCGACTAAAGTATGTGTGAGAGAGTCACGTTGTCAGTAATGGCAACACGCATGGGCAGACTCAACCAGATTGTTACCACCCCCGGCATTTAACACCGGCGTTAAGTAGTGGCTTCGGCCACTGCGTTTCGCATTGGGTAATGCCGGGCCCCGGTGCCCATCCATTTTAAACGCCGGCAACACTCCTGTAACTCCTCTGGAGTTATACGGGGTCGTGGGCGACGGTGATTATCATATCATCAGGTGCCCGTACGCTCGTTTGCCGTGTCTCATCCATAAAAAAAAAACTTTATATTACAGAGCACTGGTTTCGAAATTCCGAGGCAATATTTAATTTAAATGATCACCAAGAAGCTATATGTTATATGTTCAGCAGAGAAAATCAATTCGCGGTGGACCTTCAATAATTTTGAGAAATTCTTATAAATTTAAAGAACGTAAGGATACTCGTACTGTGAACCCCTCCGTTGAGCAAACTACTAAAATAGCCTGTGCTGAGCTTGAGCATTTCATTGTTGTAAGTGTGTACAGAACCGGGAGGTCTGGGTAAAATAAAGTATGATTGATGTATTGTAATGCATTTCACTAATTGCGCGTACTATTAGTAGTATAAATACCGAGTTTCAAATCATTAGCATTATGACACTTTTAGCTAGTGAACCGTAAGCATCACCATATCATGTGTTTATATCAACTTTGACGGGATTTTTTAGGCTTAATTAATATAGAAAGCCCTTTTAGGATACAACCCCAGGAAATTGTGCGTTCTTGTCACATAAGGAATATATTACAATGAAAACTTTTTAAGTAATTTTTCTAGATTTTCAGAAAATAGCGTTTTTACACCTATTACATTTAACATGACAATACATACACAAAAAGTGTTAATAATACCCAAATAAAAATCATCAGCACAAATCATATTATTGGGTACTACTTTAGCAGTGTCAAAGATACCCGGAAATATGGCAAAATCATCACACTGCACAAATACTAATTCAATTTGAAAGAAATACGCTTTGGTTAGGGAAAATTATTCATTATTTCTAGGGTGGTCTACACTTTTTTCTTGATTATCATTGGTACTTACCACTTAAAGCCACTAATTTCACAAAAAAACAATAGTTCAAATTCAAATATTTTTATTAAAAATAAGAAGTTACAAGCTTCGTTTTTTGAACGTCAAACAATTTACCACCAGTTTACTAAAGTTACTGCCTCAGACCTGGGAAGAACCGGCGAAAGAAACTCAGAGGGACATGTCCATTTTTTATTTTAATCAAAACTTTACATTATATAATTATGTGACAATGATACACTTGAAACAGCCTGGAGCGAGCATTTTATTCTTAAGGCGTGTTATCGTTTATAAAATCGTTAATATGGTAATAACTTTTAACACACAAACGTCTTTTCACAACTTTTTAAATTGTGAAACAGAAAATTCTCTGACGTTTTCTGGGATCCTATTGTAAAAGTGTACACCCTGTCCCATAAAAGAATCACGGACTCGGACAGGCGCACTAAGTTTAAGCCTATTTCTAGTATTAATAATATGTACATCACTTATTTTAGTAAACTTATAAATATTTTTATTGACTTTTTTACAGCAAAAGCTGCAGAGATCAGTCCATTCTGCTTCACCATTCAAAAGTACATTGGCTTTCACAATTTTCGTTTGAGGTGTTCTGAATATTACACATTTAAGTTGAAATCACTCAAAATTTGTTTGCTAACTAGACGCCGGTTACGATCGACAGTGTTAGATCTGTAGGTTGACATTTAACTTTTTTTATTTAGGACGTTTACGAAGATAATGAAAAATTATAATTTTATAACTACATTTATGTACTTGTAGCACAGCTACATATATTACTATTGCAATAAATTATTAATTCAAGGTTCGCTCCACCTGCAAATTTTACCCTGATTGTCAAAGGGGTACCCAAGATGACTTTATGTTTATTTATATTTAGTTTTTAGATTATTATTTATTTTATATTATTATTTATTTATTTAAGATTATTACTTATTTTTTATAGCAAAAAAACACTTGTGTGTTTGTTTTTTTTTCGTTCACCGTATAGGGGTGTAATCATGTATAAGATAATATTCTAGTTTGTACTAGAATATTATCTTATACATGATTACAACTGACTTTAACAATAAAACTTTATTGTTAAAGTCAGTTCTATAATTACAATCGTCGTCCGTTTCACTTGCCCTTTGTACTCCTGATAATACATAGTAAAGTAGTAAAATGTAGTTATCTGCGAAATTATATGTACAAAATTCTTGCACCATCGATAAACGGTGATATAGTGTTGGATTATTCACATTCGTGAATGCGACTGCGATTGCGAAGTATACGAATAATCCTGGTGATGGCAAACGGGGTAATCCGGTTACATCAAAAAAAAGGCAAGGTGTTGACCCACCTTCACATAATTCAGACTCTGGCAAAAAAACAATAATTGACCCAGCCACGGCTACTCCGTCAATTCAACATTTATACGTACACCCTTCCCTATCAGGAGGCCCTAAATCCTATCTCGATTCGGACCTTTTATAGTGTATGTGTCGAAGAAAACTCCAGACCGTGCTGCTAGGACTTCTATTAACAGCAATCAAATTTGACCAATTTCTTCATATTAATAAAATAAATAGTATCACCAGTGATGGTGTGAAAAATGTTGGTCGCAACAAAATCAGTGTTGAGTTCTCAACAGCTACTGCAGCGAATTTGTTTATGTCCAATCCCATTCTAAGTCTATGTAAGTATGTGGCAACTATCCCTACTTTTAATATAGTTCGAATGGGTATTGTAATGATGTCCCAGTTGACTTTTCGCTTCATGAATTAGTAGATTCTTTGGAATTTCCCTCGGGTGGTATACAAGTGATGAAAGCAAGACGACTAAATAGAAATTCTTCATATTAATAAAATAAATAGTATCATCAGTGATGGTGTGAAAAATTTTGGTCGCAACAAAGTCAGTGTTGAGTTCTCAACAGCTACTGCAGCGAATTTGTTTATTTCCAATCCCATTCTAAGTCTATGTAAGTATGTGGCAACTATCCCTACTTTTAATATAATTCGAATGGGTATTGTAATGATGTCCCAGTTGACTTTTCGGTTCATGAATTAGTAGATTCTTTGGAATTTCCCTCGGGTGGTATACAAGTGATGAAAGCAAGACGACTAAATAGAAATTCTTCATAATAATAAAATAAATAGTATCACCAGTAATGGTGTGAAAAATGTTGGTCGCAACAAAGTCAGTATTGAGTTCTCAACAGCTACTGCAGCGAATTTGTTTATGTCCAATCCCATTCTAAGTCTATGTATGTATGTGGCAACTATCCCTACTTTTAATATAATTCGAATGGGTATTGTAATGATGTCCCAGTTGACTTTTCGCTTCATGAGTTAGTAGATTCTTTGGAACGTCCCTCGGGTGTTATACAAGTGATGAAAGCAAGACAACTAAATAGAAAGTGTGTTAGCGAGGGTGTGACTACATGAGTTCCGATTCAGTCAGTTATAGTTACATTCCGTGGTCAAAAGTTGCCTGAAAGGGTCTTTTCATATCATTCCTCTCTTCCAGTTGAACCTTATAAATTTCCCTTTAGGCAGTGCCTCAATTGTTCAGTTTGGTCACAAAATCAAAGTGCAGATCGAAGCCAAGGTGCTGCAAGTGTTCTCAGTCCCACACTGGTGAAGCATGTGACACTGATAGGGACAATGCTTTTTGTATACATAGTGAGAGCAAACATTTCAAAACATTTCGTTACTGACAAGGACTGTCCTGGGTATGCAAGGCAACAGTCCATCAAAATTACCATGTCGTAAGAGTGTATTTCTTACATAGAGGCTTCCGCTCGTTTTCCTTCTGCTCGCAAATCCTATGCGGATATGACTAAGGAAATATTCTCCCCGTCCACTTATGCAGTTCCCTCTTCGTCTCAAATACCAGCCCCTGCCTCCCCAAACAGATCATACAAAAAGACTGTTTTCCAGTCTCCTCGTCCCCGAGCACCTTTAGCATAGGGATATAATAGCCGCCGAATGTCCGTCGTCCCTTCGCAATAGTTGCGCTTTAAACCAAGGTGTTGACAGTACAATAGAATCTAGAAACGATCTATTGGTTGCACTTACTGAAACCTTTGTGAGTATCTTCAGAACCGCTGATGAACTTCCTATACCGTCCAACGTTGCCCAAAATTTACTAACTATTTTAAAAATATTAGACAATGGTAACTAAACTGAGCTTCCTACAATGGAATAGTAAAAGTATACGTGCAAAAAGCACGAATGACTTAATATTATTTCTTTGTACAACCCTGTCATTATTGCCCTCTCGGAAACATGGCTGGTGCCTGATTCCCGGTATCAGGTTTCTCCTGTTTAAGGGAGGACAGAAATGACGGATATGTAGCAAAGAGCGGAAATATGGCAAAATCATCACACTGCACAAATATTAATTCAATTTGAAAGAAATACGCTTCGGTTAGGGAAAATTATTCATTATTTCTAGGGTGGTCTACACTTTTTTGTTGATTAGCATTGGTACTTACCACTTAAAGCCACTAATTTCACAAAAAAACAATAATTCAAATTCAAATAATTTTATTAAAAATAAGAAGTTACAAGCTTCGTTTTTTGAACGTCAAACAATTTACCACCAGTTCACTAAAGTTACTGCCTCAGACCTGAGAAGAACCGGCGAAAGAAACTCAGCGGGACATGTCCATTCTTTTTTTTTAATCAAAACTTTACATTATATAATTATGTGACAAAGATACACTTGAAACAGCCTGGAGCGAGTATTTTATTCTTAAGGCGTGTTATCGTTTATAAAATCGTTAATATGGTAATAACTTTTAACACACAAACGTCTTTTCACAACTTTTTAAATTGTGAAACAGAAAATTCTCTGACGTTTTCTGGGATCCTATAGTAAAAGCGTACACCCTGTCCCATAAAAGAATCCCGGACTCGGACAGGCGCACTAAGTTTAAGCCTATTTCTAGTATTAATAATATGTACATCACTGATTTTAGTAAACTTATTAATATTTTTATTGACTTTTTTACAGCGAAAGCTGCAGAGGTCAGTCCATTCTGCTTCACCATTCAAAAGTACATTGGCTTTCACAATTTTCGTTTGAGGTGTTCTGAATATTACACATTTAAGTTGAAATCACTCAAAATTTGTTTGCTAACTAGACGTCGGTTACGATCGACAGTGTTAGATCTGTAGGTTGACATTTCACTTTTTTTATTTAGGACGTTTACGAAGATAATGAAAAATTATCATTTTATAACTACATTTATGTACTTGTAGCTGTGCATACATTACTATTGCAATAAATTATTAATTCAAGGTTCGCTCCACCTGCAAATTTTACCCTGATTGTCAAAGGGGTACCCAAGATGACTTTATGTTTATTTATATTTAGTTTTTAGATTATTATTTATTTTATATTATTATTTATTTATTTAAGATTATTACTTATTTTTTATAGCAAAAAAACACTTGTGTGTTTGTTTTTTTTTCGTTCACCGTATAGGGGTGTAATCATGTATAAGATAATATTCTAGTTTGTACTAGAATATTATCTTATACATGATTACAACTGACTTTAACAATAAAACTTTATTGTTAAAGTCAGTTCTATAATTACGATCGTCGTCCGTTTCACTTGCCCTTTGTACTCCTGATAATACATAGTAAAGTAGTAAAATGTAGTTATCTGCGAAATTATATGTACAAAATTCTTGCACCATCGATAAACGGTGATATAGTGTTGGATTATTCACATTCGTGAATGCGACTGCGATTGCGAAGTATACGAATAATCCTGGTGATGGCAAACGCGGTAATCCGGTTACATCAAAAAAAAGGCAAGGTGTTGACCCACCTTCACATAATTCAGACTCTGTCAAAAAAACAATAATTGACCCAGCCACGGCTACTCCGTCAATTCAACATTTATACGTACACCCTTCCCTATCAGGAGGCCCTAAATCCTATCTCGATTCGGACCTTTTATAGTGTATGTGTCGAAGAAAACTCCAGACCGTGCTGCTAGGACTTCTATTAACAGCAATCAAATTTGACCAATTTCTTCATATTATTAAAATAAATAGTATCACCAGTGATGGTGTGAAAAATGTTGGTCGCAACAAAGTCAGTGTTGAGTTCTCAACAGCTACTGCAGCGAATTTGTTTATGTCCAATCCCATTCTAAGTCTATGTAAGTATGTGGCAACTATCCCTACTTTTAATATAATTCGAATGGGTATTGTAATGATGTCCCAGTTGACTTTTAGCTTCATGAGTTAGTAGATTCTTTGGAATTTCCCTCGGGTGGTATACAAGTGATGAAAGCAAGACGACTAAATAGAAATTCTTCATATTAATAAAATAAATAGTATCACCAGTGATGGTGTGAAAAATTTTGGTCGCAACAAAGTCAGTGTTGAGTTCTCAACAGCTACTGCAGCGAATTTGTTTATGTCCAATCCCATTCTAAGTCTATGTAAGTATGTGGCAACTATCCCTACTTTTAATATAATTCGAATGGGTATTGTAATGATGTCCCAGTTGACTTTTCGGTTCATGAATTAGTAGATTCTTTGGAATTTCCCTCGGGTGGTATACAAGTGATGAAAGCAAGACGACTAAATAGAAATTCTTCATAATAATAAAATAAATAGTATCACCAGTAATGGTGTGAAAAATGTTGGTCGCAACAAAGTCAGTATTGAGTTCTCAACAGCTACTGCAGCGAATTTGTTTATGTCCAATCCCATTCTAAGTCTATGTATGTATGTGGCAACTATCCCTACTTTTAATATAATTCGAATGGGTATTGTAATGATGTCCCAGTTGACTTTTCGCTTCATGAGTTAGTAGATTCTTTGGAACGTCCCTCGGGTGATATACAAGTGATGAAAGCAAGACGACTAAATAGAAAGTGTGTTAGCGAGGGTGTGACTACATGAGTTCCGATTCAGTCAGTTATAGTTACATTCCGTGGTCAAAAGTTGCCTGAAAGGGTCTTTTCATATCATTCCTCTCTTCCAGTTGAACCTTATAAATTTCCCTTTAGGCAGTGCCTCAATTGTTCAGTTTGGTCACAAAATCAAAGTGCAGATCGAAGCCAAGGTGCTGCAAGTGTTCTCAGTCCCACACTGGTGAAGCATGTGACACTGATAGGGAAAATGCTTTTTGTTTACATAGTGAGAGCAAACATTTCAAAACATTTCGTTACTGACAAGGACTGTCCTGAGTATGCAAGGCAACAGTCCATCAAAATTACCATGTCGTAAGAGTGTATTTCTTACATAAAGGCTTCCGCTCGTTTTCCTTCTGCTCGCAAATGCTATGCGGATATGATTAAGGAAATATTCTCCCCGTCCACTTATGCAGTTCCCTCTTCGTCTCAAATACCAGCCCCTGCCTCCCCAAACAGATCATACAAAAAGACTGTTTTCCAGTCTCCTCGTCCCCGAGCACCTTTAGCATAGGGATATAATAGCCGCCGAATGTCCGTCGTCCCTTCGCAATAGTTGCGCTTTAAGCCAAGGTGTTGACAGTACAATAGAATCTAGAAACGATCTATTGGTTGCACTTACTGAAACCTTTGTGAGTATCTTCAGAACCGCTGATGAACTTCCTATACCGTCCAACGTTGCCCAAAATTTACTAACTATTTTAAAAATATTAGACAATGGTAACTAAACTGAGCTTCCTACAATGGAATAGTAAAAGTATACGTGCAAAAAGCACGAATGACTTAATATTATTTCTTTGTACAACCCTGTCATTATTGCCCTCTCGGAAACATGGCTGGTGCCTGATTCCCGGTATCAGGTTTCTCCTGTTTAAGGGAGGACAGAAATGACGGATATGGAGGTTGTGCTATACTCATCTAGCACTCCTCTCCTTATTCCCATATTTCTCTCCCCTCTCACAGCTAACAGATTAATACTGTTGCGGTGAGGGCTTTCAATATCTCCTTCCTATCTGTTTATATCCCTCATTCTTTGAGCTTTAGTCTATTATCACTCTGCTCCCTAGTCATGTCTAGGTCCTAGGTGATTTTAATACTCATCACTCTTTGTGGGGGTATTATTACTGTGACGGGTTATCTCCTTTGTTGGTAGACATGATTGTATCTTTTTGCATTATCAATGATGGCTGTCCGACTCGTAGGGTTAATCTAAATCAGAATCCTAGGACTGCAGTTGATCTTTTCCTATCCTTCCCATCTCTTGCTTCCCAGCTATTATGGTCTCTATCTGTTCTACCTTCTACCCATGGTAGTGACTATTTCCTAATACTTATTTCATGCATAATAGACCTCCTCCTTCTTCCTCTCTTAATTCTTTTTCAAAATTTAACCTAAAACAAGCCGACTGGAATAAGTACGCCGACTCTGTGGCTTCCCTTTGGCTCTTCCTTTGGTAATTGGCTCTTCCTTTGGTACCATCTCATGACTTATTTGTTTTCCCACTGATTGAATCTTCGGTTGAAATGGACGCTTGTTTTTTATTCGAAGAACTCAAAAACGTCTTAACAGATTTAAAAGACACTAGCCCAAAAAATGTGCAAAAGGCATTAATGCTTTAAGATCTGTATCTAGTGTGTGGTGGGGTGCACAAACTTTTACTCTGAAGCTACTGTACAATGCAATAATTCGCCGTCATATTGACTACGGTAGATCCACCTTTTCCCATTCGTCGTCAATTTTTATCTGACCGATTTGATGGTAAAATGCAAAAAGTTTCTTCCCATCCCTTGTGGTCTAAACTGTCTGAGTTCATCGTGGCAAGCCGCTTCCCTACTTGCTTATTAGTTAACATAAATTTACCTCCCTACCTCACCCTCTGTCCCGCTATCCTGCTAACCCTTTATATTGTAAGCCTTATAAGGCGTAAGTACATCACCCCTTTGTCATCACAAACCTTGGCCTGACCAAGGGAGCTGCTTCTGCTTAATTTTGAGCTACATTAGAGTGGTGAAAATTTTCACCACTCTAATGTAGCTCAAGACATTCTTTCTCCAGTAGCCAGAGAATATTTGATAACTCCGCCCACACGAGTCCCCAGTGAAAGAGTTTTTAGTGGAGCTGGACTACTTTACACACCTCACCGAAACAGACTGCACGAAGAAAGAATCTCCAAAGTTTTATTTTAAAGTTTTACATTCCATTTCTTTAATTTAATTATTTAGAAATAAAACTTACAACAAATTTAATCATTAAAATAGCCAACATGTTATTAGAAAAACTATATTTTGTGTACGTTCTTACTTACTTATATATCATTATTTTTATACATATATAGATAAATAACTTGCAAATGAAACCAAATGTTAACATAACAAGTATCAGAAACTTTAGTTTAAAATAAAAACAATTATAATTTTGTTTTTGAAAAAAGGTTAATTTACAAATATATTGGTTGTATTGTTTTTTAAATTTATATTTCATTCATCATAAATATATTTAATTCCTTTTTTTTTTCAGCTTCACGCTGTCTCCCGCACTTGGCAGGGTAGGTAGAGGGAACGGAAGTGAAACCTAGTGTTATGACACTCCGTTCCACTTCCGTTCTCCACTTTCCGCCGAATTTGAGGCATTGCGTGTTGAGTGGCGGAGCTCAACGCCGCGCTTTGCCTTATTACCAGAGCGAAGAAATGAAACGGTAAATATTCAAATTGAAAATATTTAATATTTCATTTCCTCGACTGGGGATCGAACCCAGAACCTGTCGGTTACAGTCACACTCTTGTGCCGCTGCGCCACGACAGGCTTCTATTTTTATACATTAGATATTTAAAGTTTAAAAAATTTGTTTTAGGTAATTTAGTTTCTTAGTAAAAAGAAATTGTAAACTTTATTTAAAAATGGCAGCAAAGTAATAATAATATACTACTAAATGAATGCAAATTGTTGTATATGTATATAAGCAGGTATGTTCCCCCCCTGCGCCCCTTTTATTGAGACGCGCTTGTAACAACGTGGAATAAATCAGTGTGCTGTTAACCGCTAATAGTTTTACTTGTCTCCCGTAACGCACATACGCAACAGTGGCGACGAGGATACCTACTAAGAAAAAACGGTTTTTTTTTTTCAAAATAAAATGTCGTTCTGTGGAATCCTAACGTCTTTCGATCATAATGTTAGCGACTGGAGGATGTACAAAGGACGAATAACGCAGTGGTTCATTGCGAATGATATTGGCGACAAGAATGACCCAGCTGGAACAAGAAGGCGAGCAATTCTACTCAGCGCACTCAATGATGGCACCTACAAGCTTGCAGCGGATTTGGCAATGCCCAAAAATGTGCAGGAGGTGCCATATGAAGATTTGGTAACACTATTGGATAACCATTTCACCCCAAAACGGTGTGGGTTTAGTGAGCGTCACAGCTTTTACGCGGCAACACAGTTGGCGGGTGAATCGTACACTCAGTGGGCTGCCAGGCTACGAGGACTCACAATGCATTGCGAATTTAGCAATGTGGAGGAAGCATTACGGGATAAGTTCGTGATGGGCATGGTGGCTGGTCCTGAACGAGAAAAACTGTTCGCAAGGGATGTGGAGTCTTTGACTTTGGCGAAGGCAGTGGAGCTGGCTGAATCTGTCCGGAGCGCTCGCATCGGGGATGCGTTGAACGCAGTGCAGCCAGACCAAGTCTTTAAAATCAACCAAGAATCAGCGAAACGTTCGGGGCATATGGGAATGTGTTCAGTGTGTGGCGGTTCAAATCACGCGTCGTCTAAGTGCCGATTTGCAAATTATAGGTGAAAAAAGTGCAAATTGCAAGGTCATTTACAAAAAATGTGTAAAAAAGTGAACTACGTTGTGACGGATATAGTCGGCGAAGATGATGACGGTATGATTTTTAAAATTACTTGTAAGAATGGTGAACCTATGTCGGCAACGGTGACAATCTTGGGGGTAAGCCTTAAATTTGAAATTGCTAGTGGATCCGCGGTAACTGTTATTTCAATTTGTACGTATAATAATTATTTCAATAACGCACCATTGTTACAAACAAATAAAAACTTATTAACGTACATTGGTAATAAAATTAAATGCCGGGGAGTTGCACGGTTACCGGTTACTTATTCAAACCAAACGCATGACCTTGAGGTGTATGTAATTGAAAATGGTGGACCGCCATTACTAGGACGAGATTTCATTAAATTTAAATTAGAGATAGTGCCCTGTAAATTTTTGTCTGATACAGATAATTTGTTAGAACAATTTCAGTCGCAATTTCCACAGGTTTTTTCAAATAAATTAGGAGCATTTAATAAATTCAAAGTAAAACTGCAATTGAAACCTGACTCTAAACCAATATTTTTCAAGGCGCGGCCTATAGCGTTCACGTTAAGAGAAAAAATTAATAAAGAAATAGACAGATTAATTCAGTTAGGTATATTAGTACCCGTTGAACACGCCGAATACGCCTCACCTATAGTTCCCGTATTGAAGCGCGATGGTACGGTAAGACTGTGCGTCGACTACTCGGTTAGTATAAATAAACAGCTGGTTGTTGAAAAATATCCTTTACCAACGATACACGAACTGTTTACAAAGTTACATGGGGGCCATCAATTGATTCTAAAATTGATTTATCAATGGCTTATAATCAATTTTTATTAGACGAGGAATCGCAAGCTTATACATGCATTAACACACATCGCGGCCTTTTCAAATATACTCGCATGGTTTTTGGTCTCGCTAGCGCTCCATCGGTTTTTCAAAAGGCCATGGAGAGTATTTTGTCTAATGTGGAGGGTGTGTTGTGTTTGCTCGACGATGTGCTTATAACAGGGCCTAGCAAGGAAGTGCATCTTCAAAGGCTCACGGCAGTGCTCGAAAAATTTCAGCAGGCGGGGTTAGTGGTTCAAAGAGATAAATGTGAGTTTTTTAAAAGTGAAATTAGTTACTTGGGGTACAAAATAGACAAACATGGCCTCAAAAAATCTCCGGATAAAGTAAAAGCCATAGTGGAAGCGCCCGTACCCACAAATGTAAATAAGCTACAGTCATTTTTGGGATTGGTAAATTATTATAGAAATTTTGTTCAAGATGCTTCTAGTATTTTAAGTCCGTTGTACGATTTATTGAAAAAAGGGAAAAAATGGATCTGGACCCCAATACATGAAAAATCTTTTATTCAAATTAAAAAAATGTTGGCTTCAGATCGAGTGCTAGCACATTTTAATCCTGATGCTAGAATAATTCTCACAGTAGACGCATCTCCAAATGGACTGGGCGCCGTTCTGTCACAGGTGGAAACAGACGGGTCTGAACGTCCCATTTCGTTTGCTTCACGTACGCTAAATGCGGCGGAGAAAAATTACGCACAAATACAAAAGGAAGCTACCGCCATTATATTTGGGGTGAGGCGTTTCCACCAGTATTTGTACGCAAGATCTGAACCATTTGTATTGCGCACAGATCACAAACCCCTTATCTCTATATTCAGACCGTATAAAGGTATTCCAGAGGTATCGGCGAATAGACTTCAGCGGTACGCATTATTTCTAAGTGCACAATTCATTTCAAGTTTTCATTATTTTCAAGTTACACTATTGAATACGTACGTAGTAATAATAACTGTGCGGATTATTTGTCACGCGCTAGCCTGCCGGAGTCACATTCATACGGCGGCGTGAATGGGGCGGGGCCGCCCGACTCGCGAGACGTCGACGCCGGTGCTCGGACATCGAACACGCCGGCAAATTTCGATGATTTAAGTGAGCGGCATATATTCAACGATCGCGCAGCGTACATAAATTTTGTTGTAGATAATAGTTCACCGATAACACTAAGCGAATTACGTCAGGGAACTATACAAGATATTGCATTAAAAAAGGTTATTAATTATATAAATAACGGATGGCCTAAAAATATAAAAGATGCGAGGTTAAAACCATATTTTTGTTGTCGGTTACAACTCTCTTATAAAAATGGTGTCGTAATGAGAGGTCACAAAATAGTATTGCCTGAGAATGTGCGTGAAAAGATTATCGCTGAATTACATATGTCCCATTTAGGAATAATAAAAACAAAAGCAGCAGCGCGGTCGCGGTTTTGGTATCCAGGTATCGATGAAGCTATAGAAAAATTAATAAACTCGTGTAATATATGTACACAGCTTTGTCCTTCCCCGCCGCGCGCCCCTCTTTGCCCTTGGAAATACCCAGCATATCCTTTTAGCAGAGTACACATCGATTTTTTGGGACCTATAAATAGTAATGTATTTTTAGTGGTAGTTGATGCGTACTCAAAATGGGTCGAAGTCTATGACATGAGGACCACGTCAACCTCTTTAGCGGTAATTGAGAAATTGTATGAATTTATGTGAAGGTTTGGAGTGCCAGAGACATTGGTTAGTGACAATGGTACAGCTTTCATATCTCGGGAGTTCAAACAATTTTGTATTTCTAACGGCATTTCACACTTGACGTCACCGCCTTATCATCCGGCTAGCAAAGGGCAGGCAGAAAGTTATTTGAAAATTATTAAAAAGGGCATCAGAACTTCGATTCTTGCTGACACCAATGTACGTCTAAGCCAATTGAACCTATTAAAGTATCTTTTTGAATATAGGAACTCAGTACACAGTACCACAGGATTGTCACCCGCACAAATGGTATACGGTAGAAATTTAAGGTCGCGGTTAGATTTTTTTAAACCAAAGACAATCGTACAGTCACCTTCGTCAGACAATATAGCTCATGCGATCGAAAACAAACAGTGTTTACAGGCTAAGGCATATGGTGGGAGAAATAAACAAACATTTACACTAGGCGATAAGGTTTTATACAAAAATGTAATAAATAACAATAAAAGTTTGTGGAAGCGGGGCGTAATAGTAAAACGTATTGGTAAAGTTTTGTATTTAGTTAAAGATATATTATTATGTGTAAATGTTAGGAAGCACAAAAATCAATTAGTTTTGTATAAGGGTTCATTGACCGATTGGGGGGACCGACCTTGGGATGACGATTGTGACTTAGAGGGATTTTCAACCCAGAGCAACGGGGACAATCTCTCATCGGCACAATCGAGACCCGGCTCGAGCGTAAGGGGAGGAAAGAATGGTCAGACGGTACCAGAGACATCATCACCCAGGAAGATGAAACCCAGTGACACTTCACAGCTGACGACGCCGCCAACCGATGAAGAGTTGCCATCAACATCGCCTCCCATGCAGACGGTAGCTGTTGCAGAGGTGAGTCGGAGCTCAACTTCGAGCAGCGATGATAATGAGTCCAACATAGAAGGACGTAACTGTCACCCGTCGTCTCGCATGGTATTGCGTAATATTCCCAAGGTCGATTATAAAAAGTATTATTAAATATTGTATCGAATTAAGTAAATACTTTTGTAATTATGTATCAATGTTAATTACAAGTTATTACTTGTCAACATATTGTTATTTGAGATAATTGTTTAGATCATCAGTGTGTACTTGTGTTGATAGATTATTGTTGAACCAAGAGGGAGGAATGTTGTATATGTATATAAGCAGGTATGTTCCCCCCCTGCGCTTCCTTGTATTGAGACGCGCTTGTAACAACGTGGAATAAATCAGTGTGCTGTTAACCGCTAATAGTTTTACTTGTCTCCCGTAACGCACATACGCAACAAAAATGTTATTTATTTACAACAAGGCTGATTAATATTATATTTGATAAGATCTGTGTAGTTTTAATTTAGAATGTAGAAGTATGATTTAATAAAATATGTGGATATTCGCGAATGCGAATACGAATACACGAAACACCTATGCATCTATGTATTTGCAGGCAGCGAGACCTCTTCAACTGATACACAAGACCATAGCAACCCTGATCAGACTGCTCAATGGGATATTTTCCCCAGGTGTGGAAGGATAGATTTATCATCACAATACCGAAAGGCAAGGAAGTTCAGATAGCCTTCAGGGAGACATCTAAGTTGTTAGAGAAGCTTTTTCCCTCTTATCCAGGCGCACATACATTCATGCTCTGAACCTGAGTTCTTACCACAAGATCGTACGGTAAATAAGTAAACTTTGAAGAGAATGAAAGAACTTTTGACTAAAAATACATTGAAGTCATACGAATATGTTCAGCTTTGAATTTAGTAGGAAATGTTGTTATCCGGCTATCCAGAGGTGTCCCAAGGCATATAAATCATATTATCTATTTTTAAAACCTTTTTATACCTCTGTGCCACGAGTTGCCCATCTTGCCAAACAAGGAATCTACAGTCTAGGCACTGCACAGTACAACAGACTTGTAAATTGCAAATTACCAGACAAAAAAATACTGATGAAAAAATCCGTTCCTCGTGGAACTTATGAAGAGCAAATGACTTCCTTTAATGGGGTTGATTTGACAGCTGTAACTTGGAAGGACAATAAAGTTGTCACTTTCCTATCTTCATATGTTGGAGCAGAACCTGTATCCCAAGTAGAAAGGTTTGACAAAGCGAATAAAACTAGGATCAAGATTTCTTGTCCACATATTATACAGAAATACAATGCCCATATGGGCGGAGTGGACTTCATGGACAGCTTTATTGGTAGGTATCGCATAGGAATGAGAAGTCGAAAGTGGTACCTACGTATCTTCTATCACTTATTGGACATGTCAGTAATAAATTCTTGACTAGTTTATAAATATTTGAAAAGAAATGAAGCTCCATCATCATTCCTAAATTTGTGTCACTATATAATAGAACTAGCTGCGGTCTTGGCCAATATCAATAATGCAGCTGTATTTTGTAAGAAACGAGGAAGACCCTCCATCAGTAACAGTGTTGAAATGGAACTTCAAGCCAAAAAAAGGCGAGGGCCTATTCAACATATTCCACCTAAGGATATAAGGACAGATAATGTTGGTCACTGGCCCGATAACTGTGTTCGCAGCAGGTGCAAAAGGCCTAAATGTACGGGATACACACAAACAAAGTGTGAGAAGTGTGTAGTAGCCGTTTGCCTTATTAAATCAAAGCATTGTTTCAAAGAGTTCCATTTGTAATTTGTAAGTAAATGCATGATGTTGTATATCTGCAACATAAGGTTTTTTTAATAAAATAGTATAAAAATAACATATTTTTTTCTGTCTCCCATTATTAGAATCTACAAGATATATTTTTTCAAGAGGTTAGAATAAACTATGCATTTAAGGGGTAAAGGTTTTCTTTGCTTTCTGCCAAATACTAATCACATAGGAAAAGATATATTGCATACCATTTTGAAGATTTTTGACATTTTTGACACTGAATATCGATATTGCCAATTGTAGAGGTCAATCTAGAGGTAAGCCTTATAATAATATCGGGGCAGTATAATGGCTTGCACGCAAAGATTAAAGGAAACTTCCATTACGCAAAATATATGGCTTATAAGCTTAAAAAGCTGGAAAAGAAAAGTTAACTGAAGATTAAAAGATAGCCGCAAAAGGATAACAAAAAGAAAAAACGAGACGATGCAATGCGAAGGAGTAGTAATTTTACACGGACGGGACTATTTTAAAGTGAATACTTTTTTGTCAATATGCGACCAATTGTTTGGCGAGGTTTTTATAATTAATAGCGCCAAATTTGAATTTCTATCTATCTGAGGCGGAAATTAAATTGAACGCATTACGGAACTATAAGACTTATCTTACTGATTTTGCGGATGATTTAAAGGAGGAATGCATATTATTAAAGTATATTTTGCTGGACATGAAATTAATACATATTTATTAAGAAAACCCTCGACCTGTGACTCCCGCACCTTCAACATTTCAGCATCAAAGAACTACACGTCCACCTCTTCTTAAGCAAGTTTGGAAAAAGGTACCGTTTAAAGGCTCTCCTCATGACTATCCTTCGCTGCCAGTCTCTACTGTGAGGACCCCCATGTAATATTCTGTCTACTGTGAGGACCCAAGGAACTTTCTGACTATTTTGATAAAGGTTTCTCTGAAGAAATATCTAGGTGCACGAACTGTCTGGCCGAACAGGCCTGTATTTATTATATGAAGCTGTATGTATCATATTTTACACTTGTTGCATTGATTGAAAAGATGGCCAAGGAGAATCTTCATAGTATTGGAACTATAATTATCAATAGAATCCCTGATCGTGCTACAATTAAATTTAAAACTGACGCAAAACTGACTCAAGACGAAAGCCAACAGTATGTGTGCCAACCAACAGTTATTGTCAAATGGAAAGACAACAAATCTGTTTAAATGGCCTCAAATTGCACCGGCACGAACTCTTCATCTGTAGTGAAACGGTAGGACAAACGCACCAAGAGATATTTGAAGATTTCTGCTCCGAAAGTGCATATGATGCATATGATGGAGTACTATAGAACTCTTATTAAAACTAAAAAATGGACGTTGAAGGTACTCATCCACTATATTGATTTGGCCATTGTAAGCTCTTGGCGGCTATATCGCAATGATTGTCAAGCAAATAATTTAACTAGGAAAGACATTTTACCCTTGTTGGATTTTCGTTTGAACATAATTGACGGATTATCGAGTACCCCATTTAGAAACCGCCGAATGTCAAGTGATACTGAATATAATCCACCAATGGAATATGAGCATCCTATTAAAAGACACTACAGACCAGCAAATAAACCCTCTGATGCAAAAAGATATGATGGGTACGATCACTTTTCAGTGTTTGACGAAATAAAAACCAAGAATGTGTTGTCATGAATCTTGTGCGATCGCACGATGATAGGATGCAAAAAATGTGATACGTATCTATGTATTGTACGTAGAAAAGACTGTTTAAAATCGTATCACCAAAAAAATAATATTTAGAATAATCGTTAACGAAGTATAAAGTAGTGAAGTTTTGAAAGTTTTTATTTAAAGTTATAAACTTTGTCTTACAAATGATGATTTTAAAAATTCAAGGTTTTTATCGTAAGGTTTTTCATATAGACTGACAACAGAATAACTAATGAAAGTACTAAGCTCCTAAATTATTAAAAAATGTGTTATTAATTATAAATATTGAACATTCAATTTACATTACCCTCACGATCGTCAATATATTTTTTTATTATTTTTTTCTAACTATTTAGACTGTGAAGAAAGCAATAAAAACTATGACATAGAGGATTTCGAAAAAATATTCCTTCGGTTGCAAAGGGGTACATACTTTGTTTCTTAATACGTAAATATTTGCAGTCTTTTAAATACAACAAGAAATTGTTAGCAAGACATGTATCCCGTACTTCATCGGTTTCCAAATTAGAGATGACACGAATATTCGGCAACTGTTCTATATTCGGCCTCTTCGGCCACTTTTTTTGCTATTCGGTATTCGGCCGAATAGTATGTATCATGTAATAAAGACACGTTCGATTACTTAAAATTGTGTATTTATTTTCAACAACACTTAAGTAAATTATTTATGATGGATAAAAACAAGCTTTTCAGCATTTTTTGGCAGCAAACAATTACGCAATTCATCGTAAATACGTTATGTATATATATTTGACCAGCTTCAGAAAATAGTCTCTCACTATACATGCCACTTCCAGGAGTAGCAATATAAACTTTAGCAAATTTCGAAAGGCCTGGGCCTTTTTCGTTTGCTAACAACCACTTGTACCGAAAAAATAAAAATTTAATTCGTTTGCCACAGCATTCTTCTCTACGTCCTCCTCATCATTAGCATTTCGCATATTATCTTAGCGACTTCCTCAAAGCAGTTCCAGTAACTGTCGTGTATTTAAATAGTCCCATTTTTATTTAATATATGTCCCATTATCTTATAGAGTGGAGAATAATTGTCGTCGGTACTACTAGATTCATCACAACTTATTATCAGAGCATCTTAGAAGCATTTTTGTCTTACTGTTTCTGCTTGAACCAATCCTAGAAAATCCATAAAAGTAGCAACCAGATATTTATTTTTTTCATCGAAGCTGAATCGCCTTTCAAGCTCGGTTTGAAGTGAAGTTCTCATTATTACTAAATTTGATACTTTTTCAGCTGTCTCTGCTTTTCCTGGATATTTTAAAAAGTTACTTCATGTGAAATCACTTCAGATATGCAAGAGATACCTAAGCTGGTTATTTTTGTAATCTCTTCGAATGGTTAGAGGGGCTTGATACATTGTTCTAATAGTTCCCATTGAGCGTGCCATTGAGCGTCAGATTTATTAATTTCCTTGTAAAAACAAAAAAAAACACGTAGATTTCCAGAGCGTGTGCTCATCTCTTTTACTAGTTGGTGGCTAGGTAAGCTAAGGTCTTGTGGAATGGATTTAAGTTTCTGCTCTGCTAGACCAGAATTATTAAATGGATAACTATTCGTCTCATAGCAGCTATCACCTTTTGCACCTTCTGTTGAGATATTAGCCTCTATAGCTCGTTGCAATGTATGAAAAAACACCTGCCTGAATCATATCTTGTACCTTGCACACCTTTTATTATATTGGAGCTACTATCATGGTCAAGTAAATGGATCTTGGATTTAGAAATATTTCATCTTTCTGTAATAGCATTGAATTCTTTTAAAATATAGATACCAAAATGTGAGCCAGGATGATTGAATGATTGATGATTTAATAGCTAAAACGCCATGTTTCATTCCATTTAAATCTGGAGATATCCAGTGCGCAGTGAAGCTCAGAAATCTCTTGTTATTGTGCTGGCATGTCTAGACATCAGATGTCACTGATAATGCTGCTGCCTGTGAGACTTTCTTCTATTTTAGCACAAATTCTGTTGTATATATCAGAAAAAAAGTTTTTCGATCATGTGCGACCAGGTATTTTATAATAGGGCAAAGCGTTTAGAATGAGCCTCTGGAATCTAACTACTTCAACAACTAACAATGGTTTGTTGTCTAAAGCAATCATTTTGCCAATCAATTAATGTTATTTTATTGTTTTCGGATCGTTGAGGTCCTAGAACAGTTTCCTGTTTGATGTATTCTTCAGGGTCAGCTGCCGTTCGATCGATTAGATATAATTTTTTTTTATATAATTTGATTTCAACACAACTTAGGCAATACAAAATCGATCTCCTTTCTCTAAGTATCTTATCTACGAGTAGGTGCAGTACAACAACGAGTAAGTAGTTTAAGTCATAACCAGTTATCCACCTACTTACGTAAACATGTTCAGTGAATAAAACAATTTAAATTATTAAATTTACTTAAGATTTTACTTACTTGCTTTCGTTACTTCTCCGCCTCTTGAGATCTTGATGCTACATAGCAAAAACTGGACCAGTTTGTTATTTTCACTATTAATCTCATAATATTCCCATATGGGCGATAATTTGTTAACTGATGTTAGTTTAGTTGAGCCTTTTACCGCACAAACAATTGAAAATGAATTGATGATTGACGTAACAGCATGCAGCCGCCCTCTGTTGGGACACATCGAACAGTGAACCGTACAAAGAAACATCACTACCTCCGATCACAACGCCATTACTTTCATGTTACGATTGCAAGGGCCACTGATCACCTTAAAGCCCATAACAACGAGAAAGTACAACACAAAAAAGGCGAAATGAATGGAATTTGGTCCACTCTTCAAGCGACTACTGGAGGAAAACAACATCTTACCTACTACAATCTGTCTACTTAACACTCCCCAGGAACTAGAGGAAGCCGTAAGCACCTTCACGGCCCTAATCCACAAAACCTGCGAAGATACTACCCCAAGCTTGGGAACAAAGACTCGCGACCCACTCCCACCTTGGTGGTCATAAGCCAGAAGCGAAAAGCGAGTTCTCCAATACAAGAGGAGAATTCAGAACACAGCTCCAAACAGGAAGGATAACGTCACTAAGCGAATATTTAAGAACTAAAGAGGAGTACAAAATTGAAGTACGAACCAAGAATAGAAAAGTATGTGGGACAAGATTTATAGAGTCTTGCGGAGAAATAATGGCCGCCAAGAAGATATGCTATTGAGAAGCCCGGCCACCGGCCATACCTTGGCCCCACAAGATTCGGCAGACCTTCTAGCTCAAACGTTTTACCCAGACGACTCCGAGGCAACAGATAAACCACGCCACGTGAAGCATACGCATCAGAAACTGGATTTACAACTTCGACACAAACAGCCTGCCAGAAGACGACCCACTATTTACCATCACTGAGCTGGATACGATGCTGAAGGCACTAAATCCCAAGAAGGCACCCGGCCCTGACGGTTTAAACTCGGACATCTGCACTGCTGCCATCCGCAGTGCCGAAGTCACCTTTCTGGCGCTAGCAAACAATTACTTATCACTATGTCACTTTCCGGAGCAGTGGAAAGTCGCTCACGTGGTTATAATACGCAAACCTGGAATGGAGGACTACACACATCTCAAGTCCTACCGACCGATCGGTCTTCAGTAATAGGAAAAATAGTAGAAGAGCTCCTATTGGGTCGCCTTCAGTGGCAGCTCCTCCCAAAAATGAACAAACTGCAATACGGCTTCACACATCAACGCGGTACAGAAGACGTCCTAAGCGACCTCGTTGACCACCTATGACTGAAGTTAAAAGAGAAAAAGTCAGTCCTAGTGGTATCTCTGGACATCGAGGGAGCTTTTGACAATGCATGGTGGCCGGCACTCAAAAAACAACTTGCCATCAAGGAGTGTCCCAAAAATCTTTTCAAGCTAGTTGAGGCATACCTGCATGACAGAAAGATCCTAGTTAATTACGCCAGAAGTCTCAACAAAATATGCAACCAAGGGCTGCATCCAGGGTTCAATCGGAGGACCGACTTTCTGGAACGTAATCTTAGACTCTTTATTGCACCGACTGACTGAAAAAGAAGTGTACTGCCAAGCCTTTGCCGACGATGTTGTACTTGTCTTTCGCGAGCATTACTGTGGAAGCACTGCAGCACGAAGCCAATGAGACGCTAACAACTGTCATTCAATGGGGTGAACAAAGCAAACTTAGCTTTGCACTGAACAAAACCAACGCTACGCACCTCATCAAAAAGCTAAAATATAACACCCCAGTCCTAAGTATGGCACAAACCAACATCCAAATGGTCCATGAGATAAAGCTTCTAGCAGTGATTATAGATAGAAATCTGACCAACGTCGCGGCACAATGCAGGAAAGCCACAGAAATTTACAAATGGCTTGCGTGCACGGCGAAAGTCATCTGGGGGCTTAACTCGGAGATCATAAGAACGATCTACACAGCAGTAATAGAACCAATTATCACCTACGGTGGGAGCGCATGGGGTCAATCCACCGAACTAAGCATGATACAGCAGCAACTGAACATGCTGCAGAGAGGGTTCGCACAAAAGATCTGTAGATCATACCGCACGGTCTCTCATACGTCAGCTCTTATTCTATCAGGCCTGCTCCCTCTAGACATCAGAATACAAGAGCAGGCCCTAATTCACCGCACTAAGAGAGGCAAAATCTCAACCTACCTTGTATAAACCTTGTAACTACTATAATACACGCCTGGAAACCAACGTGGATTTTACAAAATTACAACACCCAGCCTTCCAAGAGGCCATAAATTATGAAAATCTAGAAGAAACAATACCCGAAATCCTCAACAACCATCAGCGAGATGATCCAGAAATTTACACAGACGGCAGCAAAATCAAGATCAATCAAGAGTAGGAGCTGCACTCTCCTAGTGGGAGGGAGGAAAGGAAATCAAATCACATAATTTCACTTTACATCCCTCGTGCACTGTATTTCAAGCAGAACTGTTCGCCATATACAAAGCCACCCATGAGGTCATGCAAACTAGTATTCCCTGGCTACTATACTCAGTGATTCGAGATCATCACTAGACCTACTGGGAAGCACTAAAACCACTCACCCCCTAGCAAGAGCGATACATCAGAATATACAGTACATAAAGGAACAAGGACGGCAGATCAGCTAGTTTGGCTTCTGTTGAGATATTAGCCTCTATAGCTCGTTGCAATGTATGAAAAAACACCTGCCTGAATCATATCTTGTACCTTGCACACCTTTTATTATATTGGAGCTACTATCATGGTCAAGTAAATGGATCTTGGATTTAGAAATATTTCATCTTTCTGTAATAGCATTGAATTCTTTTAAAATATAGATACCAAAATGTGAGCCAGGATGATTGAATGATTGATGATTTAATAGCTAAAACGCCATGTTTCATTCCATTTAAATCTGGAGATATCCAGTGCGCAGTGAAGCTCAGAAATCTCTTGTTATTGTGCTGGCATGTCTAGACATCAGATGTCACTGATAATGCTGCTGCCTGTGAGACTTTCTTCTATTTTAGCACAAATTCTGTTGTATATATCAGAAAAAAAGTTTTTCGATCATGTGCGACCAGGTATTTTATAATAGGGCAAAGCGTTTAGAATGAGCCTCTGGAATCTAACTACTTCAACAACTAACAATGGTTTGTTGTCTAAAGCAATCATTTTGCCAATCAATTAATGTTATTTTATTGTTTTCGGATCGTTGAGGTCCTAGAACAGTTTCCTGTTTGATGTATTCTTCAGGGTCAGCTGCCGTTCGATCGATTAGATATAATTTTTTTTTATATAATTTGATTTCAACACAACTTAGGCAATACAAAATCGATCTCCTTTCTCTAAGTATCTTATCTACGAGTAGGTGCAGTACAACAACGAGTAAGTAGTTTAAGTCATAACCAGTTATCCACCTACTTACGTAAACATGTTCAGTGAATAAAACAATTTAAATTATTAAATTAACTTAAGATTTTACTTACTTGCTTTCGTTACTTCTCAACTCAACAATTGAAAATGAATTGATGATTGACGTAACAGCATGCAGCCGCCCTCTGTTGGGACACATCGAACAGTGAACCGTACAAAGAAACATCACTACCTCCGATCACAACGCCATTACTTTCATGTTACGATTGCAAGGGCCACTGATCACCTTAAAGCCCATAACAACGAGAAAGTACAACACAAAAAAGGCGAAATGAATGGAATTTGGTCCACTCTTCAAGCGACTACTGGAGGAAAACAACATCTTACCTACTACAATCTGTCTACTTAACACTCCCCAGGAACTAGAGGAAGCCGTAAGCACCTTCACGGCCCTAATCCACAAAACCTGCGAAGATACTACCCCAAGCTTGGGAACAAAGACTCGCGACCCACTCCCACCTTGGTGGTCATAAGCCAGAAGCGAAAAGCGAGTTCTCCAATACAAGAGGAGAATTCAGAACACAGCTCCAAACAGGAAGGATAACGTCACTAAGCGAATATTTAAGAACTAAAGAGGAGTACAAAATTGAAGTACGAACCAAGAATAGAAAAGTATGTGGGACAAGATTTATAGAGTCTTGCGGAGAAATAATGGCCGCCAAGAAGATATGCTATTGAGAAGCCCGGCCACCGGCCATACCTTGGCCCCACAAGATTCGGCAGACCTTCTAGCTCAAACGTTTTACCCAGACGACTCCGAGGCAACAGATAAACCACGCCACGTGAAGCATACGCATCAGAAACTGGATTTACAACTTCGACACAAACAGCCTGCCAGAAGACGACCCACTATTTACCATCACTGAGCTGGATACGATGCTGAAGGCACTAAATCCCAAGAAGGCACCCGGCCCTGACGGTTTAAACTCGGACATCTGCACTGCTGCCATCCGCAGTGCCGAAGTCACCTTTCTGGCGCTAGCAAACAATTACTTATCACTATGTCACTTTCCGGAGCAGTGGAAAGTCGCTCACGTGGTTATAATACGCAAACCTGGAATGGAGGACTACACACATCTCAAGTCCTACCGACCGATCGGTCTTCAGTAATAGGAAAAATAGTAGAAGAGCTCCTATTGGGTCGCCTTCAGTGGCAGCTCCTCCCAAAAATGAACAAACTGCAATACGGCTTCACACATCAACGCGGTACAGAAGACGTCCTAAGCGACCTCGTTGACCACCTATGACTGAAGTTAAAAGAGAAAAAGTCAGTCCTAGTGGTATCTCTGGACATCGAGGGAGCTTTTGACAATGCATGGTGGCCGGCACTCAAAAAACAACTTGCCATCAAGGAGTGTCCCAAAAATCTTTTCAAGCTAGTTGAGGCATACCTGCATGACAGAAAGATCCTAGTTAATTACGCCAGAAGTCTCAACAAAATATGCAACCAAGGGCTGCATCCAGGGTTCAATCGGAGGACCGACTTTCTGGAACGTAATCTTAGACTCTTTATTGCACCGACTGACTGAAAAAGAAGTGTACTGCCAAGCCTTTGCCGACGATGTTGTACTTGTCTTTCGCGAGCATTACTGTGGAAGCACTGCAGCACGAAGCCAATGAGACGCTAACAACTGTCATTCAATGGGGTGAACAAAGCAAACTTAGCTTTGCACTGAACAAAACCAACGCTACGCACCTCATCAAAAAGCTAAAATATAACACCCCAGTCCTAAGTATGGCACAAACCAACATCCAAATGGTCCATGAGATAAAGCTTCTAGCAGTGATTATAGATAGAAATCTGACCAACGTCGCGGCACAATGCAGGAAAGCCACAGAAATTTACAAATGGCTTGCGTGCACGGCGAAAGTCATCTGGGGGCTTAACTCGGAGATCATAAGAACGATCTACACAGCAGTAATAGAACCAATTATCACCTACGGTGGGAGCGCATGGGGTCAATCCACCGAACTAAGCATGATACAGCAGCAACTGAACATGCTGCAGAGAGGGTTCGCACAAAAGATCTGTAGATCATACCGCACGGTCTCTCATACGTCAGCTCTTATTCTATCAGGCCTGCTCCCTCTAGACATCAGAATACAAGAGCAGGCCCTAATTCACCGCACTAAGAGAGGCAAAATCTCAACCTACCTTGTATAAACCTTGTAACTACTATAATACACGCCTGGAAACCAACGTGGATTTTACAAAATTACAACACCCAGCCTTCCAAGAGGCCATAAATTATGAAAATCTAGAAGAAACAATACCCGAAATCCTCAACAACCATCAGCGAGATGATCCAGAAATTTACACAGACGGCAGCAAAATCAAGATCAATCAAGAGTAGGAGCTGCACTCTCCTAGTGGGAGGGAGGAAAGGAAATCAAATCACATAATTTCACTTTACATCCCTCGTGCACTGTATTTCAAGCAGAACTGTTCGCCATATACAAAGCCACCCATGAGGTCATGCAAACTAGTATTCCCTGGCTACTATACTCAGTGATTCGAGATCATCACTAGACCTACTGGGAAGCACTAAAACCACTCACCCCCTAGCAAGAGCGATACATCAGAATATACAGTACATAAAGGAACAAGGACGGCAGATCAGCTAGTTTGGCTCCGAGCTCACATAGGAACAGCTGGCAACGAGAGAGCTGATGAAATCGCCAAAGGAGCCGCAATGATAGACCGCCCGTACGACTACTCAAAAACACCAGTGGCCTATGACAAAAATCCGAGAGGAATCTGTCAAAAGATTGCAGGACAGATACTTTACCGCTAGCACGGGTATAACCACCAAGGAATTTCTTCCTGACGTCGAAACCGCTTTTCAAATAACAAGGAAGGTAAAATGGAACCCAATCCACGTACAAATCCTGACACGACATGGAGGCATAGCTAGTTACCTGCACAAATACAAACTCAAAGACACTCTAGGATGCGAGTGCGACCCCGGCATCGAGGACACCGTGTGGCTTATAATACTCAACTGCCCCAGGTATTTCTCAGCCCGCCTTAGCTTAGAAACTCAAATAAACATCAAACTGGAGAGAAAAAGCCTAGCTACAGTAATAGCGGACAACCAAAGAAGACCTATAATTCTTGAGTACCTTCTAAATATCTTCAGCATAGCGATGCAGAGAAATGGCAGTATGATCGCAATAAGAAGGTTACTCGGGGAGGGAATAGGTCTTACAGCATCCATCACTGAAACTAACTCTAAAACAAATAACAACCCCAGAAACACACGCTCAACGCTTTCTGCGTAATGGACACCCCGGTATTCCAGGGCTATCACTTCGACCCGTAGCCCTTTTTGTGGATGAAGACGAAGAGATACTGGGATTCTGCTTCTGTATCGTTGGTCCGAATAAGTGGGTCTATATCTCACCTAGCTGCCCCCACAAAAGGTAGTACCAACAGGGCCACTAGGAGAAAATTGGAATACGATAGCATGCCTACCACAATGCTGGGGAACAGTTATTTCCGAACAGTGCGAACGAAAAACAAAACCATCGCACTAATCGACGGCAGCGTGTCCCTTTACAAAAGCATGCAAAGTGCTCGACCACCTGAGCACCCAGGCATAAGAAGCGAACAACACTGGTCCAAGAATTTTGAGCGTTGACGTCATGAAAACCGGATTCGACAGGGGAACCGTCGAAGATTTTCAGGGGTGCATAAACGCCTCTAGTTGCCATAGAGTAGTCGTCTGCGAGAATAGAGATAGAAAGGAAGGAGCAAGAAGAACAGGTTCAACTCACGAAAACGGAGCAAAAACAATCGAAGAGAGATTAGCCCAGGAAGAAGAATCAAAGAAAAAGGCACAAACATCTATGTCCACCAAAACAAAAATGCCACATAAAATTCTTAGGCTATTAAAACCAAAAGACGCCTGGTTAGCTAGGGTAAACCAAAGGACAGGTCGCAACACCTGATCTGCCTCCAGCTAACGAAGCAAAGCAGCACATAGAGAACGCACTCCTCGAGTACATGACCATCTTAAGGGAAATCATCAAAGTCAACCTTGCGACCTGTGAGAAGATAAGAAGTACCTTCGAACTCCAAAACGAAGGCTTACTCAAGGTCCTACTAGAGGAAGAAAAGGCCGCTATCTATGACAACTCCACCTCAAAATACCTGCGGGGAGAACCACCAAAACTTCCTAATATGACGGCCTATAGCAGCTAAACATGGCTTCGTAGAAAGAGACACACAGACCAATAAAGATAACAACTCACCCAGCTACAAAACATCACCCGACGACTCAATCCTAATACTAGCACGATGTACAGAGGTCCCGTTGGAACACAAGATATTGGAAAGGGCACAAACTATACGGCCTTCCAACAACCCAACAAACCTCAACAACCAACCTACATCACCGGAGATAGAATGGGTCAACAGATTTCCTGGCTGCAGAAAATCTACCTGGGTAGTAAACCCCGAAAGTGACCTAATCGCAACCACCACCATCGAGGCAGTCGAGGACCTCAGAAACAAAATTAAATTCAGACGCGTGAAGGAAGCATACAGCAGAGTCAAAACGATTGCTTCAATCCTCGTAAATGGTGTCAAAGACAGGGTTAAGAGCATGATAGTAGACGAGGCCTTGATGAACCATTTTGGAGCGATCGTAATGGCGGCAAAACTGACAGGAGGCGAAAAACTCACGCTGATTGGGGATATAAATCAATTACCCTATATAGACAGGCTAAACCTCTTCAAGATGCATTATATCAGTCCAAACATCGTGACGTCCATCAGTCTAGAGCTCACAAGAACATACAGGTGCTACAGGATGTCACCTACGCTTTAAACGAGGTCTACAATGTGATTTACACAGCTCGCACAAAGACTCGATCCTTGAGATCCAGACTCACCGGCTCATCCGTTCCAAAGGATTCCCCGAACACACTGTATTTGGTCTACACACAGGCGGAAAAGACGGATCTTATCCGGAAAGGGTACGAGAAAGGACCAAACTCACGCACCCTCACCATAAACAAGTCTCAGGGACTGACATCCGAGTCAGTAGTGCATATCATGCAAATAATATCACTAAAAATTGCCCTGCACGACAGCATATCACACGTTGTCGTCGCAATCACAAGGTACACGGAGAAATGCACGTACTACACTAACGCCGAATTTGACGCAATCGGCAGAATCATTCGCAGAGCAAACGAATCCCAAATGGACGATATAACAGACTACAATCTGAAAATGGGTATCTCTCACAGAGACAAGGACGCAATCACCAAATTAAGACGCACATAAGCAAGCGAAGACCGAAAAACTTCAACCAGACACACGAAGACGATGAAAAAGGACAAACCCAACCCCACTACCACCTGGCTACAACATCATTGGCTCTTAAAGCCCAAATAGGCTCTTAAAGCCTAAAAAGATACCAAGTTTTTGACAAAACAAACATGACATGACATTACAAACCGTTAAAATTAGTAAATTTACACTATCTAAATAAAAATAAATCACAATAACAAAAATAAAGAGAGCAGACAATGGCACGGATGACATATGTCCGTGGTGTTTTATTTATCAAAAAAATGAAATAAAAACAAAAAAAATAAATAAAATGACATGCTAGTTCCATTTAGAAGGTGGTTGTTTTTGTACATGCTAAAGAAGCCCGCTAAATACGGGCTTAAACTAATGTGCTTATGTGATTCATTCATTTCATTCATTCATTTCATTCAACCCTTAGAATTCTTGCATACTAAAACGAGACCAGAAAAATCAACCTTATCGTTTTGCAAAAGATATAACGTTATTGTCTTATGTTCCCAAAAAGGGAAAAGCAGTAATTTTAGCTTCATCAATTCATAGCAATGAAAGAACCAACACAAACTCAGGGAAGCCAGAAATTATACAGTTTTATAATTCTACTAATAGTGATGTAGATGAAATAGATAAGAAGTGCTCTGTATATACTTGCAGCCGAGACGCTGACCTATGATAATTTTTTACTGGATGTTGGATATTAGTTCAGTCCATTTTCATATTTACCTTGATGTACATGTGCAAAATCAAACTGATAAAGGAATATTTAAAAAAACATTTGCTTGAGTTTGTATTAGAGCATATAAAGCGTAGATATTGTAACCTAAGATTGCATCGTGGACTTAGAATGTTTTATAAGAGTACTTGGTTCGGATAAGCCAGAAATATGTGAAGACCAAACTGAGGAAGTCAAGACACGAAAGACTTGTCTTTCATCGCAACCTAAGATCAAAAGAAAGTCGACGTATAGATAGAATTTTTTTCGTGCAAAAAACACATTAGTTTGCAGTGCGCGACACTGGTGTGCTCTGCTGTGCTTAGATTTAAGGTGTTATTGGACTGTGGATTTTTTTCTTCCATATGGTTTATGTTTCTACAATATTTATTTTATAAGATTTATATTAATTCTTAGTGACAAACAATATTTTTTGTTATTCTGAAATGAGTATTTCAGAATAACAAAAAATATTATAGTATAATTAAAATTAAATATTTAATAAAGTTCATTCTCTTTCTATGCTTGTTTTTCTTTAAATCCATTAACTTTCATCATAATACAAGAAAAAATATTAAACTTAAGCTTCAAAAAATATTAAACTTAAAAAAATCTGTATTAGATATGGGGCCTCTCAGGCCATACATCGTTACTAGGAGTGTTCGCAACGGCTACATTTTGAAGGCCTATATGGGGGGCGTTGATCTCATGGATTCATTTTTTGGCAGATACGGAATAAAAGTAAAAACCAGAAAGTGGTGTATCTATAATAATAAAGTCTTGGGTTCAATACAAATCGGTAGAGACCAAAAAGGGATTTGAACCGAGAAATCTCATGAAACTAGCAGAGTTAAGGACAAAGCTTGCTGATGTAGTATGTACCGGTTGTGGTGTCGTGAGTCAGCCCAATAGAGGACGTCCAAGCAACAGTAGCATTGATGCCGAGGACCGCAAGCAAAAAGAAAAAAAAGGATGCCTATTTTTACCGGCTGTTAACGTTTGTCGTGATAATCTTGGTCACAACCAAGTAAACACTGAAATTCGCATGAAATGCATGAGGCCTGGATGTAAGCTACAAAATTTTATAAAATGCACTGTATTTCTTTGTTCCAAGAAAGGAAACGACTGCTTCAATCTCTTTCATCCAAATAAAGAATGTTTATGTCTATTGTTAAAATAAATCATAAATATCCCCGTACACCCCACGATCCGGTACCTATAGTGTACAGGGCGTCAGCGGCTCGTTCACTTGAGATCCGCCCGTCTGGTACAACGTGCTGGTCCTTCGAACCGGATCTAAGGCGCACATAGTCACCGTTACATCGCCGTCATCATGCTCATCACCGTCGTCTTCGTGTCGCGCACTGCAGCGCTCGCCGACGCGCTGACTGCAGTGCTCGCCGTCGCATTGCTCACTGTCGCCCTCAATCTGACTGGAGCTTGCTCGCAGTTCCTGTATGACGATGTTACACCGTGAATCTTAGTTCGTCTTCGTGCTTCATCATCCGCCCTCGTTGATCGCCAATATCTGCCCATCAATGCCCATCACACGATCGAGAGGCCAAGCTAAGGGATGGAAATATGAAGCTAGGGGTGGTCCTTAATCCAGTTATGCAGTTATGCCACATCCACCTACAGTTCCCGAAGAGTCGAGAAATTGTTCGTACGAGGGTGGTTCAATAAGTCCTTAGAAAATCCATCAAATGGCGCGACTAGTACTATTCGTTCCTAGTCCGTTTTCATGCAGTGGCACTACCGACTAGGTATGCTGTGAAGTTTCAGCCAGATTGGTTCACTTGCATTATTATTGTAGTGTATTGAAAGAAAATATATTTGTTTATTTCAGAAAATGGGGAAAATTGAGTTTAGAGCTGTTATTAAACATTTTCATAAATGGCTCAACAGCAAAGGAAATAAAAAGTGAGTTGGATTTAGTTCACGGCACATCTGCTTCTTCACTTTCAACTATTTATAATTGGTTAAATGAGTTTAAACGTGGTCGTACATCAACGAAGGACGAAGCACGCTCAGGACGCCCTGTAGAGGTGACCACGCCAGAAATAATCTGTAAAATCCATTATATGGTGTTAAGTGACCGACGATTGAAGTTGAGTGAGATAATTAAGGCTACAAGGATCTCAAAACGTAGTATCATTTCTATTTTACACGACAAATTAGACATGAAAAAGATTTCGGCAAGATGGGTGCCGCGTTTGCTCACAGTTGACAATAAACGCAATAGAGTCGTTGCCTCTACAGCTCTGTTGTCGCTCATGCAACGTAATCCGGATGAGTTTTTTCTTCGATTTGTAACTGTAGATGAAACATGGATCCACCACTACACTCCTGAGACAAAAGAACAATCAAAACAATGGATTATTAAAGGTGAACCATGTCCCAAGAAGGCGAAAACAGTCAAATCAGCTGGAAAGGTTATTTTTTTATTTCATTGACTATTTATTTGGAAAAAGGAAAAACTATAACAGGGGAGTATTACGCATCTTTATTGGACCAGCTGAAAGTCAAAATTCAAGAAAGAAGGCCTCATTTAAACAAAAAAAAAAATCCTCTTTCATCAGGACAATGCTCGTGTTCACACATGTTCAAAATCAATGGCTAAAATTGACGAATTAAAGTTCGAATTAGTCGACCACACACCGTATTCGCCAGAATTAGCCCCCAGTGACTTTTTCCTATTCCCAAACCTGAAAAAATGGCTCGGTGGACGTTTTTTTTTCAATGATGAAGTCATTGATCAAACAGATGCTTATTTTAAGGACCTTCCGAAATCTTATTTATCTGACGTGTTAAAACAATTAGAAAAACGTCTCACTAAGTGTATAAAGCCTCAAGGAGACTATGTTGAAAAAAAATTATGCCTTTTTCTAAGGACTTATTGAATCACCCTGGTATCAAGCTTGAACTTGCCGAATTAGCTCTAGAGGAAGCTCAAGCCGATAGTTCAGATTTCCAGGAAGATAATATATCTAAAAACGATTACGTCCGCTCCTGGGTTGAGAATAGTGCACACATCGAACAGGAGTCATCGTCACGTCTTCTATGTGCGGGTGTTTCGAGACAACCACATCCCACACCACCGAATTATAGTACGCCTAAATGTCTGCCTATTATGTCAACGTGCCCAAATATCGTTACAGACTCCGAAACTCAACAAGCCGTACAAGTAGATCCAAATAAGGTAATAGAAAAGTTAAAGAGAGAAATAGAAAATTTAAAGAAAACCTCTTGTGAAAAAGTGCAACCCGTACCTACTTCGCTACATAAAAAGGTACCTTTGGATAACATGTTACTATTAGAAGGATGTTCAATATAAAGATGTTGTATACTCAATAATATGTTTATTAAATTACTTATAATCACTTTAGTTTTACACGTATATATTACCACCATGACAGTTTTACGGGAAGTGAGTAAAAAGAGAAACTACTACATCATGTTTTGTCTCATCTATTACATTGTTTTATAATAATGCGTTCCATTTAACTCAACACCCCACCTCAATGTAATAAATGAGACCAGACTATACTATACATACATTTAGAACCAATATAATATGACCTTTACATAGCATTAACAAAACAGGTAAGAAATATACACTTTACATAAGACCACACTTTTCTATAAATTTTAACAACAACTTTTTTTTCAACGGCTTTGTGTACATGTCTGCCACTTGTTCAGTGGTAGATATGTATTTTATATTTATTTTTCCAATCAAAATTAACTCTCTAATATAGTGATATTTTATATCTATATGCTTTAGTCTTTTTACAGTAGTAGTATTTGCTACCATAATGGCTGACTGATTGTCACATAATATTGTAACTGGACATATGTTAAGAATGTTAAAATCATTAAGCATGTTAATCAGCCAACTAGCTTCACTAGACGCCATGCTCATTGCCACATACTCTGCCTCAGTAGATGATATGCTTACAGTATTTTGTCTCTTAGAACACCAAGATATAAGACAATTTGAAAATAAGAAACAGTACCCAGTTGTAGACTTCCTATCCCGAACATCTCCACCCCAATCAGCATCACAATAACCCAATAGTGTTTCATTATTACATTTATATACAAGCTTATAGTTTATTGTATGTTTGATGTATCTTAAAACCCTTTTTAAGGCTACTAATAAACTTTCACTAGCTTGGTCTTGGAATCTACTCAATACTGATACTGCCACACATAGGTCAGGCCGAGTGCCTGATATCGCATACATCAGACATCCAATAATCTGTCTACACAATGTTTCAGTCTTTTTATCTACTTTAAATTCATTTTCTAATATTTTAGTGTTAAAATTTTGGTCCAAAGGTGTACTTATAGGTTTACAGTTATACATATTAAATCTATTCAATACATTTTCTAGATATGTTTTTTGACATAATTCTGTTACCCCATTATTTAAATATTGTTTAATATTTATTCCCAAAAAATCTGTAACTAACCCAAAATCTTTCATTTTAAATTCCTTGCTTAGCATTAACTTAAATTCACATACTTTACTTGCATCAGATCCAAAAACTAGTAAATCGTCGACATAAATAATTACATACATTTGTTGTTTATCATTACATTTTGAATAAAGACATGAATCACACTGAGATCTTTTAAAACCTTCTCTAATCATAACAGAATTGAATTTTTCATTCCAGTATTTTGGAGATTTTTTAAGGCCATATAGGGACTTATTTAACCTTACAATGTTTTCACCATTATTATACGCCCCATCAGGTAATTTTAAATAAACATTTTCCTCTATATCACCATACAAGAAAGCACCTGTAACATCCATTTGTGAGACTGGTAAGTTTAGTTTAGTTGCTACTACTAAAAATAATCTGAATGTAGACAATTTTGCTACAGGAGCATAAATATCATTAAAATCTAATATGTCATGTTGCTCGAACCCCCGAGCTACCAACCTAGCCTTATATTGCAAAGTATTATTATTATTCTTAATCTTAAATACCCATTTACTACTAATAACTTTGGTATTATCAGGCACCTTACAAATATCCCATGTGTTATTTTCCTTAAGGGTTTGTAATTCCTTTTGTATTGCTTCTTGCCACTTACAAGAGTCCGGACTATTCATGGCTTCTTCAAACGTCTTAGGCTCACTCTCAGTCACTAAAGCATTGTGACATTCATAAAATGCAGTCTGCTTCCTTACACGAGTGCCTTGCCGTCTGGTGATTTTATTGTTGCCACTTGAGTCGCCGCTTTCACTTGGTTCATACACACTTTCATCACTTTCAGTACCACTTCTGACTTCTTGATAACTTTCCTCCGGAGGGTTTACACATGTTTCCTCACTTTGCTCTTGTATTTCACTGGATTCACTGGTTGATAACTGTATAGGTAGATCATTTGAATTGCTGTTCAACTTTCCAACATCACTCTGATTCTTTTCCAGGAAAACAATATCTCTTCTTGTTTCAACACTATTACTACAAGGGAAATATATTCTATATCCCTTTGTAGTTTCTCCATAACCTACAAAGAGGCCTTTTTTTCCTTTTGCGTCCCATTTCTTCCTCTGTACTTTTGGTATATGGACAACAACGGTACTGCCAAATATTTTCAAGTTATTTATATCATATGTTTTATTGAACCACAATTCATAGGGAGTTTTTGTTGGAACACTGCTTTTACCAGTTCTGTTTATAATAGAGGCTGCAGTATTGATTGCTTCTGCCCATAATTTCTTTGGTAAATCCTTGGCACATAGCATTGTTCGAGCAGCCTCAACTAGTGTCCTATTTTCCCTTTCAGCATTACCATTCTGCTCTGGGGTATAGGGCACAGTTGTTTGATGAATAATACCTTTTAGTTGGAACATTTCCTGGACCTCTTTGTTAATGAATTCTGTTCCATTGTCACTTCGGAATATTTTAATTGTGTTTCCTGTTTCATTTTCCACCTGAGCAATAAAGTTTCTTATACAGTTCTTAATTTCTTCTTTAATTTTCACAAAGTAAACCATCCTGTACTTTGAGTAGTCATCTTTAAATACAACAAAGTATTTCGAACATCCTACAGACGTCTCCTCCATCGGCCCGCATGTATCTGCGTGAATTATTTCACAAGTTTTCGTACTCACATTATTACTAGTAGGAAAGGGCAAACGGTGAATTTTACCTTTCAAGCAACTCTCACACTTCATTGAATCATTCACATGAAAATTGAGATTGTGTTTCTTCAATATATCCTTTACATATTGTATGTTTTGATGGGCTAACCTTTCATGCCATGAATGCAAGTCTCCGTGAGTAACTTCTGCAGCATTAACTGAGCAATCCGTATAATATCGACAGTCCAACTTATACAAATTACCGCTTCGCTGTGCGACTGCTACAATTTTGTTGTATTTGTCGTAAAATTCGCAACTATTTCGGTTTGTTATCAAAACATAACCTCTACTCGTGATACGATTGACAGATAACAAATTCATTTTTAGTTCAGGGACATAGAGAACGTTGTCTATGGTCGTATGAATATATTTCGAACCGTTCCATACTTCTAGCGCCACCTGTCCGCATCCTTCGGCACTAATCTGCATACCGTTACCTACTGTCACCATTTTGTTTGTAACACTTGAATACGACAAAAAAAGTTTATGATCGCAGCACATATGTTCGCTGGCACCAGAATCTACTAACCACTGAGTTTTACGAAAACTATCGCCTATTACACTTTCTACAACGAATGCATTGTTCTCCTTTTGTTTCTTGAAACGACACTGACTTTTCACATGTCCAACTTTATTACAATAATAGCACCTCTGCTCGTACCGACAGTCTTTGTTGTTGTTGTGTGAATTGTTCGAACTTACACTTTTATTATACCTACATTCATTTTGATAATGCCCTAATTTATTACATTTGTAACACTTCACTAATTTTTTGTTAAAGTTTTTCTTGGCAACGAATGCAGTAGACAAAGACGATTGTGCACTTTCTTCCCCGTTTTTCTCATTTATTCTTTCCTCTTCTATCAACAACCTGGCTACTAAATTATCATAGGTCTGCTTGTCGTCAGGTGCTGATTCCCAGGCAGACACAAAATGTTTATATCGATCTGGTAACGACATCAATACTTTCGTTATTACGAACTTATCCGATATAGATTCACCGAACAATTTAAGTTGATTTTGCATTTCCTGTATCTTTGATAAGAAAGTAGACATCTCTGAACCTTCTTCGAATTTGAATTGGAAAAATCTTTGCTGAACTATATGAATGCTCGTCTCCGACTTTTGTTCATAGACGCTTAGTAATTTACGCCACATTTCAGCCGAGGTTTCGCATGATAAAATATGTACCATGACTTCTTCTGACATCCTCGTGACCAGCAATGTCTGAGCTTTTGCATCCAGAGTTTTCCATCGAGTACGATCAGCGATATTTTCAGGTTTTATCGTAGTTCCGTTTACTATATCGTACAAGCCCTGGCCTCGCAACAAAACTGTAGTCTGAAATCGCCATATATTCCAGTTCTTAGAACCTTCCAATTTTATTGTTCCATTTCCGTGTAAATCCATTGTATTTTAACTTCACTGCTTCCTGCCTTGTTCCAAAACAAGAACAAGTAATTCCTTCCCGGCAAATTCTAACCTCCAAGCCACGCCACGCGTACGACGCCCCGCACGCTTTTTGCTTATACCAGTGATAACTTCTTGTGTATACTTTTATCCAATCTAATTACGTGCCTGGGCCCATAACCAGAAGGATGTTTAATATAAAGATGTTGTATACTCAATAATATGTTTATTAAATTACTTATAATCACTTTAGTTTTACACGTATATATTACCACCATGACAGTTTTACGGGAAGTGAGTAAAAAGAGAAACTACTACATCATGTTTTGTCTCATCTATTACATTGTTTTATAATAATGCGTTCCATTTAACTCAACACCTTTGTCATCTAATTTCACCTTGTGAGCATTAAAATTTATTATAGATCTCCCCACATACAACGGAACGCTAAATGAATGGCTATCATTCAAAGCCATTTATGAAAATACTAGTAGGTATTTTAACGACATCGAAAATACAGCCAGAATCCGAAGAAGCCCCACTGGGAAAGCACTGGAAGTCGTCGATACATAGCTCATTACACATTCAAAACCAGATGCCATCATAGAATAGCTTGAAATGATGATCGGTCGCCTAGATACTATCGCCTTTAATGAATATGACAAGCTTCGGTCTCTACCTCATTGTACCGATACACAAAAAGTGATACATGCCTCCGCCAGCAAAGTTAGAAGTAGCATCAATTTATTTCGTGCACTCAATCTACACAATTTTATTACAGCTCCGGATATTATTAGAGCTTTTCTTGAAACGCTTCCATCGTCTTTATGTAACAGGTGGTATGAAGAACAGGCTATTTTCCACCAGAGATTTTCAGAGAGAGATTTTCTAGAACCTACTTCATCGCTTCATCGAATTCATAGAACACATAGGGGTAGACTGGGTACGGTTGAAACAACACGAATATCTCGCGAACCATTGGTCCAAGGGGAGAACTAGGCGGGCGACCTTTCTAAACACGAACTTTAGTGTTGCGTCGCCCTCCACGCGCTTCATTTGTTTCTAAAAGACCTTATTGTGTTTAGATGACCTAAAGTACCTAAATATTTTTGCTTGGAGATTTTTCCGATTATTGTCGTTTCGTATTAAGTGACAGTATTAAGTGTGTGGTATAGTTTGAAATTACGCTCGTGGAATATGACATCGTAATAAGTTTTTGTGTATCATTGTTGTTATAATTACTCTAACCGATTTAATCTAAACTATGAGTTGAGGACAGTTGAAATAATTTTTTGGGTACGGTTTACACATAGTATTATTTTTTTATTGTTTTTTAGAGGCCGAGAGTACGCGTAAGAAAGACTTCGAGAGGACAAAATGGTATATTCAAAAGCAAAAGGTCCAGAAAAATCCAGACATGGGATATAAAGCACACAATCGAGTTTTTAATGAGGTGCAAGTCCGAGAGCTTTCAAAGTAGGGCAGAGCGGGGTCTGTTGAGCCGCGGGGTCATCAGCGCCACCTATTATATCACGCTAAAACTATTTAATACAATCGAGCGGAGGGCATTAAAAGAAGCAGGTGATTGACAAAACCAAGCGCAAGTTGGTTTAGTCGCCGACCAGTGTTCATTGTGGATGCTCCACTTTTGCATCCACAATGAACACTCTGGTCACTGTGATGTTTATATTCCCTCAAAAGAAATTGAAACACCACTTTATATCAGGTGAGCCTTCAGAATGCAAAGGACGCAGTAATGGAATCAAAAACGAGGGCAAAAAAGAAGTTGTGCTGTTCTGACAGATATTACTTAGAAGAATGCGCTGACATTAGAAGGTAAAAAAATTACAAAAACTAGCAATAAGATAGATAAGTCCAAAAAAATAACTACATAGAAAGCAATTTTAAAAAGCAGTGCCTCAGAATCTAATCAAGACAATAACTGTTAAATAAATAAAAGAAAAGTAGATAAGAAGAGTAAAAAGAGAAATGTGAAGAAAGCGCAACTTCCCTGAAACTCTGAAGAGAATGATTATTTTTGTCTTATTTGCGACTCAGCGCGCTATGCAGACAGTCGTCTAGGAGAAGAATGGATACAGTGCACAAGTTGTCGAAATTGGGATCATGTTAGGTATACTTCTGGTCCCAGTACAGATTATGTTTGCATAAACTGTGAATCTGAATAAACTAAAAGTTTAAGTTACTTTTTAACACAAGTTAATTTTATTTTGATTATTTATATAAGTTTTAACATTTTATTTTTGTTGAAGATTTTATGTTGTTTTTTATTTTAAAACAAATATATTTAATATATATTGGTGTGTGATAATAGGTATTAGTGTAAAGGTAATATAACCCACTGGCCTCAGTGACCCCGTGGGTCATTAACTGACCACTCTGGGTGGCTCAGTTGACCCCGACTGTGGAGTCCTTTGAGCCACACACCATTTTTCATAAAAAGTCAATTATGTATAGTGAATAAAGAATTTACTAAAGCTTTATATTCTAAATGAGTAGCCAAATAAATAAATAACTGATTTGAGACAGCTATTTTTATTTATTCTTTAATAGTATCCTAAACTGATTCGAACAAAATCCTGATCAAGTGACCCCGCTCTGCCCTAATTCATGCGATGTGCAGATATATTTGGGACTACCTAGATGGAAGTATGAAATTTGGCCTATGAACTCACAGTTAATAATTTATCACGACCTAAAACTTGATGACGAGCTGGTAGGTGATGAATGGTTTCGGATGTTTATGAGAAGAGACTCTGAACAGTCCCTACGCGTAGCGTAGCCTGAAGAGGCGACTAGCCAAACAAACACTAGTAAAACCAACGTGAATTTTTTTTTTTGATAATCTGACCAATGTCATGGATCGTCATAAGTTTAAGTCTCAAGATATATATAACGCTGATGAAACATGCATAATTACTGTTCAAAATCCAGAAGAAGAAAGAAGGATATGTCTTGATAAGAAAAGAGCAAGAAATAAAATTAAAACAAACAAAGAAGCAATTCGATTAAGGAAAGTAACACCATAAAAGGAAGAAAAAATTTACGAGAGGAAGTATCATCAGAAAATGAAGAGTACCTCTATCTTGTTTGTATGTCACCATACTTAGTAAGAAACCAGGAGGACAGTAGATCTAATATTGTTGTAAACTGTGGGCTCACGAAGAATGCACAGAAAGCGAATTTAGCTATATTTGTCCGAATTTCGAATCTAATTGATCTTTAAATTTGACTTATGATTGGTGGACTAATTTTTTTTTTTTAATATATTTTTTTTTTTCTACAATCAGTTTTATAACTTTTAGCAGATTGTTTGAGAGGCAGTTGGCTTGTGAGTGTGTCCTCCAACGAGGGCAACTACTCTTATTTATATTCAATCAAATTAGAATGACAAAATATCCTTTCGTTTTAATCGCTTTTTTTTGATAAGAGCGTGTAGTTAGTCTGGCAGCCAGTTCATTAGGATGGTTTGTTAACCTTTTCTGATATATTGTGCAAGTAGCTAAGATTTCTTCCTTTACAGTTTTCATCTGTAGCTGAGTGTGGATCTCTGAATTTTTGACAAACCATGGAACGTTAGCTATAGTTCTGAGAATCGAATTTTGCATTTGCTAATTAATATTTAGGTTGGAGTTACTAGAACTACCCCATAGTTGGACACCATACATCCATACTGGCTTCAATATGGCCTTATAAATGAGCATTTTATTGTCAGTAGATAGCTTACTGTTGCGCCCCAATAGCCAGTATATAGTTTTGAAGCGCACATTGAGTTCTTCTCTTTTAGTTTTAATATGTTGATACCATGTTAATCTACGGTCCAGGTGGAGGCCTAAGTATCGCACGTTATCTTTATGTGGTAGCGTGGTGCCATCAAGTTTCACTGGTGGGCAGTTTTCTTTGCGTAGACTGAATGTGACTTGTACGGATTTCGTAGCACTTGATTTTATTCTCCATATTCGTAGCCATTTTGAAACTTCATTAAGACCTCTCTGAAGAACTACTGTTGCAACTTTTGGGTCTTTGTTGGAAGCCAGTACAGCAGTGTCGTCAGCAAGTGTGGCAGTAGTAACTCCATCAACTTCTGGGAAGTCAGCTGTGTAGAGTGTATAAAGGATAGGCCCTAATACGGAACCTTGTGGTACACCAGCCTTTATTTCATATAACTTCGAAGTAGCTTCTAGTCCTTTGACTTGAAATAATCGCTCGACTAGGTATGACTTTAGTAATTCTGTATAGCTGTGGGGAATGTGCGTCTTTATTTTATAATGAAGACCCTTGTGCCAGACTCTGTCAAAAGCTTGCTGAATATCAAGAAAAGCAGAAGAGCAGTATTTCTTTTCTTCCAACGATTTCCTAATAGTGTCACTTACTCTGTGGAAATGCTCTATAGTTGAGTGGTGAGGTCTAAATCCAAATTGATGTGCCGGAATAGTATTGCTCTCTTCAAGGATTGGTTGTATTCTATGAAGTAATATTTTTTTCAAATACTTTTAATATAACTGGAAGTAGACTGATCGGTCTGTAGAAGTGACTTCATTACTTGGTTTTCCTGCTTTATGGACCATAAGCACCTGAGATATTTTCCAGAGCTGTGGGTAATATTGCTCTCTAAGTACTCCATTGTACAAGCTTGTGAGAAAAACCACTGCCTTTTTGGGAATCTGACTGAGTATTTCTTTTGTAATTAAGTCGAAACCAGGTGCTTTTTTGTTATCTAAGCTTTTTATGACAGCCCAGACCTCTCGGATTGTGACAGGACGTGGGGGAGGTGACATTTGATAGTGCTGTTCAAGTACAGCGTCTATAGCGACTTCAGTCTCAGCATCACCTGGGTCATTTGGGCTGAATATTTTGATCAAGTGTTCAGCAAATAGGTCCACTTTTTGCTGTGGAGTTTTTGCCCAACCTCTATTCCATCGTAGAGGCGGTATAGCTACTGTTGGTCTGGTGAAATTTTTGGTGAACTTCCAGAGCGAGTAGTTGGAAGATGCTGCAGGAGAGAGAGTCTCCAGGCAATCTTTAAGGGTGTTATTATCCCAGTCACGGAGCAGGATTTTCAAGTTATTGCTAGACTTGTTTAACTTCATTTTATCCTCTCTCAGTCTAGATTGGTGCCAAATTCGACGAAGACGCCTTTTCTCTAGTACTGCCTGTTTTATTTGAAGCGGGTAGTTTACTAATCTACTCATATAGGGATCCTTTGGTGTACACTTCCAGCATGCCACCTGGATTAGCCTAGTGATGTAAGTGGTTGCATTGTCAATGTCACTCGGTGTTTTTAGGGCTACCTTAAGTTCAATGTTTTCATTTATATAGTCTCTAAAACATTCCCAGTCTGTATATTTGTTGCTTAATATTTGTGTGTCAACCTTTTGAACTAGTTTTGAGCTTATAGTTAGCACTACTGGAGTATGGTCTGAGGGAGTATCATAGCATGTGTCTAGTTTCATATACGCCTTGGACAACCCTTTCGAGATGAAGAAGTCCGAAGATGAAGAGGTCTGGTATTTTTTTTTGGATCACTCGGCCAGTATGTTGGTTCACCAGTTGATGCTGTGAAAAGAATGTTTTTGTCCACACTTTGTTTAAGCTGTCTTCCCCTGGTAGTGGTCAGCCTGGAGCCCCAAAATGTATTTTTCGCGTTCCAGTCACCTCCTGCGATGAAGCGGTTACCGAGGGTGCTGAAGTAGTGTGAAAACATTGGTTCACTTATTTTATGTCTGGGTGGACAATACACAGCAGAAACATTTATATATCCACTTTGGTCTTTAACAGCAATTGTTGTAGCCTGGATGAGTTCCGTTTTATACTTGGGCATAAGGTAATGAGAGATAAATTTTTTAACGATTACAGCTGTACCAGCGTGACCTGTTCCATCTGGATGGTTAGTAGAATAATGGTGGTATTCTCTAAATTTTATATATGTAGTTTCTGTACCATGTGCCTCTGAGACTAGTAATATATCAAGTTGCTGATAATTTAATAGATGTTCTACTTCAATTTTATTCGGAGTTAGACCATTTATGTTAAGTGTTGCTATTCGTAAAGTGTTCATTTAGATAGCTTGTTGACTAGAACAGTTATGAGACTCATTAATGTGCTCATTTGTTGTAAGATTAATTCAAACTTTTCTGTTTGCTTTATGAGTATTTGTTCTAGTGTGGACCCAGGAGTTGTACCAATGAATGTTGGGGTATTCTGGCGCAATTTTTCAGCATAGGTTGTCTTTTTCTTATTTTCTGAGCTTTCTGTAGGCTTATCTAATACTGTAAGAGCAGTACCTTCATTAACAGTTCTGCTTGATTCTCGGGTCTTCTCTGAGCTTTTAAATGTTGGTTTTCGAGCTCTTCGGGCCACTATTTCATGGTAAACTTCACAACCCTTGTAGTTAGCCGGATGAGGACCACCACAGAGCGCACAGGAGGCAGGGGTGCTGCGATCATGTTTAGGGCAGTCAGAGGTCTTGTGGGACTGGCCACATTTTACACAGCGGTACGGACGCATACAATATATAGATAGACTAATGAAAGCAAAAAAGAGTATAGGATGTTCTTCTTATTAACCTATAAAACGTATATCTCCTTCCGTTAACAAGGAAAAATTCAAGATAATTACTAATATTATTTTTTTATATATACTTTAACATACACTGTATTAAAGATACGGCTTTACATGTTTAAAATATATTAGAATCATATTTTCGTACTTTAAGTATATTTCATACAAATACAAAATCACAGTTGTCTCTGTCACCTTGACTTAAAGCATATAGCGAGATGTTAGGAAAAAAATATATGATGACATAAAAAATAAGATAAAATTTTAACCCTGTAAGATAACCAATCATGAAATAATGGTTATTATTTTTTATTAGCTTTCGAAATATTTGACAAAAGCAAAACTATGGACGTTATAAGTGACATTGTTGCACGGCTACTCAAACTAAATAGAGTAGATAGATGAACAACTAAGAGATTACTTTGCGTTCGAATCTGTTATCATTAACCAACGTCGGCCAGATCCTGACCCACAAGTAGAAGCTGAAACTATTCTGAAGAAAAACACACATCGTTCACAAGATGGGCACATCAAAACTGCTCTTCTATAGATCGAGAACATTGTGATGGCTATTATTCAGTAGTTAGAAAGTAGTACAAGAGGAGACCGCAAAACTGATATCTCATAGCTGGGCTATTCAACAAGTTTATAAAAAATGTGGATTGAACTATTGTTGTTCCGAGTACTTGACTGTGGACGAAATGCTTGTTGCTTTCAGGAGACGGTGCTTATTACGTTTATATATGAAATCCAAACCAGCAAAGTATGGTTTAAAAATAATGTGTTTGTATGATATTACTCATTCAATGCTTTTATTTATTCAGAAAAAAAAGGTCCAGCTCGAACGAATTAAATTTTGATACCCACGAAGAATGCGTTGACACTTACCAACAGAAAAATCACGGGAGATAATTGGTTTATTTCCATAGATTCGACGAAACACTGAAACAAAAATAATTTACGTATGTTGGCGTAATACAAAAAAACTAATAAGAGATTCCTCCGCAATTTGACCCACAAAGAAATTGCCTAGTTAATTCGTGGCTATTTGGTTTTCGAAATGACAAAATTTTGGTGTCATTTGTCCCTAAAAGGAATACAAGTATCACTCTTGTATCCTCAATGCATCACGAACCTGGTACAAATCCTGAAAACAAAATGCCTGAAATAATGTTACAATAATTTTACAACTCCACTAAGGTGATGTCGACACCTTAGGTCGGTTAACAGAAGGAGTCAAAGGTGGCCAACAACAATATTCTGCTCAATACTAAACATATCTGGAGTAAATAATCATGTCCTTCATTCTGTATCTCACACTAAAATGATGAACCTTAACAATTTCTGGAGAACCTTGGATATGCTTTAGTGAGTTCTCACGTTCAAGATAGGAGATCTACAAAAACTCCTTAAAGGGAGCTAAAAGAAATGAATGGCATTTTTTTGACAGTGGTCGTTACTGACCTGCCCGAGAATCTAGCAATATCTGAGGGATTGGCAGCACAGCCAAGTCTAAAAAGGAACCAAAAAAAGCAAGATGCCACTTGTGTAACACTCGCAGTGTTCTCAAAATACCAAAAACATGTATGTCTACATTTGATAGATGTAAAAACATGTGACAAATGCAAGGACTTATGCTCCAATTAATTTAATTCTAACACAAATGATACTAAACTGGAGCCAGTTTATAGAAAGGAATACATACCATCGATATTAAGGAAGAAGTACAAAATGCCATTAACTCCCAGAAACTAAAACGAGCTCCAGGGCCTGACAATATACCTAACTTAACAATAAACGAACTAGTGAAGGGTACAATGGAAGAACTAACCCCAATATTAACAAAAATCTTTAACAAAATACTTAAAACCGGCATTATTCCAACTCAATGGACAGAATCATACATAATACTTCTACACAAGAAAGGAGCTATAGATTACATCAATAACAACAGGCCTATAAGCCTTTTATCGAATGTCTACAAAGTTTTTGCAAAAATAATTTCAGGAAAAATTACTAAAACTCTGGAGAAAAATTTGCCCGTAGAACAGGCAGGCTTTAGAAAGCACTACTAGTAGTACTATCGATCATATCCACACAATCAAACAAACCTTAGAAAAATTCAATGAATATCAGAAACCATTATACATAGCTTTTATAGACTATTCTAAAGCATTTGACAGCCTGAACTATGCTTGTACTTTGACTGCACTAAGGCAGCAAGGAGTTGAGGGCACTTACATTAACAGGGCATTAACCTTTAACTGCTGAGGTGGGGGCTTTTCGAGCCTAGTGAAAGTGAAATTGTTCCCCTCCTCCCTTCCCCCGCGCGCGACAAACCCGTAACTTCTAGTAGCTTCGATGTTAGTTGCGCCTAGGCCGTCAGAAGCTTCGCACGTGTTTTCGTGCGCAATTTGGTAAGTAAATTCAATTTGAAATTTGTCGCGGGCTTCTTAGGCCCCACCTCAGTGTTTACGTAACTTTTTTGTAAATAGTTTCGATTAAGTTATTGTGTTTTTTTTTGCAGTAGCTTGAAAACGTTTAAAAAATGGAACCCAGTACGTCGTCCGGAAGAAAACGGTCTATCGGAAATGTTCATAACCAGCGTGCAGCGAAAAATAGAAGAGACGTAGTGCCGGGAACCAGGGATTTTGGAACAACTGTGACGTCTTGGCTAGACAACGAAGACTCTAGCGGTTCCGAGGTCGAAGACATAGGCGACAACTTTACACCGGAGCGTCACGAAATCGAATCAGATACTATAAGTCAGTCGGAATCCGAAGAACAGGTTGCGGACCATGTTACCGAAGAACATAATATGTCATCCGATGACGATGCTCCCCTGTCAACACGTCGATCTTTTTATGGGAAAAATCGCTACAAATGGGCCTGCCAACCACCATCTAGAGCTGTTCGAGTTCCTCAACACAACATAATTCAACGAACTAACGTTTCAAATCTAACAGAAGATGATCCAAAAGATCCTTTTTCTATTTGGAACAAATTGATGGACGATGAGATTTTACAAGAGACTCTCAAGTGGACTAATGAAAAGATAATTCAATACCGGAGCAAGTTTTCTGACAAAGATCGCCCAGAGCTCAGAAATTTAGATATGGTGGAACTTCATGCATTTATTGGCCTGCTTTTGTTCACTGCGGTTTTTAAATCCAATCACGAAAATGTAAATTACCTATTTGCGACTGATGGTACCGGTAGGGAGATATTTAGATGTGTGATGTCTAAAAACAGATTTCTGGTCATTTTGCATTGCTTGCGATTTGATAACCCTGATGATCGTGAAGAAAGAAGAGAGTCAGACAAGATAGCAGCAATTTCATACATATTTACAAAATTTGTAGGAAATTGCCAGAAGATTTATAACGTCTGCGAGTATGCCACTGTGGATGAAATGTTGGTGCCTTTTCGAGGACGCACGCATCTAATGATTTATATGCCAATGAAACCTGCTAAGTATGGCTTGAAATTGATGTGCTTGTGTGATGCAAATAATGGTTATTTTTATAACTGTTATATTTATACTGGACGTGGATCAGATGGCGCGGGCTTGACAGAAGAAGAGAAAAAGTTTATGGTTCCAACACATTCTGTGATCCATCTGGCAAAACCTTTGTTCGGGAGTAACAGAAACATAACCTGTGATAACTGGTTTACATCAATAGAGCTTATAGAATATTTGAAGAAAAAGGGACTTACATGCGTCGGTACCATGAAAAAAAATAAACGAGAGATACCAAAAGAGTTTCTTCCATCAAAACAAAGAGATGTAGGATCGTCGCTGTACGGTTATGCTGGTCAAAATACTATTTTGTCACATGTTCCGAAAAAAAACAAAGCAGTCATCCTGCTATCTTCAATGCACCATGCAGAAGCTGTTGATGAAACTACCGGGAAACCTGAAATAATAGGGTTTTATAACAAAACCAAAGGCGGCGTGGATGAAATTGACAAAAAATGTGCAATTTACACTTCAAGCCGCAGGACTCGCCGCTGGCCAATGGTAGTTTTCTACCGCATGTTGGACATCAGTACCGTCAATAGTCACTTAATTTATGACATACACCATGACAAGACAACTGAAAGGGGAATGTTTCTAAAACAATTAGCTCGAACTTTAGTGCTACCCCAAATGAAAAGACGAGCGTTGAACGAGAGGTTGCCACGTGAGCTGCGTTTGAGTTTGGCACGTGTGCTTGGACCGGATATGCCTGTACCTGACCCTCAAGAAGTTGATGAAACATTTAAAACAAGAAGACGATGCCATACATGTCCTTTGAAGCTACAACGGAAATCTACACACACATGTTACACATGCAAGAAACATGTTTGCCTTCAATGTGCAAAGCAAGTTTGCCCAGATTGTGTATGATTTTGGTGCTTGTATTTTTTTTCTTCCCATAATACAAAGATAATTATGAATGTGCCTAATGCTAAAAAGACTGTTAAAAATTCATATTTTATGTAAGTTTGTTGATTATTTCTAATATTTTAATGAATACTTTGTGATTTTTGATCTCATGTGATTTTGCCAAAAATTTTGCTAAGTGTTTTTTAAAAACACTCAAAAGTTAATTATAAATAAAAAAATTAAACAAAAAACATTTTATTTTATTTAAAATCTATCCACAAAAGCTTATTATTATACAATAAAACCTAAAAACCCCAAATATTTTAAAATATGAACATTTATATACACGGGCCGCGGAGGCCCCCACGTCAGTACTTACGTGAAAATAATTCCACCTCAGTAGCTAAAGGTTAAGATCATTGAAAAATACATACTCAAAAAGCAAGAGCCGCATAAAACTGGAAACACATGGTGACCCCTTTCACATAAATAGAGGAGTCAGACAGGGTGACCCACTGTTGCCAAAACTTTTCAATGCAATGCTAGAAAGTGTTATTAAAAAATTAAACCGGGAACAATATGGCTTTAATGTAAACGGTAGATGTTTAAATTATGTAAAATTTGTTGATGATATAGTTCCTTTAGAAGAAAATCCTAACTTACTACTTAGTATGATACAATCCCTAGCTGACAAAAGCAACGAAGTTGGACTTGAAATAAACATAGAGAAAACTAAAGTAATCACCAATACAGTAGAAATAGCTATCCAATTTCAAGGCAAAACATTGGAATATGTACAGAAATATGCGTATCTGGGCCATATAATCTTCCCAAAACACATAACAACTCAAGAAGTACATTTTGGGCTTTAAACGAGATTATGAAGACTACTACTACTACTTGTTTTCTTCCTTCCTGCCCGTGGACAGGGAAACGGATGCAGGGCTTTATGGGCCCTCTTCCGCGGTTTCAACCTCCGCTCGTTAAGACGAGCGCGTCATTAGGTGGGCTATGCCCTGCGGAATACAAGCGCCTGCGTTTTAACTCGCAGGCGCAGGGGATGTAGAGTCAGGATAGGATGAGCTATATGCCACCTGGGCGGTCAGCCCGGCCGGGTGAGTCCCCCGGTTGCCCGGGGAAGGCCCAGCTTAAGCGACCAGCGACCGAGGTGGCAGCTCAGGAATCGGAGTGATTATGAAGAACAAAGAACTAGGTACTCATATAAAAGCAAAAACATTTAACACTAGTATACTCCCTTGTCTAACATACAAAGGTGAGCCCTGGTCCCTTACAGCCAATCACATGTTGGGAGTTAGGCTTAAAGACAAGATCAGGAACTCAACAATACCCTGCAAAACTAAAGTGGTTGATATCTTAAAACACATTGACCATCTAAAATGGGGCTAGACAGGACACACGCTGCGCAGTGCATTACAAAAGTAGAGTAAAAGGGGTTGCAAAAGAATGCAGGGACGCCCACTAAGGAAGTGGGTTGACGAGATCCGATGAACCTTGGGCCCTTATTGGAGGAAAGTTGCAGCAGATAGTGGACATTGGAAGCAGCTGGAGAAGGCCTATGCCTTAATACACACCAAAATCAGAGATATCATATAGAAAGACTTTAATTTTATTTATTGACATAAAAATGTATTTTGTTTTCGGAAATAAAAGGCTTTATTATTAATAGATAAGTGAGCAAACTTGTTGTAGTTTTCCATGTTATATAAGATATTATTCTTGTTTCACATTTTTAGGTATATATATGATAGGAAAAAAGACACATTTAAATTTTGGCATTTTTTTTTTTAATTTTCATGTAAGACTCTACACTAGACTGAAATAATTGCATATAAAACAAAAAGTATTATATACTATATTTTTTAATGAATCAGTCATTTTATAGTTGTGTTTAAAATTTTAATAAAACTAAATTTGTATGTTTTTAAAAATATCTATTAACTATTTCACAAAAGAGATATTTAAAAATATATTTGAATTAATTTAAAAGAAAGAAAAATATATGGGATCTAGCTCCAACATGAGTGTATATATCTGGCCGAAAATATTTCATTTCCTCGAGTGGGGATCGAACCCACAACACGCTTGTGCCACTGTGCCACAACAGGCTTATAAAAATAAATTACTGTATTGGTTATTATAGAACAGAAGTGTCTTGATGTCAGAGTGACATAAGGTTCCCAGGTTATATACAATGTACATTATAAAAAAAATTAATAGGTAAATATCAAATCATCACTTTTTTTATAAGTGGTATCACTTTTGGTTTTGGGATGTGCATTCACTGGTTAGTATATTAAAGTATTGATACTTTATAATTACCAAAGATATATAAATAAATACAATTTTTTTGTAGTTAAACGAATTATCATTAATCATGTGACAGCATCTTGCTGTATATGTTATGGATGTGGGTTGGTATTACGAATTGCAAACAAAAACATTATCCAAAAGTTTATGAACTACCTGTTCTCAATTAAACTAAATTTAGATACAACAATAGTGAAACAAATAATCATAGTACTTTGCAAATGTAACAAAAAATAATAATTATGTTATATTATATTCTTTATTTTATTTTAATTAAATAATATTTTACATTTTCAATATTACAAATTATATTGATTGTATAATGTTAGACATAACCTAGTGTATAGACACTTCACTTTCCACTCCAATATTTGACACTTCACTGGTAGAATTTAAAATGGCACTTAAAATAATTCACATAATAGAAGAGGTATTGCACCCACAACCACTTACACTCTGTTCCGCTACTGTCAGTCTTCTAATGACTTCATTTTAGTATAAGTAATATTTTGTTTGTCCTCTTTGTCGTCATTTGTGCTATTCAGAGTTTCTTAGTTCTGTATTTATAGGTTATAATTTAGTTAGAATATTGTATTCTGAGCACAGTAACTCTTTGCAGGATGCTCTTTTTATGGTTAATAAACAATCAGTTTTACTTAACTCAGTCATGTAAGTATAAACATACAGTCTTTACTGTGCACTGTAATGTTTCCAGCCAAATATCTTATGTTAAAAAGTTTATATTTAACCTATAACATTTATTTGATTGTTCTCATGTAAGTGAAATTTTATTTCTTTTTGAGAATAAAATCTTTAAACACATATTTAGATATTGACATATTTGAATATTACACATTTTATTCACAGTATCCCATTGAATTAATATTTAAGACGCCATAAAAACTCATAAGGCACATTTTTTTAGTACTCCCTATATGCTTACCTGTTTATCAATTATGTCTTTTTTTTTAATTTCAGTCTTTTATTTCATATTTAAGTAATCTTAAATTATGAAACAGCATATTAACTTGCTTAACATGATGCAGGACAGCAACTCTTGAACAGCCACACATTTTATTGCAATTATGATGAATTTTCAATATATGACACTGTAAATTACATATTTTAATTAAATGGTTAAAAAAATAGTTAATATTTTCTTTTTGTTCAATCAAGAAAAATATAAAAGTAGGTAGATAGCTCAGCTCTTGTAAAATCGTGGTACTTTCAGTTATTGACATTTGACAACAAAAAATACAGTGTTGCCATGTGAAAATGTTAAAATTATATTAAAATAAGAACAATATAATTATTACAAACAATTTTGATGTTGTGTTTCAATTCTTTAAAGTTACTTAAAATTTATTTAAAAGAAAAAGACATTTTCAAATTGTCACATTCGACAACTTTTTTGTCTTTACTAAAATGTTAATATGGCAAAAAATATAGTTTGCAAAAGTTTATGTGCAATTCGAAGGTAGGTAGTAAGGAAGGGGTTTCCCACTTTCTAATTTAAATTTGAGAATTTAAAGCAACACTTTGCCTTGGAGTTGGAAACAAACCCAGTCTGTGTCGTCTCCGTCCACGCTTGTGCTTCTGCGCCACCCAGACTGACGAAGACAAATAAAAGATCATGAATGTAATGAACGTAAAATAAAATTCAAAGAAATATTTTTTAATATTACTCAATCAATCAATATATCAATTTATGCAACACGTGTTTAAATTTACTATATAATTATTACATATAAATCAGCTATGTAAGTTATACTAAGTTACATAAAATATCCAAGCAGTGGAAAGTAGAATAGTAATAACGTTCATGATTACGATACGTATAACAAATTTGTATAAAGATATGTCTGCCATCATACATACTTTCTTAAAAGATTTAATTCTTTTACGTGTTCTATACAGCAAAAATATGTAAAAGAACATGTCAGATATCAAAATTATATAATAATAAACTGTATTATGTATAGCCATATTTAATTGAAATTGAAATTTAATTATTATCAATATATCAATTATTCAAAGAGACTATTGTCAGCACTTTTCAATCGTCCAATGAACATATCACTACCACTGACTCGGAAGCTCTTTACAATGTCAATGGTAAAATTTTACTATTATATAAGCTAGTAGCTATCGTGTAAGACATTCAATAAATATTCATTCCATTCATTTTCACCCTGTAATAACTCGTTAACAGTATGATTAGCTTTTTATGTTAATGTTGTTTTTAAAGTTACCTTAAATTTGAGCGTTGACTAGTTTAGAATACATTGCAGAATTTTATTATAGACACCTATAAGGTATACCATGAAAGATTTATTAAAGATTTATTAACTTTTTGGAGGCTTCACAAGTATCACAAGCTTATCTTTATTTTTTGTTTCCATAGTAAATCTGTCATTGTTTTCCCTATAACGTTCCATATTATGGTCTCCGACAAACAAAATTTTACAGGTACTGTACTAGTCATGAGACTATATTTTCTCAGGGTTCAGGGTTGTTAAGCGTTAGAGACGAAAAATGTCATAGTATATCTTTACTATGGTTGTCCCGCTTGCCCCTGTTTCTGCCATAAGTTAAAACAATCGAAATTAAAAACGTTTTATTATATCGAAATCAAATCATTTAGCAAAAAAATTAATGTGACTCACGAGGCAACGTAAATACTAAGTGAAGGCGTGAGTCGAAACACGCAAGACGCAGAGGCTTGGGAGCTCTGTTAACTGTTGCAAAATAAAAGAAAATATTATTTTAAGGTATTAGTAAACCTTGCACGCTATACAATTAAATTTTGTCACATTACATGTCACACCTAGTAGGAAAGACAGAAGGAACTTGAGAACCTAATGTTAAGACATTCCGTTTCGTACCCCACTAACCTTTAAATTTGAGGCATTGCGTGTTGAGTGGTGAAACTCAACAACGCGCTTTGCTTTGTTACCACTTTACCAGAGCGAAGAAATTAAAATATTAAGTATTTCATTGTAGATCGAACTTACGCCCTGTCTTGCTTACAGTTGCACGCTTGTGCCCCTGCGTCACGACACGCCTATGTATTTTTTTTAATTAAAAATAAAATATCTGTAAACATAAATATGTATAGAATGGCCACTCCTACAGCCTCCACTCGCCAAGCAATGTCGAACGCCTCCAGAAGCCTCGCGAGATTGTAAATCGGTAGTTAAAGATCATTCATTTAATATTGATAACAATATTTTTATCTATGTGTTACTTCTGTAAGGTCTATATTAATAAATTAAATACTTACTTAGCTTGACGCTGTATCCCGAACACGGCAGGGTAGGCAGAGGGAACCTGGGAACATAGTGTTAAGACACTCGGTTCCACTTCCGTTTCCCACTTTCCGCCGAATTTGAGGCATTGTGTGTTGAGTGGTGGAACTCAACCCTGCGTTTTGCCTTATACCAGAATGAAGAAATGAAAATATTAAATATTCAAATTGAAAATATAAAATATTTCATTTCTTCGAGTGGGGATCAAACCCACAACCTGTCGGTTACAGTCACACGCTTGTGCCACTGCGCCACGACAGGCCTTAATAAATTGAAATAATTGATAAAATGACAACACTGCTAATGCAACACTCCTCTTACGTAGGGATGAAAGTGTATACAAATATCGATATATCGATATTGATAAATATCGGAATAAGTCTATATCAATTTATCGATATATTGACCTAGTATTTTTACTATGTTTTAAAGTGTTATTCCACACTTAGGACAGAAAATACTAAATTTAAATTTAAAAAGTATATAAAAGTTTCGAACGAAGCAGGATTTGAACCCGCGCCTCTGGAAAACCGTTCCAGCGCTCTGACCAACTAAGCCATTCGTTCTCACCGAGCTCCGTCGAAATTCTTATACGCTTACGCTTAGTATATTAACCTAAAACTCAGATATGTCAATATTTCTTAAGTTTCAATTCAACATCTAAATCTTTCTACCTTCATAAAAAATGTTATAGTACCTAAAGTAGTGATTTTAACATTTTTTTATCTGTGTTCAGTTCAGTTTAATATTATATTTTAGGAACCCTGCCTTAACATTTAGTGTTTGATTTATTTAAAGTTAGTAAAAAACAAGGATTGCCTCATATTTTTTATTAATTGAGCTGAATTTTAAGTTTTCAATGTAAAGATATTATCTTAAAAGTGTTATTACAACAAGATAGTAATTGAGATTAGTAAATCAAATAGTGTAATTCAAGCGGACGAAGTCGCGGGCCAGTCGCTAGTTATTAAGAAAACTGTGCAGACGTACTACAACATGAGCTATACAACTATTTAAATTTGTTTTAGAAAACCATGGATAGGTAAGAAAATAAAAAGTCACCATATTTCATATTAAAATGCTCAGTTTCCCAATACATTTTAGACCCCGAACGAACAACGTAGACCCGAACGAACTGTGGGCGGTCTTTTCGATATTTTGATAACGATAAATATCGATATTTTTGAGAGTCGATACATCGATGTTTATCGGTTTTTCGATATATCGTTGCATCCCTAGACTTGCGTTGCAACCAACAAACAATACAATAGTTTTATTTTATAGTAGAAAGAATCAAAACTGCTGTTTGTTTAATATTTCTTTACAATTTTTTTTTAAATTTAAAGTAATGTTTTATAAACGGCTAGATAGTTAAGAATTTGTCATAAAATTTAATAGAAAAAGAATTAAAGCACACGATAAATAAGTCTCTATTTAATTAAATAGAGACCTATTTATATTTACATATATATAGTTTTAACATAAAAGGCATGAGCATAAAGAGTTTATAAGTAAACTCCAATATACGAATATGTTGGCAATAAATACATTAGTGTTAAAAAAACAGGTAAGTACAAAGACAGTTACATCAGTAGTATTATTTTTAGCTACATGCTGTATCCCACACATGGTAAGGTAAGTAAATGGAACTTGGGAAACTAGTGTTAAGACAGGCCTCATACTTTAAGTAAAACAATGGCAGTAATAATATATTTCATAGGCTAAAATTAGGTAGAAAGTGGAAATTGAAACGGTATGTCATAATACTTTGCAGTAAAAAAAGATTTATATTTAAACTGTAATCAAGAATCTTTTATTTTACAATTTTGATTACACATGTATAGGTTTTAAGCAATATTTTAGTTACAAATTGGTAACATAAAATAGAATATATCAGAAATGTACAATTTTTTACAATAGTAAGTGAGGAAAATGTTTTTTCACAAACATTCTGTGTTTCTACTTTTGGTGTATCAAAATCATAATGTTGTGGCGCAGCGGCACGAGTGTGTAACTGTAACCGACAGGTTGTGGGTTCGATCCCCACTCGAAGAAAATTTCATTTCTTCGAGTGGGGATCGAATTAATAGTTTCAATTTAAATATTTAATGTTTTCATTTCTTCCCTCTGGTGCAAGGCAAAACGCGGCGTTGAGTTCTGCCACTGAACAAATTAAGCCTCAAATTTGGTGGAAAGTGGGGAACGGAATTAGAACGGAGTGTCTTTACACTAGGTTCCCAAGTTCCCTCTGGCTACCCTGCCATGTGCGGGATACAGCGTGAAGCTGAGTGAAAATCATAATACCTCATTGTAATACTTCACAAGAGAGTTAATTACCACTTTATTATGTATAGATAACAGGGAAAAGATATTTAAACTATGTATTTAATATTTTCTAACATATATCGTCCTCTGCATGTGGCAGGGTAGGCATGGGGAACTTAGGAACCTTGTGTTACAACACTGTTTCATTGGCTGATTTATTTTTTTTATAAATAAAAGTCTTAAAGTCTTCTAAAACTCTTTTATTATTAAAAGATAAAACAATAAAATTTACTTATTTTGATTTATAATTGACACCGGGATTTATTAAATTTAGTAAAGCATAAATTATTGTTTAAAGTTAAATTTAAAATTAAATACAATTTTAAAGCAAATAAAATGTTCATATTTTTTCTCTAAAATCAACTTATGATAAACAGATTTTGATGACTTAAAATTATTTATTTCTTTGATAATAAAAAATCTAAATAATTAAAATCTTTTATGTAATATTTATAAAAAAAAACAGCCTGTTGTGGTGGAAAATCATTAATTAGCAAGTGACTAAAAAAAGGATGTAGGAAAAGATTTCCACTCAAGGAAATCAAGAATAAAATGGATTTTCTTATGGTTGGCGCACCGACAAGCGGTGCTTTGGACCAACGAAAAAACAGTGATCTCATTAGTAAACTGACCGCTCCTTGTTTTTGTCTTTAAAAAGACTACAAAATCATTCATAGGTCCAACTAGTTTTGTTGGTTATTTTCATAGAAATCTTTCTTATGGGATCTTACTATGTAGCAGGCCATTTTTTTTTTAATTTCCCAGCCATTTTTAAATAAGTAGAAATATATTGAAAAGTTGGATATATATTATTGTATTTTTTGAACTAAAAGTTTTAGTAATAGATAAAACAACATATAGGTTATATGTGTAGAGAATTATATTAGTTCTAGAATAACTAAGTGAAAACAATGAGATCAGCAAGCACTCTTGTTCAATATTTACTTAACAGAACAAATTTTTGTAACATTCTCATAGATTTTTAGTGAAAACACAACTTTATCAAACATAATATATGGACATTTATATGTCCATTTTTATATGTCTTCATATGAAGAGAACTGCTGATCAGCCAGACCATGTGCAATTGAACAGAACAAGTAATAATGTGACGGCGTAATATTTGAGGAATGTGGCTGGTGGAAGTAGGGGTTATAGCTATCTGGAACTTCGTAATTTAATAACTCTTCATCCAAACATATATATAAGCATTGCTCCTGTTGCTTTCTTTGTTTTACATCAAACTGTGTACTCATGGACCATCTGATAAAATGTGACAACGCCATCCTTGGTGGAGTTGTAATACAAATTTATTTCACATTTGTTCTTATTGCTAATGTTTACTTAATTACTATGATGTATCGTAGACAACAAAATAACAGCACTTTTTGGCACATAAGATACATTTGATTCTACGTTACGATTTCTGTGAGGTTGAAAATTTAAAGTAACACAAGTTTTAGTTTTCCTCATTTTTCCAACTATTGTTAGTCTATTTTCAGCTAAGGTTTTTGCAACTTCAATTCTTGTAAAATAATTATTGAAAGTAATGTTTCTGTTAGTTCGAAAATATGGTTCACGTAATAATATGGTTAAAAACATTGTATGCCAAATTTTGCGTTCTGTTACTTCCTTCTTATCCAAGATAAAGTATGCCATATGGCGGGGAGTTAGTTTTACTATCACAAATCCACCAGATGTTCATACCATCATCGTTATTCTATACAAATAGTAAAGTGTATTATTAATTATTTGAACGATACACGTCCTCGAAAAGGTACTAACTACTCATCAATTGGTAGGTTTTCTACTGGCAAATAAAACTTTTTAGGTTTTGATTTATGCATTCCCATTACTCTAATAGATGTTTTGATGTTTATCTCATGATTTTCTGATATAATAATAACGTCTTTGATTTTCGCGATTGTTACACATTTTAAATGAAACACTTTTAAACGGATTAATCGCGTATATTGAATGGTAAACATTTTTGGGAAACCCGACGTTTCGAACACTTTACAGTAGTCCGTGGTCACGGGTAGACTGAGGTGGCATTTGTCTGTCAGTTGATATAATTATTATATCAAACTACCGCCAACGATTCCTTAATTGCCTCGCGTACTGCCCTGGATTCATGCAGAATGAGCTAACTGTATCTGGTCCTCTAGTGTGGTGTGCTGGGAATTTTAAATTTTTTAATAGTGGGTCCCAGGTGGTGGAAAGTTTCCAACCATCTTCTCTATTGAAATTAGGATGTTTTTGTATTTCAATAGCCTCGCGGATCGTTCTAGGGATATATCTATTCTTCCTAGCGAGTATGTGGGGTTTATCAAACCTGATGTAATGGTTGGATTTGTTCGATGTATGCTCACACACAGCTGACTTTGATACATGCCCATTCTTGACATCGGAGATGTGTTCCTTCACCCTAACACCGATGCTTCTCTTTCTTATCCTATATACGATAAGCCACAGTCACAATTAAGTTTGTATACACCTGCACACTGCAAAGGAATATTACTCTTCACTGGTCTCAAGAATTGGCTCACTTTCTTGTTAGGCTTGAAAATAGTTTTAATAGAAGCTCTTCTTAAGATGTTGCCGATCCTGTCTGTAACACCCTTTACATATGGTAAAAGTGCTGGTTGCCTCTCAACTGTGGGTGGCTTGTTGGTCTTCTGATAATGCTGGCGGGGAACTGGCTTGTTCTGATGAAGAAGAGCAGTCTTCACCTGTCGAACCTCGTCCGATAGGTGTTCAGCATCGCAGAGGTGGTGGGCTCTCTGAAACAAAGATTTGCCAACGGTAGATAACTGTGTAGGGTGGTGGTGAGATTCACCATTGAGGTATCTATTGGTGTGCGTGGGTTTCCTATATACTGTGTGGCCTATTGTGCCGTTAGAATTCTTTATGACTAAAACATCAAGGAAAGCTAAAGAATTATTTGCCTGTAATTCCATTGTAAACTGAATATTATTATTAATAGAATTAAGGTGGTTTAAGAATATATAAACACTGTCCGTAGGTAAAATTGTGAATGTGTCATCTAGGTACCGCTTATATATCATAGGTAGATATTGTGCAGAGCTAAGAGCCATCTCCTCGAAGTCCTCCATGTATATATCTGCTATTACCGGGGACACAGGCGAATCCATAGCAATGCCATCTATTTGTAAATAGAATTCTTGATTGAACACCAGATATCCAGATGTAAGGCAGTGTTCTAAAAGTTCAATATATTCTATAGGCATGTTATTCTCCTCTAGCTTCCGCTTGACAATCCTGATGCAGTCTTTAATAGGTATACTGGTGAACAGCGACTGGACATCAAAACTGACCAAGGTTTTATTGCTAACTAACTTAAGGTCTTTCAGTCCGCAAAAAAAAAAAGGTAAGAATCCCTGACATAAGATGTTGTGTGGCCACGCAGTGGAGAGAGTCGGTGTATCGATTTGGCTCACTATTGGACGAAAAGGTACATCTTTTTTGTGTATTTTGAAGGTTTTACTCAGCTAGGCACGAGAGATTTAATGTTCTAACGATTTTGCGTGTTTTTTAATTAAATCGGATGTCTTTTTTAATATTTTTGTTGTAGGGTCTTGATCCGATAGTAATAATGACATTTTTTGTATGTACTCATCAGTGTCTAGTATTACTTACCGTCGCGTTACCTTTATCAGCTTTGAGAACTGTTATTTCATTGTTTTCCGTAAATTATTACGTGCCCGAGATTCATCACGAGAAAGATTAGACTTAGGTGGTTTGCTACGGCGCAGTAAGGCGGATATATCTTGACGAATAGCTTCTGAATCTTCCTTCAAAATCTGGTTTTTATATAAACAGTCCTCGACGTTAGTAATTATTTCTTCGAAAGGTATTTTTCTAGGCGCCGGCGAAAAGTTAAAACCTTTACTTAATATGTCAATAGTCGAATTATCCAAACTTTGTTTTGACAGATTGACAACTGACGTGTGTTGCCTGTGTAGAAGTTACGGTGTTGCCATTATTATTTTTCTGTTGGGATTTCAATGCGAGATTTTCGTACTTACGAATTTGTAACAATTTGTAACAAATCCAACCATTACATCAGGTTTGATAAACCCCACATACTCGCTAGGGCTAGATATATCCCTAGAACGATCCGCGAGGCTATTGAAATACAAAAACATCCTAATTTCAATAGAGAAGATGGTTGGAAACTTTCCACCACCTGGGACCCACTATTAAAAAATTTAAAATCCCCAGCACACCACACTAGAGGACCAGATTCAGTTAGCTCATTCTGCAAGAAACCAGGGCAGTACGCGAGGCAATTAAGGAATCGTTGGCGGTAGTTTGATATAATAATTATATCAACTGACAGACAAATGCCACCTCAGTCTACCCGTGACCACGGACTACTGTAAAGTGTTCGAAACGTCGGGTTTCCCAAAAATGTTTACCATTCAATATACGCAATTAATCCGTTTAAAAGTGTTTCATTTAAAAATTTCTGATATTTTTAGTATCCAATCTCACACCGTAACTAAGTAGCAAATCTGTTTTTACCCACTGTAGCGAAAAAAAATTGGATTTCCAAATATTGTATCCCATGTTTCTCTAAATTCCACGCAATCTTCTTTATGTCAATACAGATCTATAAATACTTGTATTTCGATTGTGTCTGTTACTTTTCATCGATTTTACAACACTCATTGCACCTTAGATTTGGTATGTTTGAAAATGATTTGTTTATACGTCAAAAAAAAGCTTGAAGCTATCTATTGGATCTATAATGTGTTTCCCCGGCGATAAACTACTTGTTGGGTTGGCGAAAAGAAAGGTTTGGGTTTTAAGAACAACCGTAACGAAATTTTGCCAGCTAACTGCTTATCTTGGGATAAGTTATGTGACAAATTATTTTTATGTGCCAATTGAAATGACAGAAATGACAGAGACATATCGCATCGAGTTAATCCGAATCCTGCTTTATCCATTCGATGAACGTATTCAGCTAGATCATTTTCTAACTCTTTTGGAAGTGTTCCTTTTCTGACAAGTTTCATATTTGTTATTTCCTGCAAAGACATCTCTTTTTGGCATAACCGAATCAGAATAGTTTTAGGCACACCATAAGTTTTGTAAGCTTTTAAATAACCCATTTCTTTTCTTTGATGGCAAGTATTGAACGAGATCTTTTTTTCTTAGGTTCAGTCTCCTCTTCCTTATCTGCAATTTGCTTCTTGGCTTTCTTCAATTGCACCAACCTTTTCCTCGTTTCGTTTTCCTTTTGGTAAACACGTTCGCCATAAGGCTTGGCTTTTAACAAGATGAAGGTCTTTGTGTCTCCATCTCCAATAAAAAATCCGTATTTTGCATTGTGGATTTATTCAGATCTCTTGAAAATTTCGAGCATACGATCAACCTCCATTTTTTCAGCGCTGTCTTCGTGATTTACGTTGCACTCCGGTTCATGCGTTTCATACCATGCATCGTATTCGACCGTGTTTTCTCTTCCCTTTCAAAATGAACAAGCTCTCCAAAAGGTCGACCGAACGGCAACGTCCAGGACTTTATTGATGTATTTTCCAATCACAGACACAATATCCATGAGCGAAGTGTAACCGCACTGCGACCAGGATCCATCACCAAACACCGTGAGAATATCCGCTCGATTTTCCGCTTCCTTTTTTTTTTCTTTTTCTTCGGAGCTTGCTTTTCGGATAACGGCCTCGTATATCGATTTCACAGCAATATGCAGCGTTTTCTTGATGTAATACGTTGTGCTGTTGAAAGTTGAACTTAGATCTATTAATGCGGTAAATGATGCTATGTATACCGATGCCGAGTATTCGCATAACAAAACCGAAACGGCGATAGATTTCGTACGCATTGTTTATCAACGGATATGAGGTGATTTCGGCCGGGTCTGAACACAAACTATGAACACAAATTTTGAATCCCAATTCTCAACTTCAAAAATCGACTTTCTATCAAACCGCACATCACTATGACAGTTTTTACATTGCAACATTTGTTGTAAAGCGCCGAAAACCAAGGCAAATTCGATCAAAACAGAACTGAATATTTGATCGATTTTTACATCAAATTCCGGACTCTTTCAGTATGCAGGTTTCACTTCTATGTCTATCCATGACGAAAACGAACTAAAATGCTTAGCACGTTTATTTTCGAAAATTATAGAATGTAAGTACCTGAGCAGGATACACACGCAGGTAGAAAAATAAAGAAAAGGAATAACGGTCGAGTGGAGCGTCCAACGAGGCAGATGTCTCGCCCCGTTCCCTTTCTACCAGAAACGCTGTAGCGACCGTAATACTTTGAATTACAATTTGAAAATTTAAGAGAATGTTTATTACAATGTATAGGGGAGATGTATATAATGGGGATCACCTAAGAAATAATTGAAATAAAACCTTGTTTATTGAAATAAAACCTTGTTAATTAAATCACATATAATGCTTATGTAAATAACAGCAGTCATTTGTAAAAAAAGAACTGTTTTGACCACCATTGTCAACATTGGTTTTCAATGGTGATCAGCGTGTTGACAATGGGGATTAACACGTCATACACATAATTACGGGCTGATTCCCATCCAGTGCACCCTGAATGTGCCCAAAGCCCACAAGAGGTACAACGACACACGTACCACATTTCGTCTTTTACATATTCGCCACATATGAGACACTGGTTTCCAGGGTCTTCTGCACCATCGTCCATATCATCTTGACATAAATCATCTGTTTTGACTTCAGACGTCGATGATGATTGTTAAATTCTCGTAGAATTCTTTTCTTTACTTTAGTAACAGTCGTTTTCGGCTTGCTTTTCTTTCCTATATCTTTTCCCTTCACTTTTTCAGCCTTAGCTTTCTTCTTGTTTTCTTTTTCAACCAGAAAATCTATCGGGCGTGGAAGTGAGAATGGTTGCATGCAGTCTTTTTCTTCCTTATCTTGTCCTTAACCCTTTACCGCATGGATTTTTAGATTTGGCTCAAATTAATTTACATGACTCTACGGTGCCATAGCACGCCCAGAAAGAAAGATTTTTGTTTTTTGATCTTTAGAAATCGAAATAATTGACCCGAAACTCAACTCTCATATTTGATACATCATGCAGTCGGGATACCGATATATACGACGTCATATATGATACAACATGCAGTTAAGGTGTTTTCGTATATTATATATATATATATATATATATATTTATAATAACAAGGTATAGTTGATTATTTAAAAAAAAAAAAGCTTTGTTTCATTTGACTATTTAATGCAAAACCGTATGAAAATCTTTAAAACAATTACGTTCTTTGTTTAAACAAAAAAAACAATCACATTTACTACAGTAAATATAAGATAGGCTTGTACAATTTTTGCATCTCTGCCGTTTGTCTCCCCAGTTAGGCCAATGTCCAATCGCGTCGTATACTACTTCTTGCGGAGGCAGTTCAATACGTCGTTTCCTTTTTCTTATGTCGGTATGTTCTAAAGCAGGGCGCCCTCGGCCTCGGGTAGTTGGAGTAAAAACTCCTCCCGTTTCCCGCATCAAAACATCAGCTATATAGAGTTTAAAATCTAATAACGGCATATACACTTCATTGTTCGATTTTTGTTTATTTCGACGACGCCACAGCAGCCAGCTATTCACACATGTCATATCGACCATGTGGAAGAATATGCGATGATACCATTTTTTGCTCTTAATTTTTATTCTGTAGAATCCCAACATTGCGTCTAATAAATCAACCCCGCCCATATATTGGTTGTATATGTATTTCTAGAGATTTTGGCCGAGGAACTTCAATTATTCGCTTTTCTTTTTTAGAAAATCGTTTCACAAGAGCCATGGGTTCTTTTCCAACATATGAAGAACATAAATTAACGACTTTATTGTCAACCCATGTAGTCACGCTTATTTGAACTCCATTTATTTCCGTGGATTTTTCAATGCAGTGACCTCTTTCATATTTCAGCAATTCCTTTTGCTTGGCAGATCAATGTATTTCGCTCTGTTTAATTGAATTGTACCTAATGGTAGAATTCCAATGCCATGCAGATGTGCCATAAGCGGAAGGCTGGTATAAAAATTATCAATAAACAATTTGTGGTTCAAATTTTGTTCCACCGTGGCTAGTAATCTTGTAACCACATTGCCAGTGGCTCCAAATTTGGACAATTATGTGGTACATCGGTTTTGTGTTGTCCTGTGAAGATATCGAAGTCGTAACTGAATCCCGAAGCGCCACTCAGAACATAGTTAATATATCCCCATTTGTGTGGTTTCTTTGCATTGTATTGTCGAAAACCAGACGTTTTAGCTTTTGTGGGAATCATTTGCTCATCGATTGCTAGGTACTCTTCTTTAGGGACTGTTAATAATTGTGCTCTTAGAATGTCCAGAAGCGGTCTTAATTTCTGCAGTCGATCGCAATTTGGGTCAGCTTTAGGAAGTTCTTTTGTTTTGTCAAAAAAATGCAAAAACCGTTTGATTTCTTCAAACTTATTACAAGTAAGGAGAGAAGCTACTTTTTCGATGTAAGTACCTTCACTCCAATAGTGTCGCGTAGATGGCAAATGTACAGCCGACATATACATGATAACTCCTATAAATTTGGATACATCGTCACTCGTTATAGAATTTGCTTTTTCCGGTTGCAACTGCTCTGCATACAGATTACTCTGTTCATGTATGAGATGAATAGCACTGGTTGGAAACAGATATTTGAAAAAAGATATCGGTGTTTCTAGGCTCATTATGTTATCAGGTAGATTAGTACATCCCATAAATGCAACATCCTCGCTGTCATAAGTAATTGTGTTGTCAGTCCAAGTTAATTTATCTTTTTTTAACCTTTTTCTTTGTCTTTCCCTGTGTTTTTCTGTTTTCATCCGTTAGACCCGTTGAAGTTGACGCTTCTAGAATGTCAGTCATAGCTTCAGCACTCCCCATGCTTTCATATTCAAAATCTTCTTCGAGATATATTGTCTCCAATGCATCTTGAGTGAGAATCTCTTCATCTTCACTTTTATCAGATAAATCGGTCTCCGAGTCTGTGTCTTCGATGGTTACGCCTTTGGGCGGTAATCTATAATCTTCATCATCGGTCAGGTCCTCATCATCACTATCTAAAGGAATAACACGCCCGCGTGTGTGCCGAGTGCCTGAAAATAAATAAAACAACCAAATAAATAAAACAACTAAAAACATATTATTTTAATAGGTAAGTAAGCATGGAATGTACCTACACAGTACGTAACACAAACATCATTATTATTACAGGACTTAACCTAATTCAATAGCGTGGTAATTAAATTGAAAATACAAACTCATCCAATTTTTCTACTTTCATATCGTCAATAATTATAAAACATTCAGTTACTCTGTATGATGTACTTAATGCATGTAGTATCAATATCTAACCGAGCACGGGCACAAACTCAAATGAAGTATCATATTTGAAATAACCTAAAGAACGTAACTGCATGGAGTATCATTTCAGATACAAAGTTCTAGACCGGTTTTCGTCAAGAAGGATTTGATATTACTTACATGTTTTTCCGTAGAACTTCTTGGGATCCATTATACTCACTCGAAAAACAAAAAAAATTTTAGCTAGAGGCGAAAAACAGCAATAATTGAATTTTCAATCCGCAAACCGCACTTACTGTCAGAAATGCCGGTTTGAAATATTCAGTGACAGAAATAATAAGCCACAGACAAGATAAAAAACCTGCATATATATTTTTTTGTTCGGATACAGTCATAGTGCAGACATCAGTCATCAACACGTTGTACAGTAGGCTTAAAAATTATTTATCTGTAAAAACTTGTAGTGTATCATATTTGATACAGTATGCGGTAAAGGGTTAAGAAAGAAGTTTTCTTGGGCACCTGAATGAAATTTTGTATTTTTGTCGAGGTACATAATAGCAGCTCAGGTGCAGATGTAGACGATGTTGTATGTTCAGGTGTACGTAGAATAAAACACCTGGATGTATTAGGAATAGGACTGTGCCGTTTTGGGTCAATAGCAGATGGTTCAGCTGCTATAGGATCCACGTCTTCAACTACGTTGGGCTCAGGTTGCAGAACTTCGGCAGCTACAAGTCTTCATCTGTAAAGACGTTTGGATTCAGCGGAAATATACTCGTAGCCTTGAACCTTGCTTCGCCTTTGCTTATAGTGGCGACATCGGAGAATGCCTTTTTAACCAACGACGCTATATCATAAGTATATGTTATTCTTCATAAAAAATCGCACTCTCTTTTATAAGCAGATTTAAATGGCGCAAAAAAAGAAACATCCGGTTGCATATGATGAGAGGTGTGGGGTGGTAGAGAGAGCATGTGAATATGATTTGTCTTGCAATATTCAAGGAAGGCTAGTGAAATATGACTTGCGTTGTTTTTAGAGGTTTTTGCATGATTATTAAAGTGTCTAAGCCACTCCAGAAAAAGATCCTCATTAATCCATCCACTATAAGAACATTTATAAATAGCTCCTGCTAAGCCATCTCTTCCGAGAGTTGGTGTCATTCGTTTTCGTGGGAAAATAAACATTGGCGGAACGTATCCGCCAGCAGCGCTCATTGCACAAAGAAGAGTTACATTTTTGCCTCTTTCCCAACTTGTAATAGACCCCACCAACTTTTGTCCTTTGGTGGCCAATATTTTGCCTGGCTCTTGACCGTTGAAATGCCGGTTTTATAACAGTTATCAGTAGCTGTGCAACCATAGAAAAGATTGATATATTTTTAATAGTAGACGCAAATTCTTGTTCAATCTCAGTTGTGAAAACGGTAGTTCGTCCAAGGCGAGGTTTCTTGTTTCTTTTTTATATCTTTTGTGTAAACTAAAAAATGAAATGTACATTGCAAGTGCAGCTTTCCTCATTGTATATCCCTCTTCATCGATTAGCTGGACAGCCTTTTACAGCTGGTCTCTGATCCAGTTGGCTTTGGTAGTTTTACTCGGACGTACTTTCGCCATCTGAAATCAATAACATAACAATGTCAATAAAGTTACTTCATGTCGGCAATGGTGATCACCTGATTCTAATTGCCTACATTAAAAATAAAACGGGAAAAAATATCTAAGCACAAACACAACATCCTTTACTAGAAATTAACTTTAACAATTAGAAAGTTGAATGCTATGGCTCAAATAAATTACCATAAACACAATGAAAACCAAATATTTTGTAAAATAATGCAGACGAAAAATTACATCAAATTTGCGCGAAACGTGTTCACGTACGTCACTCGCTAGCGCGTGGCGGACACTGACCGCCTGCCAACGCCGACACACTATTGATCCTCGTTTAGAATGTATATTACGTGATCACAATTGCCAACTGATCCCGATTGTATACATCTCCTATACTATCCGATAATGCAGTAAAAAAAATGATTTCACACTGAGACGATCCCTGAATAATTTAAATAAATTGATATATTGACCGTTTCTACACAATACATTTTGAAAATATTATGTATGTTAAGAATAATCTTATAATCTGTCTACCCTTCCTCGTGCGGGATACAGCGTGAAGCTGAGTTAAGAATAATATTAATGAATTTAGCAAAATTAATGATAAACTAATATTAATACTAGAAATAACGATACGATCCTAAAATTAAAAAACGTCCTAAAATTATTTGACAATTAAAAAAAGTTGTGATAAGACGTTAGTGTTTTAAAGGTGGTCACCAAATCGACGATTTTATAAATGATAACACGCCTTGGGAATGAAATGCTCGGTCCAGGCTATTTCAAATGTAGAAGGTGGTACGTAATCCCCCTAAAGAAAAATAACTGTAAAACAAATGTAGTAATTAGTATATATTTTTTTTCTTAAACTTAAAGTATTTAAGAGGTAGCTAATCGAACGAACTACAAGTTAATAAACGTTGAATTGTATAAGACATCACAAATAATTTATGTTAATGTTTTCGTGAAAGCCTACTAAAGGATCATTTTACGCCATGCACACAATTTTCGTAAGAAGAAACACATCCAACATTTTTAGTTGTGTTATTAAATAGATACTAAAAAACGTTGTTTAATAAGGTCACATTGCAGCGGATACTTAATCATCATAAATATCAGTAATATAATACTTGGCAGTTATTATAGATGTTTCTGATCAATTCAAACATTAGGTAATTATCGTATTATGATAAAATATTTCTTAACAAGTAGTATAACTGGCTTTTCGCCTTAATAAAGTTTTAAAATAAATTTGTCAAAAACAAATACTCACTACTCGTAAATGAGTACTATTTATGACACTGTCGTTTTAGTAGAATCACAAACAATCAGTGCTCTCTTATTGACTAGTGTAATAATATGTATAATTGGGCTTACAGCCTTAATTGTCGCAAAATAAATTGTTAATCTTATAAAAGCTTTTTTTATAACTAGTATCCATTAAATACTAAACTTAAATTTAAAAAGCGTATAAAAATTTTGAACGAAGCAGGATTTGTACCCGCGGCTCTGGAATACCGTTCCAGCGCTCTGACCAACTAAGCCATTCGTTCTCACCGAGCTCCGTCGAAATTCTTATACGCTTGTTACAACTTATTTATGTTGTTAGCATCTCGTTAGGGAGATTTTTACAAATTTAAGTTTAGTATTTTCTGTCCTAAGTCTGGAATCGTCATCATCATCATCAGCCTATGGCGGTCCACTGCTGGACATAGGCCTCCCCTAGAGCGCGGCGTTTTAAGTTAAAATTAGGCTATCTCAATTATGTAAATAAATGGTACTCACATCAAGCTTTACAGTTTCAAGTTTTTGTACTCAAGCGAATCTATCATCAACACTTAAACCATATGTGAATTCGTCATTATCATTTGGATCAACACCAGCGCAAGCATCGTGGCCACCATTTCAAACATTTACAATATTGGATCCATCCGTCACATCTTGTATTATTTGAAAACATAATTACAGAACAAATATTCAGCATCATTTTCGTCTTCTGAATATAAATAAATGACTGTTAAAATTGGGTCTTTAGCGATTTGGTTTATTGTATTTTTCGGCAACATTTCATTTTTCCCTTTTTCACCTTTTTATTTCGAATTGGTTAGTAATAATGTGCTCTTATTTCTGGTTTTTGTCCTATTTTGTTCGTATTCTTTAAGTATTTGTTATAGGTGTGATTGTACAGAAATGTTGTAGTTGGACCTGATTTCTTTTATATGTTTTAATACAAGAATGCTAAAGATGTGGAGAAAATTTGTCATTACACGGTATCTTGTCGACGTTATCGTGAATCAATGGTAGCTGTGGGAAAGTGGTAGTGTTGTCGCTTCTTCTAGGTGCCTTCCGATGTTCGTTGTGATTTTCCCTACTTCGACATGCTCAAGCCGATACGTAGAAGGGACTCGGTATTTCGCCAGGTGGTGACTCAACTGGTACAGATTGAGGGACAAGCAGGACAGGGGATAGGAGTCTGGGAGTTATCTGGCCGTGTACCCTGTTATAACCGACTTGGATTCCATTTCTTGATCAGGAGTGTTTGCAGGAAAAAAGGGTACTCATTAAAACGTCCAGAATATAGACCATATTCAAATTTATCAAATTACTTATGTAATATTTAAAGGGACAGCAGATTTCAACGACGCTTCTTCAAAAATTTTCTCGTTAAAAAAAAAGTGACTACACGACACGCCAGTGGACACATTCAGCAAACAGCAAGTGGGTTATGTTTGAAGGTGGGGGAGCAAACACAAAATTCACATTATTTTTTCTTGCTGCAAAAAAATTGGTCAAACCATTGTATAAAAATGGCCTCAATATTTCATCCACCGGACGGGAATTTGACAGCGTACACAGAGCCTCTCAGCAGTTCTACCAGCTTTACGGGAACTTGAGAAAGATTTAAATGGATATAATTGGTTTCTTTTCAGACTACCAGAGAAGCAAATTAAGACAAGTTTCATCAACCGTAAACGGCACATAGTTTCTTCCTACCTGAACAGTTCACTAGCTCCAGCTAACTGACTCAGCTGTGAATATTTTTCTGAATCCACAAGACTCTACCAAGGTCTCCCGGTGCCCCCCCACAAGCGTACACGTTTTTTCCTATGGACTCTTCGTTTACGTGCCGTAACATGGTACCGGGGAAAATTGTTTGAAAGCAGGGGTGTTTTTTTTTTATATGGCATATTCCTGTTTTTGTCAGGGCATTTATGGCGTTTGATCATGTGAATGATGAAATAGATGATCAGACATATTAATCGACGTTACATGAAAAAACAAAACAAAATTTTTTTTTATTAAAACTTAAGAAAACACGATGGGGTAGGTAGGCATGGGTAAAAATTATCTCTGGCCTCATTTTGTCTCTCGCGTACATTAGAGCAGGCAATTCTTTAGTGTGCGAGTCGCTTTGCTTTTTCCCAAAACGCTAAATATAATGTAACAAAGATGTAGGGTCATACTTGCACCCTCTGTCTTGATACCGTCGACACAGGAATATCACATTCTTGGACTTGCAGAATGCCCGTTCTGGGGCACTGGTTGCTGGGAAATTTACAAAGAGGACTAACCACAAACTTAACAAATACTGTACATGACTAGAGGGACTTTAAGGGAACGCATCGTTTTATTATATATAAAAATTACAGTTTAAGACAGGAATAAGGAGTATGGGGAGTAGAAACTTTCGTTCCCGGGCCACATTTGCACAGTGAATGGTCCGTCGATCATGCTGAGAGGATGGCGTACAAGACCCATCAGCCCAAGACGCAGAACGACAGATAGTCCATAGAACTCACGTTCAATTGTTTTTTTGACGGTTAAAAAACGAGGGGATGAGGTATATAAGGTTGAACGTAGAATTAAAATTAACCTTATTAGAATTTAACTGATTTACAGTAGTAATTATACCACGACCACGGCCCGATACCCCCCCCCTTTTTTGACTACAAACAACTTGTATCCTCTCCAGCTTATACTTGATAGTAAAAACACTGTCATGTTTTTTCGTTTCTTGGAGATAGCAAATGGTGGCGTTTGAAATCGGTGGATGTATAGTTTCCTAGCTAAGGTCGCAGAATGTAGTTTCGATAGTACTCGCGTACACAAAACGACGTACACTACCACTGAAACAAAAAGCTATGCGTATAATTCTCAATTCGCAAAACTCTCCGCCCCTCCACCCGCCGCGGTGCAAAAACGCGGACGATTCACGTAACGGACTTTTGGTCAACCCTGATGTGCAGTACGTATATTTAGGAAAAATGATTATATTAATACCCAATTTATGGCCCACTGTTTGGAATGCTTTAGCTTAATGCGGCATTGTAAAAGCGGATCAGGGGACATGGATTTGTTATTTTAAAAAGTTTGATTTGAGTTAATTTGGCTAAAGAAAACTTCCATACACAGAAATAATATCATACTATAACTTTCCTTGAGGAAATCGTAGGTTTTTATATTGTCTCGTGGATCATTCGTTTTATTGATGCCATTTGGTTAAAGATGACGACGGAATAAAAAATGGTTTTACGGTTAAGAGGTAGTAAGGATGGTGGGACAGGAGACCTTGAGGATACTGTAGGGTGTTAAAAATTTCACTTGATACGTCTGAAAAAGTTCTTAGGACGGGAGGGAAATGAGGGGAAGCTTCCAATTAATGATTGCTGCCTTACGAATCAGGACAAGTCTAAGGCTCATTTACACCCGGTGCAAGTTCTTCGATAATTGACATTCAATAATATTGACAGCAATAATTTACTTGCTCCTCTAAAAACATGTCACATTCTGCTATATTAGGCAAGTTTCCATTCAAACACTGTTCTGGTTTAAGCAAACATTCAATAATTTCTATGAACTGAGTGTATTCAATTTAAAAATTCTCTCTCTTTGCAACCAGGAGTGCACTGAGTGAGGGTTGTCTTGTGTGATCGTTGCTGTTCTTATGAGGCTAGAAATATTAAAAAAACAAATCTCGTAAACAAAGTGGTTGGGGTCACAAAAAATGGATAGCAAGAAGAGAAGTTCTCGCAGCATCTAATATTGTTTGTTTGGAGTTACGACCAGAAAATGAAGATGACTTTAGGAATATGTTTCGTGTGAACAGGACCCAGTTTATTTATATGTTACAAAAAATTGGTTCTTCTATACAAAAGCAAAATACAACAATGCGAAATGTTATTCCTGCTCGAACGAAACTAGAGATGAACCAGTCCTAATTCATCAGCAGGCGATCTTCCCTCCGGCCTCTTTGCATCGAAGCTGTAGCGGACGGGCAATACCTTCCCGTTAAGGAAAGTCAACTCCAGCGTTCGCATCGACCCAAGATACTCTCGATATGCATTGTCGAAAGTTAAATATTCAGCGATGCTGAAAGGAGCCCCATCAGGTATAGCAGGTCCGCGGATCATGAAGGTGTCCACCGAGAATGTAAGTGTTCTGTCTTCAGCTTCTTGAGACGACATTTTTGGGTTTTGGATGTAACGGGGCTTTTGCGTCTCTAGGTGTGTTCCTTCATGAACCTTGACCGTTGAGTGCTAGTCACTGACTGTCCGCAAATCATTTTATAGCACGCCAGTAGGTTATTATCACGAATAAGCAAAACAATACAGTGATAAATATATCATGTGGGATTTCCGAAACTCTCCCGTAGGTTATAGTTTTGGCGCGTTTATCAAATCGAATGTAAAATAAACAATTGAATCGCCATTTTTTTAATGAAAGACAGCGCCATTTTTTAATGAAACACATAATCCTAAAAATATTTTTACAAATAGGCAGGAACGGCAAAAAATGCATATTAATTCCTCTGACTGTACTTAGAAGTTGATATAAATACATATTATATACCAGGTGTCTCAAAAGAATTTTATTTTTATGAATATCATTTAAAAAAAAACTATTTAGTAGTTTATTAGTAAAATGTTTATTTATTTCTAAAATACATTTATTTTTTTTTAAATAATGTCATCCAAATGTTTACCCTCGCATCACAGCACTCATTAAATTTAATTAAAATTTAATTATTTTATTAAAATTTCTTATGACGGCTTGGCACGCTCAGTGATGGCTTCCATTTCTTGGCGAATATTTTATTTTAATTGCGCCAGAGAAGTTGGTTTGTTGACGGAAACTTTAGATTTAAGGAAACCTCACAGGGAAAAGTCCATTGGAGTCAAATCAGGACTGCGTGTTTCTTGTCGTCCTATTGGAACCATGTCTTTTGACTAAAGCCAGGAGAATTCTGCAGTGTCGGCAACAAAAAATCATCTAACATTTTCACATATTGTTCTGAGTTAAATGTAAGTGCACGTCCCTCCGCGTCTTCAAAAAAGTATGAGCCGATTATTCCTCGCGATGACATTGCAGCCCATACGGTTACTTTTGGCGAACACTTGCACGCTTCCGAATTCAGAGGTCAGGATCAACACAAACAGACTGATTGACTCGTTCTACGTTTTCTTCTGTTCTCGATAACCTTGGCTGTCCAGATTTGGTTTATCTAAAGTTGAGCCAGTCTCTTCAAATTTCTTTACCCAATTCCGAATGAGAGGTATTTTTTTTATGGAAAAGACGGCAAACGAGCGTACGGGTCACCTGGTGGTAAGTGATCACCGTCGCCCACGGCCCCGAGTAACTCCAGAGTAGCTACAGGAGCGTTGCCGTCCTTTAGATTAGAAGGGCACCGGGGCCTGGCATTACCAAAAACGTACATTACTGGAAGCAACACGTCATTAAATAGAACAGGCATGTACAAGTCTGTGTTTAGACAAGTCAATACTTGAAAGTAATAATCTCCATAATATAATTGTACAGATGTAAGATTATTGCAATTATTTTTTGTCAATATTTGCATTCAATTTTATAATTAATATCCGCGTGTAAACAGTTGCATACAATTTTTGAAAGTCAATTATTGTATTCAATTATTGCTCTTACGTATACAAGAAACTTGCACCTTGTAAATGAACTAACTCAATTGTATCGATATCGTTTAGCTGTGGACGATTTTGATTTACTCACTTAGATATAATTCACTATAGTTAATTTCTCGTTAGTTCACTAACAGCTAACTGATAATCTGTTTGAACGAACTTTAGACCACTTAAAAAATATTTTTTTGGGATTAAGGTCCTTCAAAATGGACTTTACTTCGTCCACGTCGGTTGGGCGAACCGGTTTCGCCGGTCCGGGGGTATCGATGCCCACTCTGTAACCTCGGAGACCACTTCCGACAAGTCCTACGGGTCACATGGCTGACCGCTCGGTGAGCATTGCAACTCTAAACTATCCGCGAGGCATTCTGCTTTATCAGTCTCATCGACCGCGATTGTGTTATCGGGATTAGTGAGAGGAGGTATAGTCGCCACTGTGTCGGATCGAAAGGTTCTCGACAACGCCCACAAAGCCTGGGACGATGGCGTGAGCCCTTCGAGTCGACTATCCCAAGACTCGCCTCTGAGCTGTTCAAATTGGTATTTGACTCTTCTCCTAAGATTATTAAGAATTTTCGGTTTGCGGCATTCGGGCACGCGTCGTGAGCTCTAGTGGCTGCGTTTTTACGTCTTATTAGCTCCCTGAGCTTCTCTGGATCTCAAATCTCCCCTTGGGAAGATCTGGGATCTCTTTTGAGCAGCTTTGGAGCGTTTGATGTGTAAAGGTCGTGAATTTGGACGCGACGTCCCTCATTACTTGTAGATTAGAGACTTCGATAAAGGAGATCGATTTGAATTGCCCAAGTTGTGTTGTACTGACCCTGAAGAATACATCAGAAAGGAAACTGTTCCAGGACCTCAATGATCCGAAAACAATAAAATAACAATAATTCACTGGCGAAATGATTGCTTTAGACAACAAAACCATTGTCACTTGTTGAACGAGTTGGATTCCAGAGGCTCATGGCAAACGCTTTGCCCTATTATAAAATACCTGGTCGCACTTACATGATCAAAAAACTTTTTCCTGATATATACAAATTCCTGATATATAGAATTTGTGCTAAAATAGAAGTAAGTCTCACAGGCAGCAGCATTATCAGTGACATCTAATATATGTATAGACATGCCAGGACAATAACGAGAGATTTCTGAGCTTCACTGCGCACTGGATATCTATGTCCAGAGTTAAATCTGGAATATGGCGTTTTAGCTATAAAATCATTTCCTGGCTCACATTTTGGTATCTATATTTTAAAAGAACACAATGCTATTACACAAAGATGAAATATTTCTAAATCAAAGATCCATGTACTTGACCATGATAGTAGCTCTGATATGATAAAATGTGTGCGAGATACGTGATATGACTCAGGCAGATGCTTTATTCATACACTGCAACGAGCTATAGAAGAGTCAATTCAGAAGTACAATGGATGAGAGCTGCTATGAGACGAATAGTTATTAATTTTAATCATTCTGGTTTATCAGAGCAGAAACTTAAATCCATTCAACAAGAACTTAGCTTACCAAACCACCAACTAGTAAAAGATGTGAGCACACGCTCTGGAAATCTACGTATTTTTTTTGTTTTACTACGAAACTATAATAAATCTGACGCACGCTTAATGGGACCTATTAGAAAAATGTATCAAACTCCTCTAACCATTCGAAGAGATTTCAAAAATTACCAGCTCAGGTATCTCTTGCATCTCTGAAGTGATTTCATATGAAGTAACTTTATTAAAATATCCAGGAAAAGCAGAGACAACTGAAAAAGTTTAGTAATAATGAGAACTTCACTTCAAGCCGGGCTTGAAAGGCGATTCAGCTTCGATGAAAAAAACAAATCTCTGTTTGCTACTTTTCTGGATCTTCGTTTCAAAACGAGTTTTCTAGGATTGGTTCAAGCAGAAACAGCAAGACAAAAATGCTTCTAAGATGCTCTGAAAATAAGTTGTGATGAATCTTGTAGTACCGATGACCATTTTGTCTCCGCTCCATAAGAAAAGAAACTTAAATGAAAATGGAACTATTAAAATACACGACAGTTACTGTAACAGCTTTGAGGAAGTCGCTACGATAATATGCGAAATGCTAATTATGAGGAGGACGTAGAGAAAAATGCTGTGGCAAACAAATTGGATTTTTATTTTTACGCTTAAAGTAAGCAAACGAAAAAGCAATAACCAGGCCTTTTGAAATTTGCTAAAGTTTATCTAGCTTCTCCTGGAAGTAGCATGTATAGTAAGAGACTATTTTTTGAAGCTGATAACATACATAAATATACATAACGTATTTACGATGAAATGCGTAATCGTTTGCTGTCAAGAAATGCTGGAAAGCTTGTTTTTATCCATCACAACTTATCAATGAGTAATTTTAATGAAAATAAATATATAATTTGAAAATAATATATAATTTAGTAATCGAACGTGTCTTTATTACATGATGAACAATACATACTATTCGGCCGAATACCGAATAGCAAAAAAAGTAGCCGAAGAGGCCGAGTACAGAACAGTTGCCGAATATTCGTGTCATCTCTAATTTGAAAACCGATGAAGTACAGGATACATGTCTTGCTAACAATTTCTTGTTGTATTTAAAAGACAGCAAATATTTAGTACGTATTAAGAAACAAAGTATATGTACTCCTTTACACCCGAAGGTATTTTTTTTTCGAAATTCTCTATGTCATAGTTTTTACTGCTTTCTACATACTCTAAATAGTTAGAAAAAAATAATTAAAAAATGTACTGACGATCGTGAGGGTATTGTAAATTGAACGTTTAACTTGGTAGTTGGATAATTAATAACACATTTTTTTATTTATTTAGGAGCTTAGTACTTTAGTCAGTCATTTTGTTGTCAGTCTATATATAAAATCCTTACGATATAAACCTTAAATTTTGAAATCAACATTTGTACGACAAAGCTTATAACTTTTAACAAAAACTTTCAAAACTAACTACTTATACTTTGTTAACAACTATTCTAAATATTTTTTTGGTGATACGATTTTAAACAGTCTTTTCCAAGTGCAATACCTCGTAGATACGTATTATATGTTCATCGGCTTTTATTTCGTCAAACACTGGAAAGTGATCATACCCATCATATCGTTTTGCAACAGAGGATTTATTTGCCGGTCTGTAGTGTCTTCTAATAGGATGCTCATTTTCCATTGGTGGATTATATTCAGCATCACTTGACATTCGGCGGTTTATGGATTGGGTACTCGATAATCCGTCAGCTATGTTCAATCGAACATCCAACAAAGAAATGTCTGTCTTGGTTAAATTATTTGTTTGACAATCATTGCGACACAGCCGCCAAGAATTTACCATGGCCATATCAAGATAGTGGATGAGGAGTACCTTCGACGTTCATTTTTTAGTTTTAATAAGGTTTCTATACTACTCCACCTGCTGATCGAGTACGTCTACCCCATCCATGAGCTAATTATACCACTCAATCACTTCCGGAGCAGAAACCTTCAAGTATCTGGTGGTGCGTTCGTCCCACCTTTTCCCTACAGATGAAGAGTTCGAGCCGGCGCAATTTGAGACTATTAAAATAGACTTGTTATCTTTCCATTTGAAAATACCTGTTGGTTGGCACACATACTGTTGGCCTTCGCCTTGAGTCATTTTTGAATCATTTTTAAATTTAATTGCAGCATGATTCTATTGATCATTATCGGTCCAGTGCTATGAAGATTCCTCTTGGCCATCTTTTTAATCAATGCAACAGTTGTAAAATATGATACAAACAGCTTCATATGATAAATACAGCTTCCAGGTGGAATACTCTTGCTTAAATGGAGAACTACAGGAGGTCCTAAACCGACTGGTGATTCTCCAAACATAGTTTTAGCTCCTTGATAGATGTCGAAATCGAGTATCAATCTACATTCACTTGTAGTCAGAACAAAGTTTGTTTGTTTGTAAGTCTAACAGGGCGTGGTTTATTTCTAACAACTTGACGTAGAGTGCACCTACCAGTTAACGGGACCATCTGTTCATCTATCAAGTAAAACCCGGGGGCCCTTTCCAGTGTGTTACAGGTACGTTTTACTCTATTTGTCATCGGCTGTACTTTTCACAGCGGATTCGATCTTTCACTTTGCGGCGATTCGTCAGAATCTATATATGCGTTGCGGATAGTTAAAAATTGGTCCTGAGCAATTTGCTTGCTAATAACCTTAAGTTTTAATCCTGTCCTCCAGTACTTTGCGATTCGAGGATAATGAATATAACCAATGATAATGTTAATGAAAAATACTTTGGCTATGTCAACTGCAGTAATTAAAAGTTCGCGGCCTGTTTTTCTGAGATGGTACAAGTTTGTGCACCTCGATATTTCTTCAAAGAAACCTTTATCAAAATAGTCAGAAAATTCCATGGCGGTCTTCACAATAGACAGAATATTCCATGGCGGTCTTCACAATAGACAGAATATTCCATGGAGGTCCTCACATTAGACACTGGCAGCGACGAATAGTCATGAGGAGAGCCTTTAATTGTACCTGTTTCCACTATAAGCAGCACTCCTAGCTGCATAGTTCTTGGGTAACTCATAATACATTGCTCCCAGACTTGAAATGTATCTGATTTGGCCATTTAGGAATTCGCGGCGAGTAATTGCATTCAGACTTGTCATTTTGGCGATCACCTGATTCAGTGCTCCGTCGAATATTATCGTGATACGAGGTGGTGCCCTAACAGGATTAATAGCCAAATCCACAGGTGCTGGTGCGATTGTATATCCGATATTTGTTAGATAGTTATGACACTGAGTGTTCCACGTTGTTATTGAAATCTCCCTTTTACTATCGTGGGTGGAAAAGCTATCTAACCCGACAGGCAAATCACTTAACTTTGATGAACCAGACATTGGGAGAGGTGCCTAGAATGTAGATTTAAATAGGTCCATGGCCTGGGCATTGCCCTGGATTGTTTCGTATGTAGCCATTATGTTAGCTAACAACCTGACACTGTGGCTTCACAAATCTTTCTAAGCATAGATGATTGCTGAGAGTCGAGTTCCAGAACTTTTGTTCGTTGCGCTCTATTGAAATGATTACCAGTATTTTAAGCATTAAAATGATGGCTACCAAGTGAATTTGCTTTCGAGTCGTCTCACCGGGGGCCAAGTCATCCAATGAACCCGTCGAGGTAGACATAATCACATTTGGCGGCCACCATATGGCACTTATTGGGGTGCAAGGAAGAAGCCAGGGCCCGGGCCCGGGCCCTGGCTGTTCCAATACCCGGGGACAGTCAGGTTGCAGCTGGAACTATGGGTCCGGTTGTTTGTCTAGGGTGCCGCGGGGACCGGAAGTTCCCAAAGCCCTTGTCCGGCTTAGTGTTGGACTCGCGATGGTTGTGGTTGGCTGCAGATGTTGGGCATGTTCGTCCGCCCGGTATAATTGTCACCAGGGCGTTTGATCTCGCGCGCAGCAAGTTTGTGTTTTCACCGGCCCAAGGCGAAGGGCTGCCTCGTGGACCTAGCGCAGTTCGGACCGACCGTTAGTGGCGGCCTAAGTACTGATTGGCTGCTACAGCTCGGGTACATGCCTGCTTAGCATGAGAGACGGGAGCTAGACCCGTATCCAAAGTAGCCACTTGTAGGTCTAGGCTAGACCGCGTGATGCGTGTCGGGAAGTGAGTGTGCCTTACAACTCCGGTACCAACTGGAAATTAGGAGTCGGCTTCTCTGGCGGCCTTAGCGAGGTCAGTCGCGAGCATGTTGGACTGCATGCGGAAGGTGAGCGTGCCTCCAGCTCCGGCGCGTATCTGGAATCTATAACCGCAAGGTTGGTACGGGGGGCCAGTATAAAATAAAGTTAGTCTCGAAAGAGAACAGGGCTTTGTACCTGTTTCCAAACCTGCTTACGAAGAGGTGGACGTGTAGTTCTTTGACGCTGAGGTGTTAAAGGTGCGAGAGTCACAGGTCGATTTCTTAATTAATAAGTTTAGTTCACTTGCATTAATTTCATGTCCTTGAGACAGCAAAATATACTTTAATAGTATGCATTCCTCCTTTAAATCTTCCGCAAAATCAGTAGGATAAGTCTTATAGTGCCCTAATGCGTTCAATTTAATTTCCACCTCAGATAGGTAGAAATACAAATTTGGCCCTCTTAATTATAAATAACTCGCCAAACAATTGGTCGCATATTGACAAAAAGTATATAATAAATAGTCCCGTCCGTGTAAAATTATTTCTCATTCGCATTGCCCATCATCTCGTTTTTTCTTTTTGTTATCCTTTTGCGGCTATCTTTTTAATCTTTAGTAAACTTTTCTTTTCCAGGTTTTTCAGCTTATAAGCTATATATTTTTTAAGCTATATATTTTGCGTAATGGCAATTTTCTTTAATCTTTGCCTGCAAGCCGTTATACTGCCCATATATTATCATACGACTAACCTCTATACAGAACTCTACAATTGGCAATATCGATATTCAGTTTGTCAAAAGTCTTCAAAATAGCATGCAATATATCTTCTGCTTTGTGATTAATATTTGGCAGAAAGCGAAGGAAACATTTAAGTGGTTCTGCATTATCTTGAATAAATCGCACAATTAAAGAAAGTTGATTTTCACGGGTTATGTAAGGAATAGAATTAACACTAAAAGACACAAAAAGCCAAATTCTCGGCTTTTTGTAGTTGCTCTATTATTATTTCGGTAACTTATTCCGCCAAAATTTTAATATTTCTCAGTATTACGTGATGCCAATGCTTTTTTCATCTTATAATTAAATATATAGTGAGAATCAATTCGGCTCTTTAGTTATCCCCGATTTTTCATTTTTAGTAAACAGTTTTTTGCCCCAAACTGAACTCATGATGTCTCTCGTTAGCATGTTTCCAATCAGAAAAACCTTATTCAGAAGTAAGTTTACCTCTTTGTTTACTTCAGAAAAGATATGGTCCACAAAATATGGAATTCTTCGATTTTGAGTATATTAAATAATTTGGGAAATTTTCTCTCCGCTAGTTTTAAATATTTTTTGTTAAAAGCGATATTGATTTGAAATTTTTTTTTTCCTTGTGGCAACACTGATATCGAAACGTTTTTACTTAAAGGTGTGTAAAACTTTCAATTTAAAGTGCTAACCTGTGTCTGTTAGTATGCTGTCATAGAACAGGTAACGAACTATATTTAAAAATTTTACTTTTATACTTTTCTGTTTATTGCTATCCCTTTGTTCTCAAATACTTATATAAGTTCATTAGCTTTTAATACAAGTTCGTACTGCCCTAACTAGTTTCTGCGCATACAATTGCATAAATAATATTATCAAAAATGATGACTCGAGGTACCAAGGCTCGTCAGGCTGAGGATAAGCTCCAACTGACGCTCCAGGAACTAAAGTCATCTAGGGCGCAGTGCGAACAACTATTGAGAGAGAGGAATGACAATGAGCTTGAATTTCTGCAGATTATTAATAAGAATAAAGACCTTAAAAATGAACTATCAAAACTATACTCAGAACATTCAGAAGTACTGGAACAAAATAATAATCTGCAGGAAATAGTCAATGGGTTTGACCAGTGCAGAGTGGAATATGAGGAAGCCCTCAGGCTTACTTATGATCTAAAGTCACAACTACATGAGGCCAAAGATTATATATTTAAACTTGAAAATAATAGCTTAAAAGAGAAGGCCTCTCAAACCCAGAGTCTATATGAAGAACTGGTTGGGAATACACCTTCTCTGGTTTGTCCAGTCATCACCTATAAAAATGACATATCAACAATAGACTTGACTGGGGATGATTCTGCAACCACCAAGCCGGTTCTTAATAGTAAAAACAAATTAAAAAAATACATTAAAATAAATAAATATATAAAAAAAACACAGCGATTATTAAATCTTAGAAATAAATGTAAAAATTACACCAAATTAGTTGCTGACAGAAATAATGTAAAAATTAATTTTGATAAATGTACAGAAAACATGAAAAATAAAAAGTTACTGTATGAAGCTGAGGTGAGTTCCCTACAGTCTGAGATTGCAGAGTTACACAATAAATTAAAATCAATTTCTGACAAATATGAAAGTGCTCAGAAAGAAATCAGAGAGCATATATCTGCTATGGACGAGCTAGTAAAACTATGTAATCAAAATACTGAAAGTTTTGAATCACTTACTAAAAATTATGTCTGTAAGTGTCAAGTGCCAACCCCAAGCCGTCCAAAGCAGATGTCAGAAATAGTTATCAAAGCTCAATCTGATGGAGCGCAGGACAGCTTTATAGGGAATAAAAAGTCACAACCCATAGTCTCCCAAAAGCAAAGTAATATTATAGTATATAGTGACAAGTTAGGGAAAAATATGGGTGTGATTTTAAATAATATTTGTAAAGGTCAATCAGTGTTAAATTATTGTATGCCCGGAGCTACCTACTCCCAAATAATGAGTAAAATTATTTCTAATACTTATTGTCCGTGGTGATTTTAATATTAACTTACTAGAGAACTCCACCACTTGTACTAGATTCAGGTCTTTACTAAGTTCATATAACCTAGTTAACTTATTTCATGAGCCAACAAGAATAACTAGTTGTACCGCCACTTGTATTGATAATATTTTTACAAACTCTTTACCAAGAGAAAAATCAATAATTAATATGTTAAGCTCAGATCATTGCGGTCAGTTGGCTTCTTTTTACTTTGGAAAAAATAAAATATGTAAACAAAACAAAATTGTTTGTGTACCGATGACAACTGGTCGTATAGAAAAGTTTAGAAGTAATACAATAGAAAAACTCCAATACGTACAATTTACTGATAAACCCAATTTATTATATGGGAAATTTTTTAATGTTATAAAAAATGAGTTTAATGCGGTATTTACTTCTAAAACAGTAAAATCCAGGAATTTCTTATCATTTAATGATTGGGCGACTGTGGGAATTCATAAGAGTAGACAAAGGTTATATGAACTTTATAATGAAAAAGCATATAACCACAGTAAATCATTTATTAATTATGTCCGAAACTATTCGAAATTGTTTAAAAAAGTATGTTCCATGGCAAAATCTTTACATATAAGAAACAAAATAAAAAATTCCTCTGACAAAATTAAAATGACATGGAACATAATAAATTGCGAAACTGGAAATACAAAAAAATGCAATTATGAATTTAAATTAAAAACTGACAATGGTGTAACCAGCTGTGATCAAGAAGTTGCTAGTGTTTTTGAAAAATTTTTTCAGATATTCCAGTTTCCACAACCAAAACCCTTATAGCTTCCACAACTGTCGCTGAATCATTGCTGAAGGAGTGCGTCGATAAATGTAATATAGATTTTAAATTTCACTCAACTCTAGAGACATTGTTAAAACATTCAAGACCACAGATATCAAGAAAACATCAGATCTATGGGGTATTTCTGTCAAATTGATTAGTTTTATAATAGACGCTGTTGCTCCTCATCTTGCTGATATATTTAATAGTTGTATAAAGTATGGTGTGTTTCCTGACCTAATGAAATTTAGTAAAATCATACCTATATTTAAATCGGGTAGTACATCCGATCCTAACAATTTTAGACCTATATCGGTACTACCATCATTTAGTAAAATTTTTGAAAAAAATATTTTGAATCAAATATTAATACATTTTAATTATCATAAACTCTTGCACAATAAACAGTATGGTTTTACTAAGGGTCGCTCTACTACCGATGCTAGTATAGCTCTCTTAAAGAGTATTTATGAGGCATGGGAAGGATCGCAGGATGCTCTTGGCATGTTTTGTGACTTGTCCAAGGCATTTGATTGCGTGCAGCACTCAACATTGGTCATGAAATAACACCATTACGGCATAAGAGGACGTGCACTCGATCTTCTGACTTCTTATTTAACTAATAGGATTCAGAAGGTTGATGTGAATGGTAAAAAATCTCCTGGTTCTTCAATCGGTATGGCGGTCCCACAGGGGTCTATTCTTGGTCCTTTTCTATTTTTAATACATATAAATGACCTACCATATTTAGTTGAAAGGAGCCATGAGATAGTATTGTTTGCAGATGATACATCGCTAATTTTTAAAATGAAAAGAAGACAAAAAATATATGACGATGTAAACAATGCTCTCTCAAAATTAGTACATTGGTTTAGTGCAAATAATTTACTTTTGAATAGTAAAAAAACCAAATGTGTTATATTCCGAACACCCAACACGAAAATTGTGAAAGCCGATGTACTTTTGAATGGTGAAGCCGTGGATCCTGTTGGTTCAACGGTATTTCTCGGGATCACCATTGACTCTAAATTACAGTGGGGACCTCATATCGATGGATTGGCGAATAGACTCAGCTCAGCAGCCTTTGCGGTTAAAAAAATCAGAACATTAACAGACGTGGAAACGACTCGCCTCGTTTATTTTAGCTACTTTCACAGTATTATGTCCTACGGCATCTTACTCTGGGGTAATGCAGCCGGTATTCAATCAATTTTCGTCTTGCGAGAAGCGAGCTATTCGTGCAATCTATAAATTAGGCCCTAAAGATTCTTTAAGGGAAAAATTTAAAGAAATCAATATAATGACCGTTGCATCGCAATACATTTTTGAAAATATTATGTATGTTAAGAAAAATATTAATGAATTTACCAAGATAAGGGATAAACATAATATTAATACTAGAAATAAGTTTAACCTTAGTGCACCTGTAACTCGATTGATTCGAGTCCGTAATTTTTTTATGGGTCAGGGTGTACGCTTTTAGTAATGCCTTATTTTGATACAAATCTTAACACCCCCACTTATCAAAATAATATAAATTCTACTGTTGAGCATCTTGTATACCTAACAATTTGATAAAATAATTATGCTTAACTAAATTTAAACCTTTTGTAAATAGGTCAGCGGGTATTTCGGCTGTTTCTAAATATTATTATATTACTTTACCATTATTAACACGTTCCTTAGATAAATGGTATCGTATATCTACATATATGCTTGGTTCTTTTATTGAAGCTATTATTTGAAGATAGTTTAATTGCACCCTGAATATCAGTATACAAAATAACAGGATTATTTCCTTTAGTAGTTAATTGGCAACCCAGTTGGTAATTGCCATGTGACTTATGTCACTTGTCATTTGTCTTTTTCGAAAATGGAGGGATGCAGTGGTGGTTTTCCAGCGAAGAGGTAAATATTATTTTGTTTTACTTGGTAAATATTACTGTATAAATACGAAAAAAATAATAATGCATATTGATATAATGTGTAGCTACCTAATTACACAATTTATTTCATTTCAATGTAATTACATTGTTTTCTATGGTGTTAGTTTTGATGCTGTCCGATAAATCGGACGCTATGCATTACGGGCAATACAGTATGGTGTTTGTTTGCTTTTTGCAGCTTGAAATTGCATGAGATTTTGTCAGCTTTGGAGCGCGAAGATGATGATGAAACGAGTGCACATTTTATTTACGTTGAGCCGCCTATGGAGCAGAGTGGTCAGGCAACAGATGAGGATAGTGACAAATCTGATGAGGAGCATGAGGGTAATCTGAACCACTTGGGGCGGTCGTTGCTTCAAAGTACGGGTGAACTACACCGTTCACAGCCAAGAAATCACGATGTTATACCTACATCTCTACATCTCTAGGTATCCCGTCTTATAATGCCGGCAATCCACAGAAGTCTAGTGACGAAAGCGACGACGACGATGATAACCAACCGCTGGCTCCTCTTAGAACGAGATTATTTGCACCAAAAAAACTTGCAAGATAAAAAAGAAAAGGACGACGTTGTGGACAAAATCGTTACCCAATTTCACATGTTCCGATTTCATTACACAACCAACTTCAGAAGAAAGCAGAAATTATAAAGACCCATTGGACTACTTCAAACTGTTTATACTTAAAGAACTAGTAAAATTTATTGTAGATCAAACTAATCTTTATGCAGGGCAGAAAAATAAACTATTGATGGTAACAGAGGATGAAATATATGTGGTTTTTGGTGCTATGTTGCTATCGGGTTATTCGAAATTACCTAAAAAGAGATTGTATTTCTCTAGAGATAATGATGTGCCAAAAATTCTTGCTGAGAGTATAAGATGTAATAAATTTGAAGCAATTCTCCAAAACTTACATTTGAACGATAATACACGCCTATCAGAGTCTTCAGATAGGCTGTTCAATTTGCGTCCGCTTTTAGATAGTCTAGGCGAGTCCTTTCGAAAACACTATGGCGTAGACGAAAATTTCAGCGTAGATGAAAGCATGATCCCATGTTATGGAAAGCACTATGCTAAACAATTTATCCGAGGAAAGCCAATAAGGTTTGGGTTTAAAAATTGGGCTTTGTGTGCCAGTACGGGGTACATGGTGGCGTTCAGCGTGTATACAGGTAAATCTTCCGAGAAGAAAGATTTTGGATTAGGCGGAGATGTAGTTCTCAACTTAGTAGAACAAGGAAAATTGCCAGCCAACAATGGCATAAAAATCTACTTTGACAATTTTTTTACGTCATTGTCTTTATTGAGACATCTACGTGAGTTAGGTTTTTATGCTACTGGTACTATCAGAGCCAACAGAGTCGAAAACTGCCCGCTAAAAGATATTCAGCAATTCAAACGGGAAGAACGCGGCTTTAGTGATTACAGGATGTCCGACGATGTGTTTGTATGTCGCTGGAATGACAATAATGTGGTAACGGTAGCTACAAACTTTGAAAATTGGAGTTTGACCTCGGCTACGCGCTGGTCAAAAGAAAAAAAAGCAAAAGTTGCTATCCCCCAGCCGGCATTGATAGCAAGCTATAACAAACATATGGGAGTTGTAGATAAATGCGACCAAGCAGTTGCCAATCTTCGCACCAGAATGCGCATAAGAAAATAGTGGTGGCCCATTTTTGCCTATTTCATAGATGTGTGTGTGTTTCAGTAGTCAATGGTTGGTTGCTGGCAAGGAAAAATGGTTGCAACAAAGAAACGGATTCTTTGTTGTCTTTTCGCAGGTATGTAGCTCGGAGTCTGCTAATACAGCATGGAACACCATCACACTAAGGCCTGAAGCCAGCCAAACTCATGAACTCTGCAAGATATGTCGGAAGAGACCATTGGATTACACCAATAAACACAGAACGTCGCTGTGGCACCCGATGTGGTGGCAAAGCAAAGTTTATTTGCATAAAATGTGACATAGGCCTGCATCCTAAGTGCTTCATGACATACCATACTATTGGTACATTATCCTAATTTACAGATTCATATGTTTTCTATTATTTTTCTAATAAATAAATCCAAATATCTGTATTTTTTACTCGAATCATTTAGGTTTACCTTTAGTAGTACGTGGGACCACTATGCATAGCGTCCGATTTATCGGACGGGTGTTAAAATCAAGAAACATCAACACAAAACAACAACATTGTATTTTTTTATAGCTAGGGCATGTATGGGACTCCAAATAATAATTATAATATAAAATAATCAAATTACATGCGGTAAAAAACTTTATGCACTAATGGGTTAAGCAAAGGAAGTAGGAAAGAATGAAATGAAGCGAATTATAAAATAATAACTGAGAATAACGTAAGTGGCTAGAAAGCGCAAATCGGGCGTGCAATCGCCGTCGCGATAGGAACTCAGACTGATGCACCAGCGTAAGCGCAGAGCACACCGCGAGACCGGTTTAACAAGGAATACCACTAAACGGGCAAGCGCGAGTGGAATTACAACTTTACTTGAACGCTCTGCTTGTACAATTAATAAAAAATAAATATAAATGAGAATTATATAAAAATAAATTAACAAATATACTTTAATAAACTTAATGTATATTAACCGCTACATTTTGTCAAATGTCCCCCCCACTGAATGTGATACTTGATTACATTGATTGGTATCGGCTTCTAACTTTTTCTATGATAATGACATCTCTATTGAAATTATATATTCGATAAACTTTTATGACATCTGGATAGCCTACAATTATCTGCTGTTCAGATTTTTTATCCCATTTCTGTCGTTTTTCCTTAGCCATATGGACCATCACGTTGCTTCCGAATATCCTCAAGTGACTGCCGCCGTGTTAGTTGCTTCTGCCCAAAATTGTTTACCTAAATTAGCATCGAATAATAATCATCTTTCTTTCTCAATTATTGTGTAATAATTCCTTTCAGATAACCTGTTTTGCTTAGGAGTATAGGGATTAGTTTTTTTGATAAATGATCCCTTTTTTTTTTGAAGTATGAATCAAATTCTTTATTAAGATATTCACGACTATTATCACTTTCCAATTTCTATATCTAATATTAGATTGTGTTTCAGCTTTTGTTTTAAATTCTTGAAAGCTTATGAAGCTTGCATGCTTTACTTTTATGTTTAATGAAGTAAACGAGTATCATACGACTAAAATCGTCAATAAAAAGAATAAATAACCTAGAGCTGTACCAACTAGCGATTCTTGCTCCATAGGTCCACAAATATCAGTATGAATTAAATCAAGTAATTCTTTGCTTCTTGAACCTTTAGTAGGGAAAGGAAGACGATGCTATTTACACTGACAACATATTGTACATGAAGTTTTATCTGTATATAATTTTTCACATATATCCATTTCTTCGACAACACTTTTCATTTTATTTATGTAATTGCTATTGACATGACCTAATCTTCGATACCAGGTATTACTTGACACTGTTAAATTTGACATTAAAATGTCAGGAATTCTTAACTTATATATACCATTGTTTAATATAACGATTGCCACAATTCATTGTTGACATTGTATCCTTCACAGCCATATGATGTGAATCGAACTTTATTCCTAGATTTTATTAACTGGCTCACTGATAAAAGATTTGTCAATTCTGGAGCACATAAAACATTCTTAACTAGTACTTCAAATTCACATTGATCTGTTTTTGTTATTATAGGTACTTCGTCAGAACATAACACTTTCATTTTTTCACTGCTGCCCATTTAAGAACACAGTACTAAACGCTTTTGTTTGTTTACGATGTTGTTCTTTTAAATTATAATTAAAATTATCTTTGTATGTACACTGGTTTTTGTAATGTCCCGTTTGTTTGCATCGGTAACATTTGACCAACATTTTGGTATGACTGTCTTTATCTGTGCCCACTTGTCACAGATAGGTTCTTTTTCTTATATTGCCGTTTCTTTATATAATTTTTACTGCTCAAGAATTCGCTCCTAACTTCGCTCAATCGTTTACCTGTACTCATTTCCATTTTACATATCCATGAGTTTCGTTCTAATGGCGTCAGTTGTAATGGTTAACCCAGAATGTTCTATAGCCATTATCATCAACATGAATTATGCAGTGAGACTTGCGAGCAATAAGCATCAAATCCACTCATCGCTGAATTTAAATTCTGTACAACTTAGTTTTTTACCAGTTTCGACTATTTATGTTATATTCGATTGCATAGAAATACAATTTTCAAGACGGGTTAAGATAAAATTACGTAATAATGATATTCTTTCCGTAAATCCTGAACCATCAAACAACATCTTTAACTTATTCCACAAATCTGACGTAGTTTGTACGTCTCTAATGTGTTCATATAACATACTATCTGTAGTCATTATAAGATTCGCTTCATCTGTGTAGCTTATCCTCTAGGACTAGAAAATTCTCCGCAGCGTAAGTCCATTCCTTGTAATTTTCGCGCTCTTTCAACTTAGGAACATTAAGGAGATAGTTAGTAGTGTTAGTAGTAATTATAAATGGGTTAATTGCAATCAATACAATACAAACAATAACATCAACAATGAAGACTAGTTTTTTTCAGGTTATCTCGACAAAAAAAATTTGAAAAGATATAATCCTGGTTACTGACGATCCCTGTCATCTGCATTAGAAAGGGTTCGCTAGGCGCGAATCTTGAAAACCATAGTTTTTAAGCAATCATTTACCAAAATTACTACTTTCTTTCTTTCTTATCTTCACACTATAAGCCTAGCGAAGTAGGCAGAGAGAACGGAGCGCCAAACGCTACGGTCTCGGCATGCCTCTTTCGTCTCGTCCACTGTCATCAACCTCTTCTTACATTCCCTCCAGGGGGTCCTCATGCTTTTTACGTGACCTGCCTCCAGTATCGTCGATACTGTGTTTTCGAAGGTCAACCGAGGTCGTCCCTCTCGTACCACTCACTTTTCCTTGAATCTTTTTTGTGATTCTTTCTTCACTCATTCGCTCGACGTGCCCAAACCACCTGAGCACACACCTGTTCTTCATTCTCACTGTGACATCCACGCTAGTACCTGCCATTCTGTGTATTTCTTCATTGAATATGCGATCAGATAAAATGACTCCGCATATCTGACGAAGAAATCGCATCTCTACAGTAATCATCTTTCTTACATTCTTCTTCTGTAATACTCATGTTTCGCTGCCGTATAACAGTGTCGATACCAACACTGCATTGTGTACGGCCAAACGCGCAGCTATGCTGACGTTTCGCCATCTCAACAATGCAGCTAAGGCACCGTTAACTCTGTTACCGACAGCAATACACCTTTCCACATCCATTTCGTATCTTCCGTCTCTGCTAAACATACTTCCCATATATACTGCCTCATTCACTTGTTCTATTATATTATCATTTACACTGATCTTGCAAACTGTTCTTTCTTCATTTCTTTCAAAAACCAGAAGCTTCGTCTTATTCTTATTCTTACCAAAATTATTAAAAATGCTTTAAAATAATGTTATTGTAAATTCTAAGTAAAAAAATGTATGAGATACATTTCTTAGCTAAAAAAAATAAAGGTTATTTAAAACGCAAGATTTTAGAAAAAACATGAGTTTGTTTTTCATATTTTTCGACTCCTTTAAAAAATTGAACTGTCTGTCAAAAATCGGCTTTTCCGTAGAAATTTATGATTTTTTTCATTCAAGAATGGTTGAATGGGAATTTTACTATAAAAATAATATACAATTGAAAAACTATTTTTTTTTTAATTTCGACAAATATAAGAGTTAAAGAGCTAAAAATTGGTGAATTATTTTCATTCGACACCGAAAAGTTGAAAAGTCACGGGGGCAGATTTCGCATATTAATCTAGCTATGCACTTTGAGGAAATTCAAAGCTGAATATATTCGTATGACTTCAAAGTATTTTTAGTCAAAAGTTCTTTCATTCTCTTCAAAGTGACTTATTTACCGTACGACCTTGTGGTAAGAACTCAGGTTCAGGGCATGAATGTGAACATGGATAAGTGGGAGAAGCAGCTTCTCTAATAACTTAGAAGTCTCTCTGAAGGCTAGCTGAAGTCCTTGCCTTTCCTTTCGATATTGTGATGACAAATCCTTCCTTCCAGCTCCACTAAAAACTCTTTCTCTGGGACATTTATTTGAGTTATCAAATATTCTGGAGAAAGAATGCCATATTTGTTGCTATTTACTTTCCACCAAAGACGTTCGTCTTCTTAATTTTCTATACATTTATCCAAAACATATTCATTTTTTTTTTTCATTAATACTTCTAATGGATTTGTAATATCATTAACTAGTTCTTCCTCGCTTTCACTTGAGTCCATCATCATTTTCATAGTTTCTTTTAACGTCAAAGATTTTTTTGAAAGACTGGTGCTGGAGCCCAGACTGGTGTTTTAGACTGGTGCTGGAGTTTTCATTATCCTGATTACTTATTTCGCTTCGGCTTGGAACATGACGGGAAATTTAAGTCCTCATCTCCAAGTGAATCTAAAATAATTTTTATGACTTGATGTTTTATTGAAAGATTTTACAAGAATTTAGTTTTTTATCTATAGTAAATAATATATCGTTTTCTAATCGTCTCTTATCTTTAATTCTATTTCATCTTTCGTCTCATTGTACTCGTCAGATGCATCATATTCATCAATCACCTTTTTCAGAGTGGCTAATAACGGAATCACAGATGATATGGAACCATTTATGCACTTAGTTCTCGAATTATTTCTTCAAAAAGTTAAAGCAATATAATCAATTCTTTTACAAGTATCCATCCTTCTGAAGTTAGTTGTGAAATTTTGTTGCTGGTGGAAGCAAAAGGGCACAGCGAATCTTTGTTTTTTAAAATGCGTTCTAGCATGTATAAGGTGCTATTCCAACGTAACACACTCTTTGATTATTCTGAGCTTTGGTTGATTAAGCTTTGCAGATTAACATGTTCATCTTGAGCTACATTCTAGTGGTGATAATTTTCACCACTCTAATGTAGCTCAAGATGAAGCAGCAGCAGCTCCCTCTTAGATTATTCTGAGCTTTGGTTGATTAAGCTTTGCAGATTAACATGTTCATCTTGAGCTACATTCGAGTGGTGATAATTTTCACCACTCTAATGTAGCTCAAGATGAAGCAGCAGCAGCTCCCTTGGTCAGGCCAAGATTTGTGATGACAAAGGGGTGATGTACTAAGGCCTTATATGGCGTACAGAATAAAGGATTAGCAGGGTAGCGGGACAGAGGGTGAGGTAGGAAGGTAAATTTATGTTAATTAATAAGCAAGTAGGGAAGCGGCTTGCTACGAAAATGAGGTCAGCTAACTCAGACAGCTTAGACCACAAGGGGTTGGAAGAAAACTGTAGCATTTTACCAACAAATCGGTCAGATAAAAATTGACGACGGACGGGAAAAGGTGGATCTACACACTCTCCTGCGTTGGTAGGGGAAGACTTCATTTAGTGCAGCGCCTGGGGGTTTTCACCTCGGATTAGAGTTATAGTGAATGAATTAATATGATCGATGTGGGATATTGTTTTTTAAGCTATAAATTGCAATGTTTACCCAAAATTTTTTTGTGCATTCCATTTTTTCATTGTTTAAACAAATTATTATAAAAAATTAATGTTTGACCATATGTTTTCACTTAAAACAGTATTTTTTTTTTATTTATATGTTAAATCTTACCTGAGTAGACATCTAGGAACATCTTTCAAAGATACCTGTATATAAAAATAGCAGTAGGGATCTCGAACAGGTAGAAAAACGTGGAGGGGAGAGCGGAGCGACAGCTGCTATGCACAATAGAATTTCTCGGCCAGTTTAATTATAAATGACACGTGTTCTGTGAATATTGTGCTTCTATAACAGTGAAAATTTGGTTTTTTAGAAAAAAATTTTTGTATATTTTTGTACTGGAAGGTGTATGGAAGACGACGTTTTTAAATTGAACTATTACAAATTATTTTGTATTGCTTAATTTGGTAAGTGATTAGATTGAAAACTACAGTTCATTATTGAATTAATTATAATTATTTTAATTTATAAATTATATTATTTTTAATTTATAAATAATAAATAAATCGAAAATTAAATATCAGTTTCAATAAAAAAAAATATATGAAAATTAGGGCCAGGAAGTTGGCGTTTTTTATTTGTTCAAATTTTAGGTTAAACATATGAATGCTCATTTGAAGCGTTGCGAACTTCCTGACCCTAATGATAATAATGAATCAAATCCAATTAATTAATTATTAATTGTTTTTATTAGATTACGAACAATGGATAAACCAACGGCTAGCAGCATGGCCGATGAAAATAGCTGCATAATATGTACACACCTGGGTTCATCTTCCGAAAAAAATTCAAATTTAGGTGAAATAATAAAAATTAGTAGAGGAGTAACCTCTTTAAAAGCAGCTTCAACCGAACGACAAGATGGATTGTTACCTCACCTCCAAACTGAATTTGTTTATGCTCATTCAAGTTGCCGACAAAAATATATTAATAAAAAGTATATTGGAATGTATAAAAATAAGGTCCGTGAAAATCTATCAATATCGCCTCCGAAAAAAAAACTTCGAAGTAGCATGAATTTCAACAACTTCAATTGGGAAAAAAACTGTTTTCTTTGCGGACAAGAAGCTGATAAAGCAAAAAAAGCAAAATTAAATAAAGCTCGGCGTAGGCAGATTTCATACATCAACACTCCAACTTTAAATGAATCCATCACGAATTTTATAGCTGTCCAGAAAACTAATTATTATCGAGATATCCATAAAAGGATTTCTGGTATAACCGATTTACAGACACTTGCAGCAAAATATCATTCGGATTGTTATAATTTACTGAAAAATTCAATTCACCTCAGTAATGTTGAAAGGAAAATTAATCCGAGAATTTCGATGGTAGATGCAGCAATGGAGCAAATATACAAGCACATAGAAGAGAATGATGATTGCCAATTCACCATGCAAGAGTTGAAAAACGTCATCACTATAGAGCATATTCCGGATGAAAAAACTATTAAAAAACGATTAATAGAACGCTTTCACGATGATATTATCATTTCAAGTAAATTTGGGTCCAATACCATTATATGTTTTAAAAAAATTAACCATGATGTATTAAAAGATAATTGGTACAATCAAAAATATAATAGTAAAGAAGAAGAAGAATTTCATATTCTGAAAGTGGCGAGCGAAATTATTCGGAGAGATATAAGAGCCCAAGTGTACGATAATGAAAATTATACGCCAAGTGACAAAATGCTTCAGGATGTTGATGAATCAATTCCAAAATCTTTAAAGTTTTTACTATCTGAAATAATATTAAAAGATAAGAAAAATAATGCAGAAACAACTCCGAGATATGAGAAGAAATGTAAATCGATAGCGCATGCAATCATATCAGCTGTACGACCAAGATTTTTTTTATCGCCACTTCATATTACTTTGGCTGTGATGTTTCATAGGAAATTTGGTTCTAAAAAAGTAATAAATATATGTCATTCTTTAGGCTTCTGTGCTTCGTACAAAGAGGCTACGTTATACGAAGCTTCAGCAACTTTTGCAGCTCCACCAGAAATAAAACCTGGCACTTTCGTTCAATTTGTGCATGATAATGCTGATTTCAATATCAACACTATTGATGGTAAGGGAACGTTCCATTATATGGGAAGCATTGAAATAGTTACTCCACGTGATGGTATAGAGCCTCGACGACCTATCAAGCGTCTGAAGACTCTACCACCAGAATATGAATTTATCAAACACGGAAATATCCCTCTGCAAACATATCCAGCTACTACAGGTTTAGGATTTTCAAAGATAGTAGTTAAGTTATCTGAAATTGAACCGGATATCAAGAAATTTACTACAAATGGGCAATTAAATATTTTGTGGACGTATTTGAAGTTCAAAAATAATAACAAATTTCTCGGATGGAATGGATTTATGAATTTATTAACTAATGCACTTGATTTTGATGTGTCATCAATAATTTTTTGGCCTTTTATTAATGCAGCTCCAAGCGATTATAACACAATTTACACAACTATGAAAAGTTCCATAGATGATGCTAAAGAATTGAATATGAGAACATGCATCTTAACATTCGATCAACCTCTATACATGAAAGCACGGGATATTGCTTCTGCTGTGCATTTATCTGATGAAGTATCAGTTGTTGTGAGGCTAGGCTCTTTTCATACTCTTATGTCTTACATGGGATCCATTGGTTATATTATGGCTGGAAGTGGGATAAAAGAAGCTCTTTCTACCATATATGCTGAAAATACAATTGATCACATAGCATCTGGACATGCGTATGCTAGAGCTGTACGTGCCCATACGTTATTACAGCAAGCATTATCACAATTGATTTTTGAAAATCTTATGGAACACAATACAGATTTTGAAAATGTAGTGAATGATGAAGATAACTCTATGATTTTTGAAATGTTCAACTACACTGAAATAACTGAAAATAACGGGTTCAAAACTCTTACTAAAGTTTTTGAAAATAAGCTACTTGAGCTTGAAAATAAAAATAAAACTTCAAAACTATGGATTACTTATTTTCGAATGGTTACAATACTGAAAGACTTTATTGCTGCGGACCGTATGGGAGATTGGAATTTACATTTGTATAGTATTGAGCTAATGATTCCATTATTTCATGCATCAGGGCATTTTCCCTATGCGAAGGCTTCACAAATTTATCTACAAGATATGAAAGAATTACAGCATAAAATGGACCCGACGGAGTTCCAAAAATTTTCGAACGGATATTTCACATCTAGGCGTTCGGATAATTATTTCTCTGGCATTGCAAGTGATCAGACTATTGAGCAAACTTTGATGAAAGGGATGAGTGTCGAAGGAGGTCCTTTTAAACGTGGTGCCACTGAAAGTGTTGTGTATAAATGGATCAAAGGAGTTATTTACAGTAAAGATATTATTGAAGGTATAGAAAATTTTTGTGACATGTCTTTCAACAAAAGTCATCAACATATTGATTCAACAGATGCTAGAATAGAAAGGGATAATACAGATGTCAAATTATTAGTGGATTTCTTCAAGCAACACAGCCCTTTTCCTGATACAGATGCTATTATGTCTATTGCTACTGGAATTACTGGAGATAAAGAGATAAATTGTTACGATGCTTTTGAAGCAGGTTTAAAAGCAATGAAAAAAACAGAGGGACAAAATTTACATGAATTAAAATTGTCAAGGACAAATAAAATAAAGTCTCTATTGGCGAAAAATAGCAAAATAAAAATTCATAACGAGATTATTCCTGTTGACCCATTACTGCTGTTTCAACGTATTTGTGTTTTAAAAAAATCCGACGAAGAACTTAAAAATTATATGAATTACGAATTGGCACCATATCCACTTGCTGTATTTGAAGATGGTGAACTGCGAAAAACAAAAAAATCAACATTTTACGAATTATTTCCGGAAATTTCTATTAATTTAAAAAGTGTTGAAAATCTCTATTATGTTATTGACGGAGGCATGCTACTACATCGTTGTAAATGGCAATTAAATGAAACGTTTGCAATGATATGTGACCATTATGTAAGATATTTAAAAAATAATTATAATAGTAACATATACGTGGTATTTGATGGGTATAAAAAAGATAGCATTAAATCAGCCGAACGGAATCGACGCGCATTAAAAAATAAATGTGCAGATATTGAATTTGATGAACATATGCCTTTAAAAATTGCTCAAGATAAATTTTTGACAAATAGTAAAAATAAAATTCGCTTGATAAAAATGTTGAGAGTTAAATTAGCTGACAACAATATTTTTACATGCCAAGCGGAAAGCGATGCCGACAGATTAATTGTTGAGACGGCAATAAATTTGGAATCAAAAGATGTTGTTATAGTTTCAGAAGATATCGATGTTTTAGTGATATTAACGGCATTGGTAGATAAAGATCGTGAAATATATTTTCTAAAACCATCCCGAGGCAAAGTTCAACAGAAGATATTTTCATCGAAATGTTTAGAAAAATCATTACCAAATTGTAAAGAACATATTCTTTTTTTACATGCCTTTACGGGTTGTGACACAACTTCTGCGTTTTTCAATAGAGGAAAAATCAAGTTTGCCAAAAATTTTGAGAAACGGATTGATTTACACGACTCAGTAAAAGTATTTGAAAATATCAATGAAGACCCCAATAATATTTTGCAAGCAGGTGTACCATGTATTTTGAGTTTATATGGCGCTCCGTCTAAAATTCATGATTTAAATACATTAAGGTACAATTCTTTCATAAAAGCAACAGCCAAAAATACGAGTGTTCTTTTGTCATCACTGCCTCCAACAACTGATGCAGCGTTTGATCACCTTAAAAGAGTATACCTACAAGTGCAGATATGGCTAGGAAATGACGTAGTTATTGAAAATTGGGGATGGAAGTATTCCAATAACATGTACACCCCAATAACAATGAATCAATTACCTGCTCCGGATAATTTATTGCAAATGTTATTTTGTAATTGCAAAAAAGGATGTGGAGCTGCGTGTGGATGCAGAAAAAGTGGTTTATACTGCAGTGTAGCATGTTTACAGTGCAGCGGAAATAGTTGTTCCAATACTTCACCTATGATACAGATAGATGAAGTAGAGGAAAATATTTGATGTAAACAACAATGTAATATTTTTAAATAAACAGTTTTTATACTAATAATTTTTTTTTCTTTTCATTAGTCGTAATTAATTACCTTATTTTTTTAAATATACACAATAAGTACGTTTCATTTATAATTAAACTGGCCGAGAAATTCTATTGTACAAAGCAGCTGTCGCTCCGCTCTCCCCTCCACGTTTTTCTACCTGTTCGAGATCCCTACTGCTATTTTTATATACAGGTATCTTTGAAAGATGTTCCTAGATGTCTACTCAGGTAAGATTTAACATATAAATAAAAAAAATTACTGTTTTAAGTGAAAACATATGGTCAAACATTAATTTTTTATAATAATTTGTTTAAACAATGAAAAAATGGAGTGCACAAAAAAATTTTGGGTAAACATTGCAATTTATAGCTTAAAAAACAATATCCCACATCGATCATATTAATTCATTCACTATAACTCTAATCCGAGGTTTTACGGTTTTAAATGCTCCAGGCACTGCACTAATTGCACCTAAAATAATTTGAATTTTGTACTGAATTCTATTGAGTTTGTCAGTAGCAGCTTTATTAAAGGGGTCTAAAGCAAGCAACCCGTAGTCAATATCTGCGAATTATTACATTGTACAGTAGTTTTAGAGTAAAAGTTTGTGCACCCACCACACACCAGATACAGCTCTTAAAGCATTAATGCCTTTTTCACATTTTTTGGTCTATTGTCTTTTAAATCTGTTAAGACGTTTTTGAGTTCTTCGGATAAAAAGCAAGCATCCATTTCAACCGAAGATTCAATCAGTGTGAAAACAATCAAGTCATGAGATGGTACAAAAGAAGGAGCCAATTTTTTTAGCAAAATCACAAAAAAGAATTATTGTAATTAGGACTGGAATCATAGTTAAGAGAACGGCGAAATCTCCTTATTATATATTAGTCTCTGTATTTAGTATCTGTGCAACCAATAGATCGTTTCTAGATTCTATCAGATTGTCAACACCTTGGTGTAAAGCGCAAACATTACGAAAGGACGACGGCATTCAGCATTTAAGGCTTGATGAGCTTCTCTATTATATCCCTTTGCTAAAGGTGCTCGGGGACGAGGATCCTGGAAAACAATCTTTTTGTATGATCTGTTCGGGGAGGCAGGGGCTGGTACTTGAAAAGGAGAGAGAATTGCATAAGTGGGCGGGGAGAATATTTCCTTAGCCATATCCGCATAGCATTTGCGAACAGAAGGAAAACGAACGGAAGCCTCTATATGAGAAATACACTCTAACGACATGGTAATTTTGATGGACTCTTGCCTTGTCAGTAGCGAAATGTTTTGCTCTCACAATAATACGATTTGTGCTGATGATATTTATTTGTGTATCATAAGCACTTTTTGTTTATGTATTGTCATGTTAAATGTAATAGGTGTAAAAAAACAATTTATGTGACAAGAACGCACAATTGACTGGGGTTGTATCCTAAAAGGGCTTTCTATATTAATTAGACCTAGAACACACTTGTCAAAGTTACCCAAGACGACTGTTACAGTATAAACACATGATATGGTGATGCTTACGGTTCACTAACTAAAAGTGTCATGATGCTAATGACTTGAAACTCGGTATTTATACTACTAATAGTACGCGCAATTAGTGAAATGCAGTGCAAGACATCAATCATACTTCAAGGTACACAGACTCAGAACTTTTCAGCCGCCCCTCGTAATTTCGAAGTGTTCATTTAACCCACACCTCCCACTTCTGTACACACTTAAACAATAAAAAGGCTTTTTCAATAGTTTGCTCAACGGAGAGGCTCACAGTACGAGTATCCTTACGTTCTTTAAATCTGTAAGAATTTCTCAAAATTATTGAAGGTCACCGCGAATAGCTTTATCCCTGATGAACATATAACATACTAGCTTCTTGGTGATTATTGAAATAAAATATTGCCTCGGAATTTCGAAGCCAGTGCTCTGTAATACATTTATTATTAATTAACATATTGCTAGAGATGGCCTCTTTTGTTTTATTATTTAATTAAAACTAATTGGAACAGATTCTAAACATGTTAAATTACAGAGTTTAATATTTAACGTTTTATATTTATATTTAACGATTTCAAAATTTGACGACACACAAAGAAAAAGACAAAAATTATTTACTTACTACAACACACTGCATAAATAGTTTATGACAAAAATTTTAAATATACGAAATAAAGTAATATATTCTACAATAATAATTAAATGTTTATTAAGGAATTAATTAAAGAGGTATGCCGAGACCGCAGCGTTTTGTTTAAAAATCCCAACAGCTTATCGGTTGAGTATTAATAATAAAAATATTTTTAATGCGAAATTTGAAGTTGATGTATTTTGATATAAATTATCAAATATTATCAAATTTTACGTCAAAATTTATATTTGGACGTAAAAATTACAATGATACTCTACGATATGAGAGCATTCTTCTGAATTTAACAATCTTGATTTTTTTTTTATTTTAATGTTGGTTAATGCTGAAACTCTGAATTCGCACAAATAAGATGTGGAAAATTGTAATAATATGTTTAAAACTTTTTTGGCTATCATTGGATAATCGCATCTGATATTAATTCAATGAATTAATTGATCCTTCTGTGTTTAAAATTAAATCTCGATTATAGAAAAAGTTATTCATTCAAAGTTAAGTCAAATACAAAAGTATCCGTTATGAGAAATGGATTACGAACCCAATCAAATTTCTTAATATCTAATTATGGGAAATAATGAACATTTCTCTCCTCTAATGTTGTCAAATTATCGACAACAATTAATTTAATAGTTTTATAACTACATATCTTTAGGGACTGACTCAAACTTTTCTAAATTGCCTTTTCTTTATTTTTCCATAAAGTTATTTGTCTTTTGAATCCCAGCAGCTTATCGGTTGATTTTAAGATTTTTTCATTAGCCCTTGCATACATAAATTTCAAAAAGTCATCATTATATTTACGATGGACAACGTATTTTTTTGAGCAAAAAGTATTTTTGCTTGTGCCGGGGGTTGGCTTATAAACTTGGTCACTTGTGTTATCATTATCACTATTATCATCATTAAATTTTATTCTTTTTAACCATTTGTCCATTTTCAGAGGGATCTGATAAAAGAAAAATAATATTGTCAAAATATTTAACCCTTATGTGAGTGACGAGGTACCCTGATACCTTTAGTATTTTCAAATTTAAAGAAAAGTATGTTCTAGGCTCTGCAGGTAGCTGTGATTTCGTGAGAGCTCCTACTTATTTATAAATTATATATTTTTTAATATCAGAACCTTAAAAAATATATAATTTATAAATAGTTAGGAGCTGGATCAAAATCCAGTCAACTATTTACAATGTTTTGTGGAAACCAAAACATATTTCAAAATCACAATAGAGTGACATGGTACCCGGGTACCTCTTTATGTCTTGTATCACAATAAAAAAAGTTTTTATAATTACGTACAAAAGTGAAATAATAAAGATTTCTTGTGATGTTTTATTTCTATAAAAAATATAAATTCTTTGTTTATGTAGTATAAGCACACCTCTCGAAGCAGGTGGTACATGATGGACGAGTTACTGCATGTTCATCACAAACTGGTTTTCTGCAGTTAGTGCAAGCTTTTCGTGTTTTTCTCTGCTTGCGTTTGAGTTCTCTACATATGTAGCAACTTCGGACGACTGCAACTCGCCCTGTAGAATCGCGTCTAGTCTGACTTATAGAAGTTGTAGATCCAGAAGGAATTCAAAGCCTTAGTTCTTGGCCAAGCTCGTCCTGCATTGCAGATCTCACATGTAATTTTGATGTCACAATGCAATTTTTTGATCTTTCTTCTATATTTTTACCACACAGTTTTAGACTCAATGATTTTAGAAACTTTCTACGTCGGTCACTTGAGACAAATTGTGGGTTATGTTCCATGTAAACAATATATGCTGCCAAGGCTGCAATGTCAATAATATTGTAAAAAAGTACTAAATGCCACCGATTCGTTCTGCGTTTTACGGTATATTCTGCTAACAGCTTATCCATTTTGTCCACTCCACTTTTAGTTTTATTATAATATAAAATGATTTCTGGCTTGGCTGTTTCCTTATAACTTTCAATAACTGGACATGTCCATTGATGACAACATTATTACTGCTTTATTCTTTTTAGATACGGAGGAGCACACAGTTGCTTCTTTGCTAAAGGCGAAGTTAGAAGAAAAAAATCACCCTCTCCTTATGTGCTTGCATATTAGCAGGAAGAAACGGTTTATTTTTCTTACAGTTCCAAGTAGTGTCATATTCCACAAATTCAAGGAATGAGCCAGTTGAAGAGACGTAAAAAAATTATCAGTAGTAACATTCAGTCCTGAATTTATATATTTAGCTACGAGATCTAATTTTGCCATCACTTGGCTTTCCTGTATATATTTGTCCATTTAGGGGATAGGAATTATTTGCATCACAAGCCCAAAATATTTTTATGCCATATTTTTCAGGTTTTGATGGCATGTATTGAGTAAAGCGAGTGCGCCCACGATATCCATATAGCTGTTCGTCAACGGTAATACATTCACGAGGCTTTTTATTCAAATTTGAAATGAACATAGTCCTAATATCTCGTATAGCGGCTGCTTTATCAGCTAACAAACGTTCAGAGCGGGTTAAAACCTTATGAACCGTAATAGCATTTTGAATCTATCATGGAACATCGCAGCCCGAAATAATAGTAAGTGACTGGATTTCTACAGTTCAGTCAAATGCTCTTTATTAGATCTATGCACCCCACTAAAAATTAGAATGCCAAAAAATGCATCCAATTCTTGTTCTGTCAATGGTTTAAATATTTTTTGTTTCGGTCGCTTGCTAATAACAGGATAATTTTCCATCAGTTTATTATTGTATGCTTCAGTAATCTTAGTCCCTTTCCGATTAGTTTCCCTCAAGATTATGTCACACATTTCATTAGACAATATATTTTTGAATATTTCCATTTGATTGTAAAGTTTACTGAACTGCATCTTTCAGTCAACCCCGCCTCGTTGACGAATATTGTTTCGACTACAGTTGGGGACACAAGAGCGTACGGGGAAAAACTTAAAAATGGTAGATCAGGGAAAGGGGAGGGAGATACTAATGCATACATCGGAGAAACGGCTCTGATGCATAGTGGACTCGGGAAAAGTTTGTTGTCAATTTTTTTTAATATGTATTCATAATGAAAATCATACATGAGAATTTTCAATATATCCAAAATTGAGAAACCTAAGTAGATGGGTTTATCATAAGTAACTTTTGTTTTATTAAGCTGTACGGCTACCAAATTTTCAGAAAAAACTGAAATGTTTCTGAATTCAGGTTTAGCTATCAGATCTTGAACACCCAAAGATTTACCTCGATTTTCCCAGTGGGTAAGTAGCTTGACATTTACTCGTTTTTCAACATTCTCCATAGTTTTTCCAAACATTGAATTATTTATAAGTTTGAAAAAATCTTTTTCAAAATCTGATACAGCTTTTGTTCTTAACTCTGTGTTTAAATCTATATACTTTTGTAACCATGAACTTAATTCAAATTTCAATATTCTATGAATTTTGCTTAATTTCAGTCCCATTTTAAGACACTGCTTCAAATTTCTATAGTGAATTATGTACTTAGATTTGTTTTTTAAATTAGGTATTAGTTTTTTTCCTTTTGATTCCCCCGCACATATATTCTCAGGACATAATGGGAGTTCGGAATGTAAGTCATGAAGTTCCTTTGGATAATCCAAATCAACTTCTAAAATATAACCGATCTTTAAAGTATCAGAAACATTGAAAACTGTCTGCGGGCCCACCCATTTGTAACCTCTCTCAGGAAAGAACTGTGACATAGCCCAGCCATAGAGATTGTTTGCATCAAAATAAGTAAATGCAGGTATATCTTCATCAAAATCATCTAAAAATTTATTATTTGCTTTTGCATGACGATTGCTACACTGAGATATGCCCCCTCTAATAACTGACTTGATAAAGGCAATCTGGTCAATGTCTGTAAGTAATTCTAATTTCACTTTGGTTTTTTTAAACATCGCATCCCAACTAAGTCCTGGAGCTGTATAACAATGAGTTGGATCTATATGTAACAAGACAAAATGCACGGAAATTTTCAAAAATATCAGCTAGCAACAAAACGTCAGTTTTTAGATATAAATTTGAATAATCTAACATGTTTTGACAGTTAAAGTGTTGCCAAACATCCTGAGCATGCACAAAAAAATGCGCATCGTAATTACTTAAATTATGCACAAAAACTGGAATATAACGAGGAGCACGAAATTTTTTTTCGCATATTTCATGTGTGTTGCTCATCTGAAGTCACCAGTTTGCCAATCAAAATCTAGGAATCTTTCACCATTTAAATTGGTTTTACAAATGTAACAAATTGTTGCATTAGTTATATTATCGCTATCTGCAGTTGAAAGAGACTTTGGAGTTTTTTGAAAACAATTTTTTCTACTTATTATTTTTAAATCATCATACAATTTATTGATGAATACAATTTATTAATAAATACGCTGGCGCAGTCAGGACCACTGTATGTTTCATACTTAGACAAACTAACATCGTATGCACATTTGATGTAGTACCCGAAACTATAAGGCTCATGTTTTTGAACATTAATTTTGATGGGTCTTTTTAGGGTTTTTTCAAATTTATCGAATTGCAATGTATCATTGGATACCGGCTGTCCAAACCAATTCTTCGAAGTTTTCTCAATGTTGGGCAAAATAGTTTTAATATGAGAACAGTCATGCTGTTGATGACGAATTAATCTATCTGTAGTGGTTAAGCGCAGCAAACATCCATCACACAAATAAACTGCGCCATTAGTATTAGACAACTGTTTACTCACTAATCGTGAGAGACTTTTAATGTAGCAGTAGTGACCATTATTTCCATTTTGTAAATATAATAAATTGACATGTCTTCTTTTTCGTGATTTTGTGAAGTAAAGCGGACCTACAATGGAATGCTTTTGGGACTGGGTATTAAACTCTAATCCAAAAACATTAATACTGATGTTATTTTGTTTTTCGATTTTAGATATGTCTGTTAACTTAATCGGGAACGATACATCAAATTTAAGTTTATTTATATGAGCACTGTAAGATGTCAGTCTTTCTGTATGTTTTTTTTTACAGGATATAGTGCTGAAAGTAATGCCCATTTGAAAGATAAATTATCTGAGTTTTGTACGTTTATTACTGCCTTTTTTAACTTTATATCTTTAGGTAAATCTATATAAGAGGTGCCTCTTAGTGGATTAAATTTATTTATTTTAAGTTCTATGTAATTGATTTTAGTTAGACTCCATCCGCTGTCTTTTTTCTCAAAAGAGCTTATTTTGTTCGCTAAAGTGTCACGTAAAGTTGTTACATAAATATTTAAATCATCTGCTTGAGAAACTATAAAGTTGTTTGTTTGAAAATTAAATGAATTAGAAATATTTTTGGTCTGTTGGACAAAATCTGCATGAAGCACAAAATTAATTTTAACAGTAGCATGTTGTTTAAGGGTATCATCAATTAAGAAAAACATTTCGCTTTTTATTGAATCGAGAAAAGATTCTGGCGTTTGAGAAACTAAGTCAGATTGTTCTTTACTTTTGATTTTGTAAGTTATGATACGCTGTCCGAAAGCTGACTCTATAACGGATACATTTTCGAACGAGTTATGTGATTTTAATATATTATTTTTATTAGCAAAATATCTTTTACTAACAAGTATATTACATATATCGCAATGTACCTTGCCCACTACCGAAGTATCTTCTTCGTTTCGTGGTCCAAGTCCCGTTTGAACCACGTTAGATGATGATGATGATGTTTGGCTGTAAGAGGAGTAACGAAACATTAAAATCTAACAGTTGTGAATACAACATCCTGGACGATGCAATCAAAAATATGTTGTTTTCTTACCTCATATTATTCTCAATCAATGCACATATCTGATACATCTCATGGTCATATGTGGGATCGAACAATTTAATATTTGTTTCAGCTTCTTCACAAAGAATCATGAGATCTATGTCTTCACATATTTCTTTCAATTCACATTTATCAATACCTTGACTATATTCAAACATTTCCGAATCTTCAGTATTAGCAAAGAATGCACTGACGACAACACCATATCATCAACATTTATTTGATTAATCCGTTTAAAAGTGTTTCATTTAAAATGTTAAATAACATTTTTTTGCTTAAGTCTTCACTTGAAATTTCTTTTGTTATGTTATATATAGCCTTATTGATTTTATCAAAAATTTTGTTTTTCTCGGTGGTATAATATTTTATTCTCATTTTAGTATGTTTCCAAAGATCGGAAGCAGGTAGTTTTGCGATTTCACTAAGATCATAAATTTCTATTTTGATTAAGTGCGATGCATTAGAGGCATCATCTTTGTTTGTTGTAATAAAAGCTACCCCTCCATTTGACGATTTCGATACTGATGAAGATTGTTTTTTATTCTTCTTATTTTTAGAAAAGTCAAAAAACTCGTCAAGCAGCGTTTCTTCACGTTTCCTTTTGAGTGTTTTGAGTTCTATTTTCAAATTATTATCGTTAGTATCTTCATCCGACAGTTTAGGTTGGAAGTAATATTGTTTGTATGTATTTTCTTCGAAGATTGAATTCTGTAATATAAATTACAATTGCTATGAGAAATACCTAACTATATTAACTTATCTATAATAACTTATTATTAAGTTTAAATTTACAAAGTATTCGATAAGTAGATAGATACATAAACTCTTTTTTAAAAAAACATAAACAATATTTTGAAAAATCATGATTATAAATAAGAAAAAATTATAAATAATGAAAAAAAAAATATAAAAAAACTTACGTCCATTCTAGTGCTGATAGATGATTATAAACTTCGGTTAAATTTGTTTTAAACTTATTATTCCCACTTCAGACCGCACAATTCAACGTCTACTTAATACTGAGTGTATTTTGTTTGTACTTTGTATTGCTTTTATAAGAAGAAACACTACATTAAGTAATGGTTTTGGTAAATAAAACATTAAACTACCTTTGAGGACCGGGCAAATTCCATGCAGTTAAGATCTCGTGTTTACATATACCATTAAGTTAATATAAACGACACTGTAATGAATGATATATTGCTATATGAGAAACATTTAATTTAATGGCTTCTTCGAATGATTTAAAGTTAAAAGTATGCATTGTAGATGCTACTCTCATTGTCCGTAGAGCTCGAATCAATCCAACAGTTTTACTCGCTTATCAGCTAACTCATCAAGTCATTGGAATTTGATAAGGAATGGAAGTGTAAGATTAGAAGTTCGTTTTGAATCATCTCTATCTCAAACTATAAACTGTATTGTGTATGCCGAGTTCGATAATGTTATTGAAATAGATAAGAACCGCAATGTTATCGTAGACTATAGTAGTTAACACAGGATAAATATTATGCGCTAGTTGTAGCTAGTGCTAGTTGTAGAATAAATGTGTTTATTTCATAAATAAAAATATTATATTATAACATGCATTTATTTTATTGAAAAGTCCCTTTAAATAGTCATCTCTGAAATTACCACAGAACATTAACAAGAGTAATCTTCACAAGATAGCACAAGTTAGAAACATGAACACCATTGAGATCAGGGAATGCTTATTTAAAAGTCATTGGTCTCTACAAAATAATGTGTACGCAGCTAACAGATTGCCCTTTCGTACCGAAGCGCCTACGTTCTTAAGAAGTAATCTGGATTTGGATACGCAACCATCCAATGTGAACCATCACATTGGATAGCCATTCACATAGACAATAACAAAGTTGGACAATACTTTGACTCGTTTGGTCGACCACCTGCAGCATTTCATAGAACTTTCCTGAACAGGAATTGTAGACTGTGGGATTTCAATGTCAAAAGAATACAAGATGATTGGACTTCAGTATGTGGCGAATACTGCTTAGTGTATTTGTACTATAAATTTCAGGGTAGGAGCATGCTGGATTTTACCAAATTATTTAATATAAACGACACTGTAATGAATAATACATTGCTATATATTCTGTTTAAACAATATTTTGAATAAACGTAAAGTAAGACATGTTGTTGTTTTTATTAGCTAGAACCACAATCGGGTGCGATAAGGAGTGTGACTCATTAGCGCTACCCGAGCGAAACAATACCTTGCGATTTCGAAGTTGGCACAAATAATGTAATTAAGCTAATTAGGTCTATTGGAGAACCAAAACCAAAAAACGTCAGGATCGTAAAGAGTTTCACGAGGCTACTTAGTTTCGCCGTGGTCCGAGCCCAGTCTAGCCAATATTCTGCAGTTGCCTTTTCGCCGATTGAATAATCGGCGCCTGCTAATGGCCCGTGCACTTCGCTCATGCGGTAACTATAATGCTCCGGAGATTCTTTTAACAGAATCGCACGTTCCAAGTACCACACCACTCATAGGAAGACGTGGGTCGTGCAGTAGTGATGCCAGTGAAAATATGGACAAGGGATGTCGGAATCCTCGTCACTTGGTTTTATTCGGCGCTTGCAGAAGCAAGAGTCGTAGCCGCCTTGTGAACAGTCATTCATATGTATGATACTGATGACATTGCGGAGCTTCGACATATAATCGAATCCGTGTATACCGAGCGGTATCATACCTCCGAACATTTCCCCCATTATGTCATGACTGAACTGAAGGTACTCGACGCGCAGCCGTTTTCAATTGTAAAACGTGGCTTCAAAAGTATATAATAATAATAATAAATTCTTTATTTGGGAAAAACAGTACAGAAGCATAAACTTTGTGTTCGGTAGTGACCGCATTAGTGAAACACTGTATCGCAGTCATTAACGCCCACCTCCGGATTGGGTTCACAATATTCCGTTTCATCTTTATTTTTATTATTACAACTTCAGATTAAATTTGTATAGTATTCCATGGGTGAGTGCAGTGCCGGTTTTAGCACTACTAGCGCCCTGGGCGAGAATTCTTCGGCGCCCCCTAACTGCAATTCAATTACATAAGAAAAAAGGCAATGTGTACAATGAAATAACTATCTATTTAAAAAAAACATTTATTTAAAAAACTAATAAAATTTCACTTTTCTAGCCTTTACATCGGCGAACTCTTTATTAGACATTCAAAGTCCATGTTTTCTGCAATTTCGTTTTCGATTGATAAAGTTGCTAAGTTTGTTAATCTAGATTGAGAGATTGTCGATCGTAGATATGTTTTAATCAGCTTTAGCTTGGAAAAACTTCTTTCTCCACTAGCAACCGTTACAGGTATAGTCAGTAATATTCGAAATGCTATCCATACATTTGGATACAGTTCCTGTAAGTTGCGATCTTTAATAAAATTTAAAACATAAGCAGGGGTAGCCACATTCTGATCAGGCAAAAAAGATTTCAGGCTTATGAGTTCATCACACAACATACAACCATCTATATCTGATTTAGAATTCACAGTTAATTTCAATTGGAGATCACTACAGAGTTTGACAAGGTCGGGTTTTTCAGGAATCTGTTTTATATTGTACAAAAAAGACCAGCAGTAGCGTTCAAGAGAGAGTTGAAAAATTCTACCTCAAATTTCTTTTCAGGAGAAACAATAGGCTCGTCGCGGGCAGTTTCATCAGCTTGACGCTTAACAAATCGAATTCTTTTTGTGGCCTTAAACACAGGTTCAAATTCCAGTTCTTCAGCCAATTCTTTTGCAGTTGAAATGGCGCTTTTAAAGCCTGTATTTCTATATTCTTCCAAGAAAGTGCAGCATTTTTTCAACATTTCTGTGCATTTACTGAGATCTATATCTGGTGATTGTAGAGATTTACTAACGACGTTAATTTGAAAAAGTATGTCATACCAAACAACCAATGAAACTATGAAACTGAAATCTTTTAACTGTTCAGCTAGAGTAGTAGCCTCATGAGAGACTTGAACATCAGTTTTCTGAGTTTCAATTGCCAAAGTAATTAAAGCGTCATGGATGGCACTAATTTGATAACGAACCGCTTTGACACTGCTTATTCTTGCTTCCCAACGTGTGTCACTGAGCTTTTTTAGAGTATATAATCCCAGGCTATCGGTTAGAATTTTCCATCGATGAACAGAAGCTGAAAACAATGTGAACAACCTCTGAAGTACCCCAAACAAAGTCACTGATTTTACGGAAGACTTAGCGGCATCGCATAGTACGAGATTGTAGCTATGACAGCCACAAGGTACATAAACAGCTAAGGGATTTATGTCTAGAATTCTCCTTTGAACACCAACATTTTTCCCTTTCATATTCGCCCCGTTGTCATAACCCTGACCCCTGCAGTCGTTCAATTTAAGTCCGTGTTTATTTAAAATATCAATAATAACTTCAGTTAGTTTTTCACCAGTCGACTGATTTCCAGGCAAAAATTCTACAAAATGCTCTTTTACTGATATTTTATCGTCATTTGATGATATATCAACAAATCGTATTGTCAGTGAAAGTTGTTCTACGTGACTAATGTCCGGTGTACAGTCAGCTATAATAGAATAATATTTTGATTTCTTTGCGCGTGATATGATTTCTGACTTCACTTTTTTACCCATCAGCTCTATTAATTCATTTTGAATGTCTTTTCCGCAGTAGTGGTCTGCAATATCACCCTTCATAGCTAATCGCAAGTGCTCCTGCATAACTGGATCAAATTTAGCTAGTAATTGTACTAAGCCCAAAAACTTTCCGTTATTTGGCGTATATAATTTGTCAGAATTACCTCTGAACGCCATATTGTTTTCAGCTAAATAAAGTGTAATATGCATCAATCTAGATAAAACATTATTCCATCTTGTAGTTTCCTTTTTAATCAAATATTGCTCTTGGCAATCTATTGTTTTGCCTATTTTTAAACGTAGTTCAGTTTCAATCCATGAAAGGTAAAACTTCTTATGTGAAGTGCTATTCTCGTGAGTTTTTAACATTTCAGATAAGTGTTTCCAGTCGTTATATCCTTCAGATACTAAACTCGACGTTGAGCTACTATCAAACAGCCGGCAACAAAAACAACAAACTCGATCCTTGGAAATGGAGTATACTAACCAACGACGCTGAATTGTCTCACTGTTTGCTAGTTTTTTTATGAAATGAGAATTAGAAAAATGCCGCCCAGTGGGCCGGTATTTATAATATAATCAATTATTTTGCTATTTCGAATAGGTGGCCAAGTAGCTGGATCCGCTATATTCGGGACAACAGTATCAACATCATCTAATACATGTATTTGTTGTACATCAATAACAGATTCTTGAGCAGCATCTGTAATCGTAGCACAACTTGCTCCCTCACTTCGGGATTTTTCATCCACAATCTCTTGAGTAGCTATTCCATCGGACTTGCCAGACAGAGGCTCCACTGCCGATGCATTCGTTTGTATTGCAGATGTAGATGCCACATTCAACTCTTGATTTTTTGTTCTGATATATTTATCTATATTCATAAACTTCTTTGTTTTTTGAAATTCCTTTTCTTTTTCCGCTTTCCGTTTCCTATATTCTGACCCAGATGGTTTTCTTTTCATAAAATCACCCTGTTCAGACATTTTGTACCTTCTAGTTGTAATAAATAAAATCTGCAACAAATTAAATCTGTATCAATCGAAACATTTATAAAAATAAATTGATTGCAATAAAACTTCGTTACAACGCTATTGACGTTCCAGAGATTATGCTGCCCAAACGTATAAACATATAAACAAATTTTATAAATATTAATAGATAGCAGAGACCGAAAAACATAGTATTTATTTATTTACATTGCACGTCTCAAAGTTACAATAATTACACAAAGTTATATAAAACAATTATGTGACACCCTGTTAGGGTGTTACAAAGATAGAGAGCCTGGAGCCAATTTCAATAATTAACCTTTTATTTTAACATCTTATATACTTTAAGTATTAGGGAGTGTGTAGTATAGATAGTAAAAATAAATTTGTACTTACTTATTGATGTGATCCGTCAAAAATTAAACACCTACTTATACACTATTTATTTGTCTTTTTAAATAGGCAAAACTAATGTCACTCTGTAGTTGGAACAAGAGCATCGTAACGTAGCGTTAAACGTTTGATTACTGTGTTTGTTTGTTTTAAAACAATCGAATAATTATTTTAAGAGCGTCCACTTATGTCAAGCAAGAAGATGATTGTGTTCTGTTTCGTCAAAAATTAAAAACAGATAGATCCCGGGGAATCCCCGACCATAGAAAAACACATTGTTTCTGTATGTTTGGGAAGTCGGGGATTCCCGAGAAATTAAACCGATTGAACAGAACGTTCTAGTGCCGCCAACTTACAATTTTTACCTAAATTTTGGGAAAATTACAAGTAAGTAGGCTGGGTCGGCGAAAAAAGACAAGAAACTATATAATATTTTTTGTCGTTAAGTTAAATGACTGTTACCATGTATTAAAAAAAAATAACTCTAATAGTAAACCTCTGCTTTAATATGGGAAATTATCGATAGGTGTAGTTAAATACGGAAAAACTCGAATTATTGTTATGCTATAAAATAATATGCTGTTCTGTTTTACCATAATATTTTTCATGTTGAGTTTCCTTTCAATTCATGCTGACAGTGAGGCAACTTGAAAACAAAAAAAATCCCTCACGGTTCTTGTCTTTTTTTGACCTAGTGGGCCTTGCTCAATGAGCGAGGGAACAATAAGGGGGTGCCTGTGGAAAATTATAAAGAATGAGATAGAGGCGCCGGACGAAAATGGGCGCCGCGGCCTGCGGCCTGCGGCGCCCCTTTTGATCCGGCGCCCCTGGGCGGTCGCCCAACCGCGCCCTACCCTAACGCCGGTACTGGGTGAGTGTGTGTGGTGTGTGTATGTTTGTGTTGCGTGTGTATGTTGCATGTGTGTGTGTGGTGTGCGTGTGTGTGTGTGTGTGTGTGTGTGTGTGTGTGTGTGTGTGTGTGTGTGTGTGTGTGTGTTCATGCACTATCCAGCCACTATCCAGCCACTGACTGTACCAGAGCAAAGAAAATAATTTTAAGCGTAGGGAAGTCCAAAACTGAGCGCAGCTTTTTGAACAGGTACATAAGCTTTCTGACTCAAGAAAGAACACTTACAAGTAACCACAAATAGTGGTTACTTGTAAGTGTTCTTTCCAAGAAAGATGATTGTCAATCCAAACTCCGAGATATTTACTTTATACGAATATGAGTGTTGATCCAGTCTGCCCCGTGCACAAGGAGAACAGTGTCATCAGCGTATGTTATTATCTTGCAGTTTTTTATTGATAATTTGCAAAGGTCGTTAATGTTAATTAAAAACAGGGTTGGTCCCAAAACGCTACCCTGCGGCAAAGCAAGGGTTCACGTTCGCTGATGACACTGCCTACCCTTACACACTGAGAACGGTTTTCAAAGTAGCTTCTAAATAAATTGTACACGTCGCCTCTAATACCAATGCGTTCAAGCTTTTTAAGAAGGTTGGAAATAGGGACAGTGTCAAAGGCTTTCGTAAGGTCCAGAAATATAGCCGCAGTCTTAAGGTGCTTGTTAAAATTTAAAGTGACAGTATCTGTTAAACTTAAGACTGCGTCCTCCGTGGATTTACCAGCCCTAAAGCCAAACTGATTATCCGCAAGAACGTTATTATAATTTAAATAATTTATAAATCTGACATTGAGTATTTTTTCTAATATTTTAGAGTTGTAAGTATTGAAATAGGTCTATAATTCTGGACACTGTCCCTATCTCCACTCTTGTATATCGGTATAACTAGCCCAATCTTAAAGACATCAGGAAATATGACCTTCAGGAGACACAGGTTATAAACATGTTCCAGTATTGGTACCAATATAGGCCTTGCCTGTTTAACAATCGACACCGGTATATCATCCCATCCAGTAGCTAATGTATTCTTAAGACCAACGATGATATTATCAATCTCAGCACAGTCAGTGGCAAGAACGGACATAGAAGTCAAAGGCGGAACGATTTCATCTAATTCGTGGTAAGTAACTTCACTTGTAGATGCTATCTTGGAAGCTAAATTATGCTCTACATTTGCAAAATATTTATTTATGTTGTATAATTCAACAGAGGGATCTGCATTTGTACCTAACAGATGATTACAGGGCGTTTGTTCTTTATGCATGTTCCCATGTTTTTTTATAAGATCCCATGTAGCTTTTGAATTTTTACTAACACGCTGAAATTGGCTACGCTCGTATTGTCGTTTAACATTCTTTAGTAAGTTATTGCAAAAGTTCTTGTACCGATTGTAAGTCACATATACAATATTATTTTCAGGGCTTTTTTTTATTTAAGGTACAGTTTGTCACGATTTTTCATGCATCGCAGTAGACCAGGAGTAACCCAAGGTTTTATTATTCTTTTCCGGCTTGCAGTAACTACAGTGCGTGCATAAATATTGACAATATCAGAGATAGTATGGACCATAAATGAAGCTGCCTCCTCAGGGTTTTGAGAGGTTAGTACGGGGCTGAAGTCGGTTTCTGCCAAATGATCTAAACAAGCTCTAATGTCTAGAACTTTGGTGTTTTGTTTCATTTGAGTCGATTGGATGTTAATAGTGCAACTCAGAACAACTGGTAAATGATCAGTAATACAGGTGTCGAGAACTAGCGTTGTAGCTTTGGATTTCGCTTTTAAAATCACGTGGTCTAAGCAGTTGTTATTCCGAGTGGGCAATGTGTGCGCGGGCATAAGTCCATAAAACATTAACGTGTTTAAATATCGATCATGGGCACTATCGCCGCTGTTGGGTGCTATATTTATATTTATGTCGCCGGTGATTACTATGTTTTGAAAGTGTTTTAAGGAATTTAGAATATCGTTTAGCGATTTTATGAAAATATCAGGGTTTCTAAAAGATGGCGATCGATAGATAGCGACGAGAGTGAACTGTTCTTTATATTTCATAATCAGACAGTTGGCGTCGGCCAAATTCGGTATCTCCACGCTACACAAATTCGGTATCTCCACGCTACACGTTATGTTTTGTTTTACATATATTACCACACCATCATTTTGTAGACAGTAATCTGATGTATGACTTGTGTAACCACTTAGTATAGAGACGAGAGGACACCGGCTTAACCAACACTCGGTTTCAATTCTTAGTAATAAAGCTTGAAAGTGGTCAAAATTATGTGAAATACTTCGTATATTAAGTTGAATAATTTTTAAAGAAGTCGCGGTATTATTTAAGTATAGTTTACATTGTTCAGGAGAACAAGTACGGGATTCCGAGACTTCCAGTTGTTCAATATCATTCAATATATTTAAGCTGTCCATTAATAATAAGCTAATATGTTATACAAGTGGATCTGGTGACTAAAGGAGCACGAGATTATATAACAGGGATCATAACCCTGACCTGTATCTGAAATAGGAGCAATACAGGAACAAGAGTTAGTACCAAGATAGTACATAACTTTAATAGAATATACAGCATATAACTTTGTTCGATGTTGGCTTTAACCGCTGTGAGTATATTTGTTTAATGTAAAAGAAGTGTAGTGTGATTTGTGTTTGGATGAAGATAGTTGTTGATGTGTTTCGTGTGGAGTATATACAATAAATCTACATGACATGTAAAGTTAGACGAAATATATAAGCTCTTTAACATGCAAGAGCTAAAAATATTATTTATTAGGGGTACAAGATTTCCCAGTAGTGGTGAGCAGCTTGAAAATAGTATGAAGACATTTTCGTAACGTAAAAGCGATGATCTATTTTTACAGAGACGTTTATTTGAAGTTTGAGGAAATAGTCACTTTGGCAATTTACCCAGGTCGCTTTCTTCTTTTATTAAATAATGAGGGGCGCCATCGGTTTTACGTAGGTAGATTTTTCTATGAGATGTCCAGCTGTAATTGTAATTGTTCGTCTTTGCGAAGTCTCGTGTCAGGAAAAATAACCTTTTAATTTTTGCAGAAAGATTTTCTGATACATATATCGGTTTTATTGGACCAGGAATTTGGAAGTGTTTCAGTGGTTAGTGTAGAAGACTTTTTGAACTGTTTGCACATATGAATAAATTTTTCCTTTATTATAACACTTGTGAAGTCAACGATGATGGGCTTGTGTTCTGATCCTTTTCGTTGTGTGCGGAAGACGTCTCTAACTTCATGGGGTTGAATGTTCACATTTATCAATTTGCCGAGGTTTGTTACTGTATTTAATAATTGGGACTTTACGTCCTATGACTCGGTGCAGGAATACCCCTGATTTCTAAACACGTAGCCCTATTATAACATTCTGCCTTTTCTAACTTATCTTCTAGGGTCCGGATGTAGTCGAGATTTGCTTGGTGATCAGATTCCATCGTTTGTATTTTTTCCAGTAGGGAATCATAGGACTTATAGACGAAGTCGACAGAGGAGCGAATCTCACTGTTTTGCTGTTTAATTTCCGCTATAGAATTAATTAATCCCTCAATTTTTTGCTCCTGTTGAGTCTTAAATTCTAAAAACATTTGCTTCATTTCACTCATGAATTCGTATATAGTATTGCCACAATCGTCACCCGATCTTTTACGTTTTGTCCGAGTGGTGACGTTGAGCACTTCCAACTCAATTTGTTTGTCGCCTAGGTTTGGCTCGGAATCACTACGCTGACGTTGTACCACGCACTTTGGCAGTGATTTTTGTGGTGAAGGCGACCTATCAACTGGCATTATGTTTCTATATATTAGTGGGTAAATTAGGAATCAATCAAAATGTATAGAAGCTTGTTTACATACAGAATCTATAACTCAGATGATTTGACTAGATTATGTAGAAACTAAAAGGGAGGTCTCAGTAATCTGGTCGGTCGCGAGGATTGAGTACAGAAGCGCTTTCCGTCAAACTTAACTTGAGCTCGGTATGTTTATCTCACACAGTCTGAGCTTGCGCGCCGAGTGTGAGAGGGATGCAGTGTTTTGGTTGTGTAGTACTCACGCGCCGTTGTTCGCGGTGACATCCAGTTGCGTCAAAAGATTTTCAATCTAGTTTCGTTGCAGATAGAATACTTTTCACTTTGGATAACTATCTAATATTGTAGTTAATATTTAATAAAAATGACTACGGAGACGACTTTGCACACGTCTGATCGCCTCAGCGGTCCGGAGGGAGGGATAATCTTTACGGACGGGGAAGCGAATGCACACTCAGGCATTGCTCAAGACATATGATAAGCACGTTCCTAAGCATAGTTTGTGATAACGGAGCTTTGCATCCCAAGTGCACATCGCTGTAATCATCACACCATGCAACTCAACTGAGAATTATAGTGGTGCGACGTGCTATGCGGCGCCTAGCCACGTTATCTAGCCCTTACCTCTAGTGCTATCCAAGCTTGACTTGTTTGTATGTACCCTAGAGTTGTCATGAGAGACACTAAATTTGAAAATTTGAACTTGAGGCAACGTAAGAGGGAACGAACGGTGGTCTCAGTACCTTACCTGCACATCTCTGCATCGTCCTACACTAATACGGATGAAAGAAATAAAACTAAATATATTAAACACGACCATTTATTTGAATCTAAGGAACACTACAAACCATTTACTGACATTAACACTAATTGGATTTAGCTGCACCAGAGCCGGAACCACTGATGTTGCGCGCCGAGTCCAGCAGCATTTCTGTGTCCGAACGTTCACCCATAGAATAATATTCCAAGATGTCCAGATTGTCTTAGTGGACTTTTACAATGATGGCACTTCTCGACGAAGTCTAGTATCGTGGGTAGCCGAAATCTCTGTCACCTGGCGGTGGCCCCCGAAATAGAGGCATGAGCCAGTCCCAATTCATCAGCAGGCGATCTTCCTCCGGCCTCGTTGCATCGAAGCTGTAGCGGACGGGCAATACCTTCCCGTTAAGGAAAGTCAACTCCAGCGTTCGCATCGACCCAAGATACTGTCGATATGCATTGTCGAAAGCCAAATATTCGGCGATGCTGAAAGAAGCCCCATATATATATATATATAGTATAGCCATATATATATATAGGTATAGCAGGTCCGCGGACCGTGAAGGTGTCCACCGGGAATGTAAGTGTTCTGTCTTCAGCTTCTTGAGAAGACATTTTTGCGTTCTGTCACCTTAGATCGTATCGTACGGACGATAGAACTTACGCTGCCATTTTGGTACATCGTTAATAAGGTTTAATTGCTATACTGGATGCATTGTCTTAGCTCGCCAGTCCTTAATAGGAATGCTGGACACTCATCGTGAAAACCCGTTTAGAAGTTTGTACCTTTAGAATACAGGTAAAACATACCTATTAAACATGTACGGCATTGCATGCGAGACAAGAGCGTGTCTTAGCAACGACAACGATGCAGATCGGACGCAGTTCTAGTAGGGGAGAACAACTAGTATGCGATATTTGTCCGAATACTGATAACACAAAAGGTATAAATAAAATTCATTGGGTTTTTACCAACAAAATAACCGTTCGGTTACCGAGCCACGTGACCCCATGTTCAGGTGCACGTTGCGCTTATAGGTATTATTAAACTTTAGTACCTTAGTCATTGCACCTTTAAGGTGTCACACACAAAACAGGTAGATATTTTTGAAAATTTATCTGACCCCTATGCACCATAATATCGTCATTACTGAATATGAATATATCACCCTTGCCTTGCCTACATGCTTAATTTTAAAGTATTTTTTTTTTTTATTTAGTAAATACAATTCACCACAGACTTGGTTTGTCCGTGCCTTTGTCTGCTCTTTTTATTTTATTCTTTTTTGTGATTTTTTATTTTAATAAACTTTATTTATATATACTCATTTGCACAGGGTTGGTATGAGGGCCAGAAGGGTCCTGTGCTCAAGGTTTTTCAATGATTTAGGCCAGAAGGGCTCTAGTTAAGATTTGAATTTTACAATATTAAAATTTACAATGTTACAAGTTTTTGTGATGTAGTAGGGCCTGAGGGGCCCTGTTTTGAGTCGATTTTGTTTGGTTTTTCTTGTTGTCTAGTCCGGTGGTTGCTTGTCTCTTCTTAGTTTTTCTATCGCCTCTACGTCTCTATGAGATATAGCCATTTTTAGATTGTAATCAGTTATTTCGGCCGTTGACGAATTACTGGCTCGACGGATGAATCTGCTGATTGCGTCTTCTTCCTCAGCGTTTGTGTAGTACATGCATTCGTTTGTGTGCCTGGTGATGGCGACGACAGCGTGTGATATGCTGTCGTGTATGGCACTCTTGATGGACTTGGTTTGCATGATGACTACCGACTCGTATGTTAATCCCTGAGACTCGTTTATAGTGAGAGTGCGTGAGTTCTGTCCTCTTCCATATCCCCTCTGCGTTAAGTCCGCCTTCTCTGCCTGCGTGTGGACTAGGTATAGGGTGTTTGGAGAGTCTTCTGGGATGCACGCGCCTGTGAGCCTTGATGTTCTTAGGGATCGAGTCTTTGGTCGAGCTGTGTAGATTCCGTCGTAAACCTCGTTAAGAGCATAGGTGACATCTTGAGGACACCTGTGTGACCTTGAGAGCTCTTGACTGATGGAAGCCACGAGGTTTGGGCCGTTGTATTTCATATGGAAGAGATTTAATCTTTCTATGAAGGGTAGCTGGTTTGTGTCCCCGATCAGGGTGATTGTTTCAGCCCCTGTAAGTTTTGCCGCCATGGTGATCGCTCCAAAATGGTTCATTAGGGCCTCGTCTATTATCATTCTTTTAGGCTTTAATTTTGAACCATTTACCAGGATTGAGGCGATCGTTCTAACTTTGCTTTTGGCTTCCCTTACGCAACCAAGTTTGATCTTTTTCCTGAGGTCCTCGGCTGCCTCAGTTGTAGTGGTTGCTATAAGGTCCGTTTCGGGGTTAAACTTGTTTGCGACCCAGGTAGATTTCCCACAGCCGGGAACTCCGTTGACCCACTCTATCTCCGGTGCCTTCCATTGTCTGTTGAATTACTGGGGGGCTGGATGGTTTTTGCCGTTTTTAGTATCTTGCTTTCCAGTGAGACCTCTGTGCACCGCGCTACTACCAGAATTGGATCGTCGGGGGATGTTTTATACCTGAGTATGCTGTCTTGGTCGTTTTTACGGGTATCTCTCTCCACGAAGCCATGTTTTCCGCTATAGGCCGCCATATGGGGAAGTTTGGTGGATTTCCCCTCAGGTATTTCGAGGAGATGTTGTCAAAGATGGCGGCCTTTTCTTCTTCTAGTAAGACCCTGAGTAACCCTTCGTTCCCGAGCTCGAAGGTCTTTCGGATCTTTTCACAGGTTCCAAGGTTTACTTTGATGGTTTCCGTTAGAACTGTGATGTATTCTAGAAGAGCGTTATTCATGTGCTGTTTCGCTTCGTGTGCTGGAGGCAGGTCGGGTGTTGTGGCCTGTCCTTTGTCAGCTTTGGTCATTCTACCCTTCCTAATGAGATGTTCTTTAGGCTTCAGTAGTGTTAATATTTTTGGTAAGCCTCTCGTTTTGCTTGCTTCTGCCTTTTTGATGTTCTCTCTTTTCTCTTCCTGTTGTTGGGCTAATCTCTTTTGGAGGCTTTTCGCGCCGCTTTCATATGTCACTCCTGGTCTTTTAAGTTTGAGTCCTCTGTCTATCAAAAATGCAAGGTCTTGTCCTCTATCCTCATATACTATTATTTTGTGATATTTGGATGCGTTTGCGCACCCCAGGAAGTCTTCGACGGTCCCTTTGTCGTCCTGTCTTTATGACGTCAACGCTTATTATTTTTGGACCAGTGGTGTCCGTCTCCTCTGCTGCCTGTGTGCTCAGGTGGTCGAGCACTTTACATGCCTTGGTGAAAGGGGAAACTCCGTTACTGCCATCGAATAATGCGATATTCTTATTTTTAGTTCGTACTATTCGGAACTCGGATACCCCTATCTTGTGTGTTGGCATGTTGTCGTAGTCCGTCTTTCTCATTGTGGCCCTGTTGGTACTGCCTTTTGTGAGGGTAGCTAGGCCGGGTGAGATATAGACCCATTTCTTCGGACCTACGATGCAGAAGCTGAGACCCAGTTTCTCTTCATCTTCATCCATGAACAGGGCTACGGGCCGGAGTGATAGCCCTGGGAAACCGGGGTGTCCATTTTGAAGGAAGCGTTGAGTAGTTGTTGATTCTGGGGTGCTTGCTTGTATTATTTGGTTTTCCGGAGTGGATGCGATAAGACGCGTTTCCTTCTTTTGTACCTGTATTGCGGCGATCTTGCTGCCATTTCTATGCATTGTGTTGTTTTAATTATAAAATAGTGATATAATTATTGATAATAGCAGATTACTTTTAAATAAAAACACTTATGCAGCACAACAGTATATTAGTTTAACAGACTACAACAGAATATATATATTAAGATCACAGAGTATACAAAATGTATTATGTCACAGATTATACAGAATGGAAGGCATTAAAATTAAAATATTCAACAGTCCTGCCAAATTTAAGCCTTCCACATAAGAAAAGAAATACAAATTATTTTCATCAGTTTAAAGTCTCACATTTACATACATACTAAAGTTAAGCATCAAAGTTTACAATTAATCAAGACCAATATCATTTAATTTTAACATTCCAATTTTATTTCTTAATTTCTGAAATTTTTCTTTAGTGAGAGCTTTAGTTAACAAATCAGCATACTGATCATTGCTAGGTACATAATGCAAATCAATAATATTTTCATTAAATTTATCTTTTATAAAATGATACTTAGTTTCAATCTGTTTACACCTTTTATGAAAATTTACATTTTTTATTACACTAATGGCACTTTGGTTATCTATATTAATACAAACTGATTGCTGATCATATTCATCAAAGTTCGCAGAGAAGTTGTTTGACCCACATAGCCTCTTTGGTGGCAGCACAGGCTGCCATGAACTCTGCTTCAGTTGTTGACAGTGCAACAGTGTGCTGCCGCTGACTGGACCATGTCACAGCTGCTCCATTTTTAATGAACACATAACCCGTGGTTGAACGTCTCGTTGTTAGGTCGTTAGCATAATCTGCATCACTATATGCAATCAATTTGGAAGATTCAGATGATCTATAGCATATACCTAGGTCTCTAGTGTTGCTTAGGTATTTAAAAATCTTCTTTACAGCATTCCAATGGGCGTCAGTATAGCAATTAAAGAATCGACTTACCAGGCTTACTGCAAACATTATGTCTGGTCTACATATTATAGCAGCATACATCAAGGACCCCACAGCCTCTCTGTAAGGTATATTCCTGTCTGGTTCCTGGTCGCTCTTCTCAAGTTTTGCATGAGGGTTCACTGGAAACACTGTTAGAGTTTGCATTTTCCATATTAAACCTTTTAAGAAGTTGTGTAATATATTTTGTTTGATGTATAAACACATGGTTATGTGACATTACTATTTCCATCCCAACAAAATTTTTGGGTTTACATACTTTCACATCAAAAATACTTTTTAGATCATTTACAACAGCTTCAATAATATCTCCTGATTTTGAAAACAGGAGCCCATCATCAACATACATACAGAGATAGCATTTTTGACCTTTAATTATTGCTACATACACACATTGATCTACTGAACTGTTGCTGAAACCAAACTTATTTAGCACTGAATTGAACTTCTTATTCCAGCATCGTGGTGCTTGTTTAAGGCCATACAGAGATTTTACTAATCTGCACACCATATTGGGTGCACAATTTAGACCTTCTGGGGGTTCCATATATAATTCTTCTTCTAATTCCCCATATAGAAATGCTGTTTTTATATCAAGTTGAAGCATTTGATAATTATTTTTAGCAGTTAAAGACAATAATAAGAGTAGTGAGTCATACCTTACTGTCGGAGAAAATGTTTCTTTGAAATCTATACCTTTTACTTGAGCAAACCCCTTTGCACAGAGTGTAGATTTGAAACGTGGACCCGTTGGCTCATCCTTTACTCTGAAAACCCACTTGCAGCCGATGACTTTAGCATGTGGTGGTTTATTAACCAATGTCCATGTGCCATTCTTTTCATGTGCTTCTAGTTCTTCTTTTATAGACATTTTCCAGTTTTTAGCATCTGAGGAGTTAATTGCGTCTTCATAGGTAACAGGTATTACATCTGGTAGCAGATATTCATCACAGCAGAGGTATGTTCTTTCACTTATTTTAATTTTCTTTCTAGGTCTTAAACACATTTTATTTTCAGAAATACTATCAACAGCTGTTTTTTCAGGTAAGTAATCACTATCAGAATCTGATTTACCTTTTACAGTATTATATGAATCATCAGAGTCACTGTTTTCTTCAACACTGATTTCATTTAACTCATTGTGTTTTTCTTTTTCAGATAGTTCCAGAGCAGCATAGTCTCTTTTCACTGAGGATTCAAGAAACACAGCATCCCGACTTTTTACAATTCTTTTACAATTTAAGTTTGTGAATCGATATCCTTTTGTGTTTTCACAATAACCTATGAATATCATTTTGTGTGATTTAGGGTCCCACTTTTGGCGTTTTTCTTTTGGTAAGTGGACCATGGCTTCACATCCAAAAACTTTTAAATTAGAAACATTTGGTTTATGACCACTCCATACTTCTTCAGGTGTTCGGAATGCTAATGACTTTATAGGAGAGCGATTTGACAGTTAAGCAGCTGTTTTTATGGCTTCAGCCCAATAGAGTTTAGGTAACTTTGCATTTAAAAGTTTGCATTTAAAAGCATACACTTAGCTTTTTCTATTAATGTCCTGTTTAGCCTTTCCGCAGCACCATTCTGCTCAGGTGTATATGGAGTCGTGGTTTGATGGATAATGCCATTTGATTTCAGATAATCAGAAAAAGGTTTATTGACATATTCCAGCCCATTGTCAGAACGCAGAACCTTTATCTTACACTCAGACTGTTTCTCTACTTCTAATTGGAATTCTTTGAACTTTCCATACACTTCACTCTTATTATGTAGAGTGTAAACAAAAACTTTCTTTGAGTAGTCATCCAGGAATGTTAAAAAATATTTAGCTCCACCGAGTGATGCAGTTTCCATGGGGCCACAGAGATCAGTGTGCACCAGTTCTAAATAATGTTGTGTAGAATGTGACACTTGACTTTTAAATGGTAATCTTGATTGTTTACCTTCTTGACAAGTAATGCATGTTAAATTACTATTTTTGTTTGATAATTTAATTCCTTCAGTGCACTCAGTCATTTTCTTCAGGCTTTGGAAATTCAGGTGGGCTATTCTTTGATGCCATAAAAAGTTATCATCTTGTTTGATATCAGACATGCATGCATAACTTGTTGTAGTGTTAAGCTGGTACATGTTATTAATTTTTCTTGCAGTTGCCACAATATTATTGTATTTATTCATAATAATACATCCATCACAATTGAAGCTTACATGGCCGCCATTCTCAGTAATCTGATATACAGAGATTAAGTTCACAGCCAACTCTGGTACATGCAGGACATTTTGAAAAAGAATCCTATTAGACTGACCTTGACCATTTAATGTTTCAATACTAATTTCACCAGTACCTTTCACAGCTAAAGTCTTGTTGTTGGCTACTTTAATATTTTGTATTGGTGGAGTTGAAACATTCTTCAGTAAATGGTGATGTCTTGTCATGTGCATTGTAGCCCCGGAGTCAATGTACCATGCAGAACTATCATTGTCAGAAGCAGCGAGGAATGCAGCAGCATATGAACTACTTGAATTTGTATGCTTAAATTTTGGATTAGATTTGCATTGTGGACTCTTGTGTCCATATTTATTGCACTGATAGCATCTCGGACCTTTATTAAATTTCTTTTTCACATTCAGGTAATTTTGTATATTATTATTACTTGTGACAAAAGCGGAGTTATTGTTATCAGTTTTTACTTCTTGAAGTAACTTTGACTTAATGGAGTCTGCACTAATCTTCATTCCTGAGCTCTCAATAGCTAGAATCATCGGCTTATACGTCTCTGGCAGACCTGAGAGCAGCAGTGTCCCGAGCCATTCATCATCTACCTTGAAGCCGATATTTCTAAGTTTATGTGCCGTAGACATAATTTTGGTCACATACTCTTCTATATTTTGGCTGCCTGAAAGTGTGGTGGTGCAGAGATCACGTAGTAGACCTACTCTGCGTGTAAGCCCCGAGTCGTCGAAAGCACGTGTCAGGTTATCCCATACTTCTTTTGCCGTTGTAGCTTCCTGGATATGCACATAATTTACTGGGTCGACAAGCAAGATAATCTTTGTTTTTGCTTTTGTATCTCTCTTTGGATCGACGCACGTGGAGTTCTCTACACAATCCCAAAGCTCCTCGTGTTGTAGATACGTCTTTACTGCAAATTGCCATGTGGCGTAATTGTCCCGACCAGTCAATTTCTCAATTAGTGCAAGCGGACTGCTTCCAGACATTTTAAATGTTGAACTTTTCAGAAATGCCGGTCACCTTCTTTACTTTTTAGGTTAGGTAAAAGATGGATTTTTTTTACTGACACTATTTCGAAACTATGCTCAATAATTTATTGTTATGGCTTAACTGGGCCCTTAACCTGTTGTTTTAATTATAAAATAGTGATATAATTATTGATAATAGCAGATTACTTTTAAATAAAAACACTTATGCAGCACAACAGTATATTAGTTTAACAGACTACAACAGAATATATATATTAAGATCACAGAGTACACAAAATGTATTATGTCACAGATTATACAGAATGGAAGGCATTAAAATTAAAATATTCAACACATTGCGATAGTAAATATGTCCAATAGGTACTCTAGTAGGATAGGTCTTTTGTGATTGTCCGCCATCAGAGTAGCTAGAACTCGTCTTTCTAATTTGGTTTCCAGTTGAGTTTCTAAGCTAAGGCGGGCTGAGGAGAACCGCGGACAGTCCAGTATTATGTGCCATACGGTTTCCTCGATGTTTGGATCGCATTCACATCCGGGAGTGTCTTTAAGTTTGTGTTTGAACAGATAACTGGATATTCCTCCGTGTCCTGTTAAGATTTGTACGTGAATCGGGTTCCATTTCGTTTTTCTAGTAATCTGAAATGCGGTTTCAACCTCAGGTAGGAATTCACGCGTAGTCTTTCCTGTGCTAGAGGTTGAGTATCTGTCCTGCCATCTTCGGACAGATTCTTCCCGAATCTTGGACTTGACATATGCTAACGGTGTTCTTGCATAGTCATGCTCCAGTGTTGCTGCTCTTTTAGCAAGTTCGTCTGCTCTCTCGTTTCCAGCTGTTCCAATGTGAGCTCGGAGCCAGACTAGTTTAATCTGTCTCCCTTGGTGTTTGATGCGCTGAGTGTTCGCCTGTATCGCCCTTGCTAGTGGATGGGTGGTTTTTGGATTTTCTAGCAAGTCCAGTGAAGATCTTGAATCACTCATTATGGTTATCAGGGGGTGCGTGGTTTGAGTGGCCTCCTGAGTTGCTTTGTAGATGGCGAATAGCTCGGCTTGGAACACTGTGCACGAGGGGTGCAGCGTGAAGATTTCAGATTTAACTTACTTGCCTTCTTCCCACCAGGTGAGTGCAGCTCCTACTAGATTATTAATCTTGCTGCCGTCTGTGTATATGTTTGGTCCGTTTCTCTGGTGGTTTGCGAGGGACTCGGGCATGTTGTCGTCTAACTTTTCGTAGTTTGTGGATTCCAGCTGGGCTGGATGTTGCAGTTTGAGGGTTTCGATTTGTTTTTCCAGGTGTGTATCCGGTGGGAGATAATTGGTGATTTTGCCTCTCTTGGTGCGATGGATGAGGGCCTGCTCTTGTATTCTGATGTCCAGGGGGAGCAGGCCTGACAGGATTAACGCTGATGTGTGGGAGACCGTGCGGTATGACCTACAGATTTTCTGTGCGAACCCTCTTTGCAGCATGAACAGGTGTTGTTGTATCATGCGCAGTTCTATGGCTTGATACCATGCGCTCGCTCCGTAGGTGATTATTGGTTCGATTACCGCGGTGTATATGGTTCTTATGATCTCCGAATTTAGTCCCCAGGTGATTTTCGCCGCGCACGCAAGCTGGTTGTAGATGTTTGTAGCTTTCCTGCATTGCGCCACGACGTGGGACTTGAAGGTCAAATTTCTGTCTATTATCACTCCGAGAAGCTTTATCTCCGTGACCATTTTGATATTTACTTGTGCCATTCTTAGTGTTGGGGTGGCGTATTTCAGCTTTTTAGTGATGAGCATCGCGTTGGTCTTGTGCGGAGCAAAGCTGAGTTTGTGCTGGTCCCCCCATTGCATGACTGCTGTTAGTACTTGCAAAGACGAGTACGACGTCGTCGGCAAAGGCTTGGCAGTACACTCCTATTTCAGTTAGTCGATGCAGTAGCGAGTCAAGGATAACGTTCCAAAAGGTCGGTCCGCCGATGGATCCTTGGACGCAGCCCTTGGTCGTATCCTTTGTTGACGTGCTTCTCGCGTAGTTGACGGTGATTTTCCTGTCTTCTAGGTATGCACTGACTAACTGGAAGAGGTTTTTGGGGCACTCTTTGGTGATAAGTTGCTTTTTGAGTGCCGGCCACCATGCGTTATCAAAAGCTCCCTCTATGTCTAGCGAGACCACTACGACTGACTTTTCTCTGCAATTTTTTGTCGCAGATGGTCGACAAGGTCGCTTAGGGCGTCTTCTGTACTGCGCTGTGGTGTGAAGCCATATTGCCGTGCGTTCATTCTGGGGAGGAGATGCCATTGTAGACGACCGACTAGGAGTTTTTCGACGATTTTTCCTAATACTGATAGAAGGCCGATCGGTCGGTAAGACTTGGGGTGTGTGTAGTCCTCTTTGTCGGGCTTGCGTAGTATGACCACGTGGGCAATTTTCCACTGCTTCGGGAAGTGACTTAGAGCAAGGCACTTATTCGCTATCGTTAGGAAGGTTTCCTCAGCGCAGCGAATGGCTGCAGTGCAAATGTCCGCGGTCAGCCCGTCGGGGCCGGGTGCCTTCTTTGGATTAAGCGTCTTGAGCACTGTGTCCAGTTCAGTGGTGGTGAAAGGTGGGTCGTCTTTAGGCAGGCTGTTTGCATCGAGATTGCGTAACCAGTTTCTTATTGATGTGTGGCATTGTTGGTCTGTTGCCTCTGTGTCGTCTGGATAGAACGTCTGAGTTAGGAGGTCTGCTGAGCCCTGTGGGGTCAGGGTTTGGCCTATGTTTGGGTCACGCAGGAGCGAATCCTCTTTACGGCTATTGGTCTTTCGTATGACCCTGTATATTTTGTCCCACATGCTTTCTTTTTCTTGGCTAGTGCAGAAATCCTTCCAACTCTCCGTTTGAGCTTTCTCGGCTTCAGCCTTGTACTCCTCTTTTAATTTTGTGTACTCTTCCATAACATGTGTTCTTCTGCTGGGGGCGGCGTTCCTTATTCTACGTTTATACCGCAGGACCTTCCTTCGCATCTGATCGAGCTGCTTTGACCACCAGGGTGGAATTGGGTCGCGGATCTTAGTACCCAACAACGGCATGGTATCCTTGCAGGTGTTGTGGATTTGGGCCGTGTAGGTGTTTACGGCCTCTTCCAGTTCCTCGGGCGAGTTTAGTGTTTGCAGTGACGTTGGTGAGATGTTGTTGTCTTCTAGTAGTTTGTTGAGAAGTGGACCGAATTTTCCCCATTTCGCCTTTTTGGTGTTATACCTTCGTGTCGTGATGGGCTTTATGCTGGATAGTGCCCTTTCGAGTCGGAGGTCGAAGGTGATAGCGTTGTGGTCAGAGTTTATAATTTCCCTGTTGACGGTCCATTCTTCAACATACCCCAGAAGTGAGCGGCTGCATGCCGTTACGTCAATGAAACTTGCGCAGGTTATTCCCCCCCTTACCGTTTCAAATGTAGGTGTGCTTCCGGTGTTCAAAGTGTGGAGGTCCATTTCGTTTAGAAACGCGCTGTAAACTTCTCCCCTTTTGTCCTCGGTGTTGCTGCCCCACCAAGGACTCCACGCGTTTGTGTCCCCAGCTACGATGATTTTTGTAGTTATTTCTGCAAGCTTTTCATGAAAGGTCTTTATTCTTTGTAGGTAAGGCTCAATTTCTTGGTCTCCCTCCAGGTACACAGAGATCAGTCCCAGCCGCAGGTTGCCTCCCCTCACCAGTACCGCGGCTTCCGTTTCGGTAACAGTTTGGGGATCGTTGACGGCTTCCAGTCGGTTACCGAAGATTATAATTGCGGTCTTTACTGGTTTTGTGCGGCGAAGGGTGCACTGTATGACTTGTGTGCCGGGATATTGCTTTAGTACTCCTGCGCTTCCCACGTACGGCTCCTGTACCAAAGCAATATCGATATTTCTGTCCTTCGCCGCTTGAAGGAGTTCAGCTGTAGCCAGTTTTGATCTCTGCAGGTTAGCCTGTATTATTCTAACTTTGTTGATGTTCCTGTTTTCCTCGTGAGTGGTGCCTTTAGCAGTATGCTATTTTTGATCTTGCTATAGCATCCCATTTATGTCTCTCGTGACATTCCGCGCTAAAGGCGTTGTGGCTTATGCATATATCTTTCCTGTTACTCTCTTTGCAATTTATGCAGGCTGGTGGTCTGCCTGCTTTCCTTTCTTTACATTCTTCCCATTTGTGCGAGCCCCCGCAGTGGCTACACAGGTGTTCTTTTTCTTGGCACAGGGTTTTTGTGTGCCCGAAGCCAAGGCATTTGATGCACTGCATTAGGGGAGATTGGTCTGCAACCGGTCTTCTCTGCAATCCTATATAAATATGTCCTGCTTCTAGGATCGCCTTGTGTGCACCCGGAGAGAGTTCCAGAATTGGATGACATTCCAGAGGATTTCTTGCTCTCTTCCGGTAGCGTACCCGTATCTTTGCCTCGTTGACATGCTCTTTTAAGACGTCTTTATTTTGTGCTTTAATATGTTCTATTATTTCGGCGTCAGTGTGGTACGCCAGGACATCTTTTATTATAATTAGTGGGTTTGCGGGTCTGGCTACTTCTACTTTCAGTCCTTGTTGCGCTTTTACCTTGTCCTGTACCAGCTTAAGGTCTTCCTTTGAGTGACAGCTGAGCACGACTTTCTGATTGCGGGCTTTGCGTACTCTGTCTACTCTGGCCCCGGTCTTTTTGGCGTCGATGGCTGCCACTATTCTTTTAATGATGGTGTCGCCGGTGTTTTTAGGATCATTCGACGACACTATAAGGGTGTGGTTTGGCCTTGGTTGTGGTTTGGCTGGTGTGGCAGCTGCTTTGGCGTAGGTTATTGGAGCTGGTTTTCTTGCTAGGTTGGCGGTTTTACCTTCTGCTGCATCCATTTCGTCTTGGATCGACCTAGCTGGCACAGTTGGTTCATCTAGTTTTTTCTTTATTGATTTAATTTCGCTAGTGACAATTTCCAGCGTTCCCGCTATTGGGAGGAGATTGTCCTTGAGCTCTTTATCCCCCAATGTCGAGGTAGTTGGAGGTTGCTGAGTGGGCTTTTCCTGAATGGTTTTTATCATGTTTTTTATTCTGACAAGCTCTTTAGGAGTTTCCTGGACCGGTGGAGGTGCTGGTGGTTTTTCCATATGTTTTAGTGTTTTCCCACTCGTGTCCATGACGCGCTGCAGTTGGTCTTGCAGTTTTTTATTTTCTCTGCGGAGCTCGTCGAGTTGATTTTAAAGTTATAGACCATACGCTCTCGCGTCGTTGACTGTACTAGTTTGTGTTCTGGGAAGTGGATCAGACTGCCACCGCGTTCCATCTTTTGCAATAAAACTATTTTCCAACGATGCCCCTTCAAAACTCGCATCGGAATCGTAAGAGTTAGTCTCATTTTCGACTTCAGCTTCTGGTTCAACATCCGAAATTTCCAAACCACCCTCTTCAAGTAAAGGAATATAATCGTGTTCATAGTCAGAATTGCTTTTAATTGTGTTGAATTATATCTTCGAACACGTGATCTTTGTTTAGAAGTACTTGCTACAATATTCATGATGAAATAATTATAAACTCACAAAATAGTAGTAAGCTCGTACAATACGAACAAAGTAAACAGTCAATTGTGTATGTATTAAGCACGATGCATTGAATGAATTCAGTGTTTCTTGCCCCCCTCCACTGCTTTGTATAGCTTTACTAAAATGATAATACTGACTATAAAATAGGCCTCGATTGTTTACATTACGTATAAACTATATGAAGGTAGAATAATAATATTCAAAGTGTAAGTGAAGTTAAAACAGGCCTCGATTCTTTACATTACATATAAACTGTATGGTACTCAGGTACCTCGTCACTCTGATAAAGGTGTTTTTTTTGTCACTTACATAAGGGTTAAAAAAAATGTACGTACGTACGTACGTAAGAATAGCAAGTATAAGTAAGCACGCATTTAGTGCTGCATTTTTTAATAGTGAATTCAATAAGGATGATTCGTATATAAGAGATAAGAGAAGGTAAGAGAGGTAAGAGAGGGAGGGGGAGACCTCGGTTGACCTTCGAAAACACAGTATCGACGATACTGGAGGAAGGTCACGTAAAAAGTAGGAGGACCCCCCGGAGGGCATGTATGAAGAGGCTGATGACAGTGGACGAGGCGAAAGAGGTATGCCGAGACCGTAGCGTTTGGCGCTCCGTTCTCTCTGCCTACCCCGCTAGGGATATAGCGTAAAGCTAAGATTGGTATATCGACTCAGTATACTCATATGACTAGAAGAGAAAATTTATTGGAAATGAGAAAAGTACACGATATGGAGGAAATTATTGTTGCAAATAATGTAACTGGTGCCAGTTGTGTGTGTCGGGAATACACAGATAACTACGCTTGTGAGTAATTCTCAGTTTGACACTAAATTGAACAACATTTTGTACATTCCTAACTTGACCACAAATGTATTATCAGTAAGCCAGCTAATAGCAAAAGGAAACAAAATTACTTTCAAAAGTGATGTATGTTATATACATAATAAAAGGAATGAGCTTATTGGAATAGCAAATTTAAAGAATGGTGTGTATATGTTGAATACAGTAAAGTCAAAGTGTTGGCCGCAGCAGTTCAAACAACAGATGCAAAACAGTGGCATAGGAGATTAGGTCATATTAACAGTAATGATTTGCAGAAGATGAAAAATGGCGCTGTAGATGGCATATCATTTGATATGAAGGCTGATTTTCAGAAAATAAACTGCCAGGTATATTGTGAAGGGAAAAAGAGTTGTTTATCATTCAAATTAAGAAAACATAGAAGTACAGAATCGCTAAATTTAGTTCACTCAGATCTGTGTGGGCCCTATGGAGGTACGATTGATTGGACAGGCAAGAATTTTTCTATTATATTATTTGTTGATGATGCTAGCAAGATGATATTTGTATATTTTCTAAAGAAGAATCAGACTCTACAGTATTTCTAGTTATTTCAAAGTATGGTTGAGAAGGAAAAAGGAACAGGAATAAAACATTGAGAACTGATAATGGAGGGGAGTTTTTCTCAGATATGACGGAAAATTATCTGAAAGATAATTATCCATCAGAAGACAAACCCATATACTCCGGAGCAGAATGATGTCAGCGAGAGATTCCTCAGGACAATTGTTGAATAAGTTGTGTAACATGTTTATTGTTCGGGGCCAAACTGGATAAAAGTTTTGGTATTCGAGCTGCAGAAGGCGCACTCGTCTACCATACAGTAAGCCACCGTGTGTCGTTTAATGCTTTAGATTGCACTTGTAGTCTCAACCGCGAATTTATTTCTGGGTCAGATACTGCAAATGAAATTTTATGTAATCGAATAGAAGCAACTGCTAGCAACCGGAGTGCTAAGTCCTTTGTCGGTTGCCGAACTTAAAAAATGATTTACGAGAAGTTCAATTTATTAGCATGGCTACTGTTGCTAGTAATCATGGGAGCAGAAAACTATTTCCTTTAGCTATCCAATATTTTGATGTAAAACGGTACGGAATCAGTACTAAACTCCTCGAAATAGAAAGCACGCAAAACGAGACATCTCACACTATTACTGATTTGATTATAAAACAACTTCGTTTGCATGATCTCTTGTCTATGTGCATTGCTTTTGGTGGAGACAACTGCAACACAAACTTCGGCGGGATAGAACGACAAGGACTTAACAATGTTTCCACAAGCTTCAACAAAATCTGAACCCCATCATAATTGAAATTGGTTGCTCTGCACACGTTATTAACAATGCAGTGCACCATGGATGTCATTTGCTGCCTGTCGACGCTGAAGCTATTATCTTAAAAATTTCGAACCGAAACCCTTAAAGAATTCTGTGAAAACACATGTCGAATACAAGCAATTTCTTTATCATTCTAAAACACGGTGGTTAAGTTTGTCTCCGGCTATCAAGCTTTTAAAGCTCTACCTTCCATTAAAGGATTATTTTGATAGCGTCGAAAGACGACCTGTTTTAATTAAACAGTTTTTTGACAATCCTCTCTCCTAAGCATATTTATTTTTCGTCCACTCTATTAACCACGTCACTCACTCTAAAATAGAGAAACTATAAAAAAGTGACAATTCTGTAATTGAGATACGAAACATTCTTACGTCTCTCATAAAAGGTTTAGATGACCGAATCAAAGGAAATTTCGTGCCGTTGCATATCCAGAGTATTTGGAACAAAAAAGACGAAACTACAAAAGAAGAGTTTAAAAAATCTTCTCTGAGTTTCTATAAAAACGTACATTGAAAGTTGAATGAAACCTTTCAAATGATGTATGTATACGATGTATAGGTTAGGTTTAGGTTTAAAGACATTTATTCTCAAAAAAGACATTACATCACTTACATGAGAACATAATTATAAACGTTAGTGAAATATATATTCTTTGTCGTACTTATACAGACATTCTTAGGTTAACGTTATACATACAACAATACATGAGATTCTTTGTGATTAAGAACTAATAAATAAAAAATAAAATTACTTTGAAGTAAATAAAACAATACACAAAATATTACTACACAAAATATTACAACAATTATAAAACCAACCACTCCCCGTTAACTAAATCAGATAGATATTTTAGTTAAAATATAACGAGACAATTGCTTTTTGAATATTTTTATCGAGTTTATATTTTTTATTTCTGAGGGTAGCTTGTTATAAAGACGCGCACCGTCGCAAGTTATCGCCGATTGACCAAGTTTGGTACGAGTTTTAGGTATAACTATGAAACTCGCGCGTCGAGTGCAGGGGCGCCCAACCTTTTTGCTACTAGTAAATTGTAGTTCGGTGTGAATACTTTTATTAATTGTCTTATGTATAAAAATGCAGGTGCTATACTTATACAATTGTTTTATGCTCATTAAATTAGTTTCGCGATAAATTTGTTTAGTTGGAGTTCGAAAATCAAAATTGTATAACATTTTTATTATTTTATTTTGTACAATTTGTAGTTTGTCTAATCGTGTTTTGGAAGCACTTCCCCAGATTTCAATTAGATATAATAAATGTGGTTTTATAAGGGAATTATATATTGTGAAACGTAGTTTACGCGGTATACATCTAACATTAATTCGCAAGGTGGCGTGAATTGATACTAACTTATTTATTAAGTAATTAATGTGATCATTCCACGTTAAATAAGTATCCATGTGTAGGCCAAGATATCTTTCATGAGTTTTTTCTTGCAACGGTCTGTTATTTATTGTGAGAGGTGTGTAATTTGGTATTATTTTGTTTTTAGCCTTGAAAAGTACATAGCTTGTTTTAGTAACATTAATAGTTAATAGGTTGTACTGAAACCACTCATGAAGGACATCGAGATCGTATTGAGCCTGCGAAATTAGATCACAAATTGACGAACCGAAGTAAAATAGGCAAGTGTCGTCAGCGTAAAGAGTAATATTACCGTTTAGACCAAGTTCGTGGATGTTATTAATATAGACTAGGAAGAGCAAAGGGCCTAGTATTGATCCTTGTGGAACACCGCAAGATATTGATAAAGGGGGACTTTGGGAGTTGCTATCAATTTTTACTATCTGGAATCTGTTCTCTAGGTACGATTCAAACATTTTTAAAGCTATACTTGTGACGCCTATGACTTCTAGTTTTTTTAACAACAATTGATGACTAACGGTGTCAAAAGCCTTTTTTAAATCAATAAATACTCCTAGAACAATGTTTTTTCTATCAATATTTTGTTTAATTTTAGTAACTAGATCAACTGTTGCTGTAAGGGTATTGGCTTTAGGCCGAAATCCGTACTGTTTGTCAAAAAAGAAATTTATAGAATTTAGATAATTTAGTAGCCGTTTATGTATAACCTTTTCGAGTATTTTTGATATTATTGGCAATACAGAGATAGGTCTGTAATTCCCAGGGTCTGTTCTTGTTCCTGACTTGTAAATAGGAGTAACTCTCGCTATTTTTAGTGTGTCTGGAAATGATCCGTCCTTTAAGAGTTTGTTAAAGCTAATTGTTAACTGATTCTTTAATAATGCCTTGACACATTTGATTACTTTTGTACTGATATCATCCACACCGACACCGCAATTTGAATCGAGTTTGCTAATTATATGAAGAATTTCTTTTTCAGTGCATGGTTCGAAGTCATTCATTCGAGGGCATTGCAAAGATGGTTTTGGTAATGCGTGAATATAATTATAGTGAAATTTTTTAGGAATTTCATTAGCTAAACATGTCCCTATAGTAGCAAAAAAATTATTAAATATCTTACATATTTCATTGGACTCAGTAACTTCTAATGAATTTACTATAAGTTTTGAAGGCGCACACTTCTGCTTTAATTTATTATTTGTCAAGCTATTCAGCAAGTTCCACAGTTTTTTAGGAGATCTACAATATTTTTCAAATTCTTTCTCATAATATATTTTTTTTTTGTTTTACGGATCAGATTAATTACTTGTTTTCTTTTGATATCAAACTTTACCTTTAACTTTACATTGTCTGAGTTCTTCTTTAGTTCTGCCCACATTAGATTCCTTTTATTGATTTCTGCTATTATGTTTCTGTTTATCCATTCTTTTTTAGGTTCATTTATAATTTTGGTTTTAATAACTTTGTGTTTTATTATTAGCTTTCTGATTATTCCTTCTAAGTTTTTAAAATCGCCGTTTAATTCATCCATCCTTAATTGCTCCATTGATTTATAAAGTTCCTTGTAATTGATTGCTTCGTATTGATATTGCTTCCTAGGCGGGGGTTTAATTTTCTTGATTTCTATGTACAGCTGCTTGTCATCAGATAAAGATGAATTTATTGTTATTACATGAAAGTTTTCTGCCTCTAAGTTGGTGCATATATGATCTAGGAGAGGTTTTTTGGTTGATCCATCTCTGGTGCAGTATTTTTTGGTAATATTATTAATAATTTTGTATCCTGTTTGTTTCAAAAGTTCATTATATTGGTTAGTTCTTGAATTCTTTATTAATACATCAATGTTAAAGTCACCGAAAACTATTGCTCTTCTCCTTTCTTTTATTTGTTGTTCATATACTTCAAGAAATTGTTTGAAATTAGTATGCCTGGGATTATAAACGATTCCCACTTCAAGTGCGTATTTCTCTAGTTGTATCCACAAATAATTATTGCCTTCTACATACGCTGACTCCGATATACAATGCTTCACACTATTATGAACGTATGCGGATACACCACCTCCCGCAGTATCAGTTCTATAGTTGTAGTAGTGAGTGAAATTCGGTAGTTGAAATTGTAATGCTTGCTCTTCACTGCGAATCCAGGTCTCAGTCAGTAAAACAATGTGTACTTTGTTAGGTATTGCTTGTAGGATACATTTAAGTTCATCGAACTTTCCACCTTTTCGTATACTTCGAGCATTTAGGTACAAGAAGGCAAAGCGTGATTTATTGATTGGGAAACCCTGGTAACTATCTAGTAGTTCATAAGTATTATTGCATTTGTTGTTGGTATTGATAAATGTATTTACTGTATCTGGTCTTTTGTTATTTTTATGATTGATGGCGTTCCATTCACATATTTGATTGTAAGATTAGTCTCACCTTTTTCTTGACGTCGCTTTAGTTCTTCTCGTAGGTTTTTCATAAACTTTTGCTGAGTTGGTGTTTGATCGGAAAATAGTTTCAAGCCATTCTGCAGTTTATTTCTCTTGCGGAGTAATTCTTTTGCGGGATCTTTGGTTTCAAGCACACTTGTATACTACGGTTCCTGCCTGGCTGGAGTTTGCCAATTCTAAACACCTTCGACGGTTTTGGTATGCGGGCGTTTACCAAAGAGATTATTCTAAATACTTCAGCTTCATCTTTTGTTGATCTTTCATTGAAAGTATTAGTTATTTGTTCAGGTAAACCAACCAATACAATATTCTTTTCTCTGTTACTACGATTTTGCATCTCCTGTATAGTTTGTTCGTTAATTAATAATTCATTTTCGAATTTAATAGGTGAAGTTTTGGACAAAAGTTTGATGCTGTTTAGATCAGTTTCAAGAGATTCTATTTTAACTTGCATTGCACTTATTATTCGCTTGTTTGACGATTTTATGTCAGTGATTTCTTTTTTGATATTTGTAATGTTCTCTTGCATGTTTTTCAAAATCTGCTCATTAGACCCTACATATTTTTCTAACAGAGATCCAATGCGAGATATTTCTGATCTCATTTCTTTCAAGTCTTCCGAACATGAGCAATCGATATCACGAGGTATCTTTCGTTTCCGAAATGTTATTGATGGATCCGTATTTACTTTACTCGTCTTCGACAAATCGGGTTGCGACCCTCCAATTGGTGACCTCTGAATGCTCATATTTTTGCGTTACGTCAGTCGACGATACAATGCAGTGCAAAGAGTAAGGGAGTTAAAAAATAGCAACCGTACGTGTTTCGCGGGGGTGAAGGCTGCCAGTTGGTGCGGTAGTGATATTGCTGTGGGGGTCCTCTTCACTGTTGCGCAGGAGTATAAGGTCACTTTAAGGCACTAGCGAACTTACAATTTAGAATTTTAACTACTCTAATATAAAGAAGAAATTAACATGTATTGATTTTGCGTAATTTTAAATAATACTTGCACACGTCTGCTCAGTACGACAACGAATAGAGTATACGATGTATGATGATGTATACGATGTATTTGCCGAATATAAACGAATCTACTAACTGGAGTGTTATTGTTGGAGACACTTCTGTTTTTTTTGAATGAAAAACATATAGAAATTGACAATACAAAATTAATAGATGAGTGGATAAATTTAAAATCTTTCTATCAAAATTTGAACCAGCAAGATAAACTCCTCAACGCAAATCAATTATTTTTTTGTATTCCTGCGCATTATGCGAATGTCGAAAGAATATTTTCCTATATAAAAAATGTTTATGCCTTATAAGGGCATAGATGACCTCATTGAGACAATGTTTTATGTTGGTTGGGAAAGTGTCACAATGAAATATTAGTATTTCTTACTGCTAAACCTACTATTGACCCTTGTTTTCAATAAAATCATAGAAAAAAATCACTAGCTTCTAACATTAGAAAAAAAGGGCTCAAAAGACTTCACAACAGATTGCAAACGCTGTTAAAATGTTAGAAAGGGATATATTATCTACATAAGCTGCTGCAGCCAGATACAATATCCCAAGAAGTACCCTATACAACCATCTAGAGAGTAGTTCTACTACACGAATGATCGGCTATATCGACTTCAGAACAAGAAGCTGGACCTGTCAAAAGAAGAATGCATTTGGCTGATGTTGGAGTGCCGATGACTAGTGTCCTAGGTCGTAAGTGTTGGTCGTACAGCCGGTTTCTGAATTGAGAATTTGACGTTAAGCAAATCTCAAACCGTGCTCAACGTAGCCGTTGAGCACGGTTTGAGAGCAATTTTTTGTTTCTGATTTGAGTTTTCTCAAATCATAATCAATAATTGAGAAATTCACTGATCACCGTGCTCAACTCATACTTTAGAACGTATTTTGCGTTTCACAACTGAGTAAAACTCGTTTGACAGTTCTCAAACCTTACTTAAATCAGTCAAAAGTTAAGCGTGCGTAGTCGGCTACTTAAACTGTGCTCAAATACTTTTCTTGCGATTTTTGTGACGAAAATGTTTGTCTTGCGTCGATATTATTTATCTATCAGTAGATTGATATTCTTGAGATAATTAGCAATGACGATACATCGTTGTCGTCTTTGGAGACACCTCAACTGCGTCCACGCAACTACGACGCTTTCACAGAATACAAAGAAATGGACCAGATTTCTTCACGAATTTCAATGAAGAACAATTTATAAGTTACTTCCGCTTCACCAAAGCGTTCCGTCAAATTTGTTCAGGGCCAAATCAAGCCAAAATTAGTGCAAAACATACAACGCCGGGATCACATTCCTCATATTGTTAATAAGTTGATATATGATATAATTATTGATAGTTTTAAAATGTAATGCAATAGGAAGCTTTCGGACAGTTTGCTGTGAAGTAGTGAAAGTGACATGTGTGATGCGAGATAGCACTGCTAAGTAGGAAATATTTTTGAAGCCCACTGTTAGAGAAAGACCAAAGGTAGCGTAGGGTAACAGTGGATTGTGCACACACATTAAAATAGCTTTATCAAGAGGAAACAGCTGAAAAAAAGAAAGGGACATTTTTCTGTTAAAATATTCAGGTTGTATTTGGTGCTAACTTAAAGATTCAAACCGTTGTAGCTAGTTTGCAGCTCAGTGGCTATAAAGTGCTTAAGATTTTGATGCCACCTTTTTTTAAAACTAACTACACCTCAAGAAGCATCCAAATGAGCCCATATAATAAGAAGAAACACAATAGAGAAATTTTGGTGTCTTAAAAAGGGGATTTTCGTGCCTTCTAGTGTTAAAAGTTGTTTTGTGACTTGTTCTGTTTCCAAACATAAATACTCATCTTGATGGATACATTGAAATGAACTTGATGAAGCATTAAGTACCAAAGCCCAAGCACAACATTTTGCTGTGAGAAGAAGAGATTTTACATCATATAGAATTATATACCTCACATTATTTGAGTGCCTTTTCATGTGTTTTATAACTGTAGTGTTTTGAATTGTTTACCTAACTGTTGTGTTATTATTAAAAATAAGTTATAAAACATTTTAAATTTTTAACATATCGACGGGTGCAAAGTAAAAAGAGTCAACCGCAATTATGAGATTTTGGTTTTTTTGTAAAAACTAACTTAAAACATCATGTTCTACAACAAAGCAAAAACAAAAATACAAAGATCATTTTATTTTTGGTACTTTTGTTACGTAAAAGATGACAGCTACGCCTGTTTTGTGAAATTGCACGATGTAGATGCGGGTAACTACCGCTGGCCGTTTATACGCGGGACGCGCGTGGGGCCAGCGGTCAGTCATACTACGTCATCAGTCAGATGACATGTGCTTCGCCGGCCGGCACGAATATTTGTTTGTTTTGATTTGTTAAGTGATAAAGTTTGTGGAAAAGTGTTATCATACTAGTAAACAGTTTGAGTTTAACACAATAGACATGGAAAGACGTAAATTATTGGTGAATTTGGGCAAAACGAGACGACAGTGCGCTATTATGAACCGAGAAGATCTGTTACAACTTATCGATAACAACCGTGAAACTAGTTCAGGTACGTATTTTTGTTATGAAACTTGAATGTTATTGTTATTTTGAATTTAAATCATATTAGTTGTTTTAATAATGAAAATAGGTTATCATTGATATTTTTTTGTTACGAAACGACGGCTATCTGCCATATAACTTTTTCTACGTTGCGGTTGTGATGTAGAATTGTAGATGTCTCAATTTACTTTTGTAAATTAGTGTTGATTTTAGGGTTCCGTAAGTCTGTCTGTCTATTTGTTTGTTTCCTGGCTGTGGGTATCTCAAGAACCGCTATTGCTAGACGCTTGAAATTTTCAAAGATTATGTATTTCTGTTTTTTTTTTTATGTTTATGAGTACGTTAATTCTTCTTAGTTGACTTATAATTGAACAGTATTTTCTTACTTGTATTTTGCACTATTGTTTCATGTTCAGAGAGTCCGAAACGACCTTTTAAAGAAGATGAAAGCTTACAGAACATAAGCGATGGATTTTTTGAGAAAAATGCTGTGTTGGCCGATGAAGTTATTGAACATCTTTTAGAAGACCTTGATGTGTCAGCAATGAAGACAAATGAGTACCAGTTAACTTCGCAAGATAAGTCCATGTACTGTGTATTCTAGGTCGGTCACACCAGTTCACCCTCAATCTGACATACAAATTAATTGTGAAAATTGTAATATTGATAATAGAGATTCTCCGAGCAAATTATCAGATACACCAACACCCTCAGAATACAACTCATTTACTTCAAATCTGCCGCGTCCATTATCAGAATTAGATCAAAATATCTGTTTATTAAACTCAGGGAGGCCATCATTCAAACTGTCAATCTTATACAAGGGACACCAGTGATGCTTCCTCGGCAGTGGAGGCATCAAGTGAATGTTCTACGCCTTCCTCCTTAAACGGTAGAAAAAGACGTCAGTTCAGTATAGATAGAACAAAGAAAAGGCGATTGACAAATAAATACAAGTGGATTGATACGAGACGTAAATTACTATTAAATTCAGGTAAACAACATCAGTCCCGAAATGGAAAATTGCAACCTGCGAAACATCTTAAGCCGGCATGTGGTATTTGCAAATTTAACTGTAGCGCAAAAATATCTCACGAAGATAGAAAACTTATCTTTAATCGTTTTTGGGATCTCTGTGATCACGAAAAGCAATGGGTTTTTATAGGTAAATATACAAAACGTTGTATGAAGCGGAGAATTACTACAGAGAATGATTCTAAACGTCAATATAGTGTAAACTATACACTTCCAACAAATGTAAAAGAAACCAGCCCTAAAACTATAAAAGTGTGCAAAACAATGTTTAAGAATACGCTATCGGTAAGTAATCAGTTTATATTATACAGAGTGTTCTAAATAAATATGATAAAAATACTGGTAGCTGTGAAAAAGATTTCAGAGGTCATCATAATAATAAAAACAAGGTTTGTACTGTCGCCATAATAAAAGGTATGTGTGATCATGTAAACTCGTTTCAACCAGTGGAGTCACAATACACGAGAAAAAACACAAACAAAGTTTACTTGGCTGATTTAAATTTCTCCACAATGTTTAAGTTGTACCAGACTTGGGCAGAAGAAAAAAATATTGTGGAGAGAGTACGAACAGCGCACCAGTATCGAAACATTGTGAACAAGGAAATGAACATAGCCTTTTATATTCCTAAAAAACACCAGTGCGACGTATGTATAGCATTTAAAAATTGCCTTCCTTCACCAACCACACAACAATAAACATATCCAAAATAAAAATATAGCAAGATCTTTAAAGAAACAAGACAAAAATGAAGCTGGTTTTTAACCTGAAACTGTAACTTCGGCTACCTTTGATTTCCAAAAAATTTTGTCAACACCACACGGGGAAACCAGTTCATTTTATTATAAGCGTAAACTTTCTGTTTTTAATTTTACTGTTTTTGATTTGGGACTTAAAAAAGGAATATGTTACATGTGGCCTGAAACTATAGCTAAGCGGAGTTCGAATGATGTGAGTCAACTAATAGAGTCATCAAAGATATCCGCCTGTGGTCCGATAACTGTGGCGGTCAAAACAGGAACCGTATTGTATTTCTGATGTATGTATACTGCTCTCAAAAGTATAGCATTGATATTTGTCACAGATTTTTGGAGAAGGCTCACACTCAGCAGGAAGGCGATAGTGTCCACGCATTAATTGAGAAATCGTCGAAAAGAAAATTCATTTTTTGTCCTGAAGAATGGTATACACTCGTTCGGTGGTGTAAAACATCCGGCGATGCATATGAGGTTATAGAAATAACACAAGACCAAATTTTAGATTTCAAAATTTGTTTAAATGATTTTAAATTGACAAAAAATACCGACAATGAGAATGTTAAGTGGAATCAACTTCGAGAAATAGTCGTTAAAGCAGAAAATCCTTACGCAATATTTTATAAATATGACTTAAATGATGAAGAAACCAAGCGAATTGACTTGGTGCGAAAAGTAACTACTCGTTCCCACCGTAGCCTTAATGATCCCAAAAAATGTTATGATGAACCCATCATGATAACAAGTGCCAAGTACAAAGACTTAATTAGCCTTTGCCAGCAAAATCTGATACCTCCTAGGTATCTTAACTTTTATAAAAATTTAAAACATAGTTCCTATACTGACGGTAATGAGACTGAATAATTTTTAAGTATTGATACAGAGTTTCATCATTGTTTGGGATTAATTTTCTACTTACTTTTATTATAAGTGATAAAAATATTTTATTAAAAAAAAATGTATGAATAGAACGTACTTTAGAAGACTTATTTGTATTACTGTGTTATCTAAGACTGGTGTTATTTAAATATAAAGTTAAAAGTTTAGAACCTTCTAGATTTGACATAAATTGTTTTTTTTTTTAAACAAAGTTTATATAATTTTACTGTTGAATGGTCAACCAAAGAATTAGCAATTACCTACCTCATAAATTATCAGAAAGATTTTTGTTGATTTTATTTCTAAAGATGTATGAGAAGTTACGTTTTTTATGATAATAAATGAATAAATATTTAATTTAACCTTTTTCTAAATCATGTACCTGGCACCAAATCGACGGCGTAGAAAAAGATCTGCGCAGTTATGTTCTAAACTTGATGTATTTAAGATGTAAAACTGTCATTAATTAATTTTAATAATAGGAAGTGTTACACTTTTCGTTTTACTGAAATTTACTAATCATACTTTACTAAATTTTATTTTTTTAATTCCCACGTAGAAACGACCAAGTGGTAGTTAACACTGTTGTCTTTTTTTGAGAGCAAAGTAGATACAGACAACTACAATATCTCGAAAATTAAACATAATTGGAAATAAATAAATAAACATGTGGATATATTCTTAAATTATAAAGCAATGATGAAAATTTCAACAAATTTTGTTAAAAATTGACAAAATGGGAGCATTTTTTCTATTATACGCTCTCCTGTAAAGTAGCTGTTTTGTAGATGACTCTTTTTACTTTGCACCCGTCGATATGAGACTTGTCCGTCTGAATTTGGACTTTATCTGTTAAAGTGAAATCAGTAAAATGTTAAGTGTTAAATTAAGTTATTGTAAATAGGTACTTTGTAGATTTTGTCAACATAAAAGACTAATAAATAAAACACTTCTTGAATGAAAAATGTTTTTTTATTTAAACTAATTAAAATGTTACAAATCAAAGATATGGATTATTATAATCAAGTTATTTGGAAATATTTCTTATAATACTATTATATCATATGGGTTTTATTTGAGTAACTACAATTGAAAGTATTTAGCAATAATAACTCTGTGTAAGCAGGAGTAAAGGAATCACCACCTGTTTGGGAGTAGAAATAATTTCAACAGAATTGATAATCTTTTGCATCAAATTTATTTGGAAAAAATAGAAAATGTTAAAGAACTATTACTGTTTTGTTAAAGTAAGGTAACTTTTTCATTCACATGCTTCTTTTAATATTTTAGTAGATCGTTTACAAAAAAAGGTCAATAATATTAATTTCAACAGTCTACAAGTTAAAAAATATTCTGTTTTGAGAATATTACATTTTTTAGTCACTAAATAAGATGCTTTTTGTAGTAACCAGTATTTATAATTGAAAATACTTATTACAGTGGATTCTTTTAATAAATATATATTTCTCAGCTTGCTCGCTTGGCTACCAGTCAATGGTTGTGTTAAGAAGTCTTCGTTTAGTTTTTGAAGACAACTGCTCAAAGAATCCTTTTTTTAACATTTGTATAATGTTTGTTATGACATTTTTGTGATTTCAATTAAATAATTTTAAGCAGTAGTTTATTATTATTATTTGTACGTTTTTCATTAAAAATCTTTTCTTGTTCGGTGTTAAATATTGTTATTTGTGCTGTTTGTGGTGTATCTATTATGCTGTTGTATTTCATAACCACATATTCCCTATTTTTGTTGTTGCATAAAATATGCTCCTGTCTTCTTACAATCAAAATTACGGCATCTGAAGCTTAATAATTAAAGATAAAAGTAAAATATTACAACAATTGAGAACAGCGTAAACTTGCAGTTATGTACTTGCCTTTCTATAATTAAACGCAGATTCTTTTTTTTTTAAGTATCGTTAGGTTACTTCTTACTTTTATTGTTGTGCCCATTTATTATTATTTAAGCTACAAATAGAAATAAATAACTTCGTTGCTTATATTGTCCTCAGTTTGATATTAATGCCGTTTTGCCGTGTGATTCCGGCTTAGAATAGGATCACCCTGGTACTGATGGTGTCGTAAGAGGCGACTAAAATGCGTGTGGTAGAATCACGTTGCCAGTAATGGCAACACGCATGGGCAGACTCGACCGGATTGTTACCACCCCCGGCATTTAATACCGGCCTTAAGTAGTGGCTTTGGCCACTGCGTTTCGCATTAGGTAATGCCGGGCCCCGGTGCCCTTCCACACTTAAAGGACGGCAACGCTCCTGTAGCTCCTCTGGAGTTACTCGGGGCCGTGGGCGACGGTGATCACTTACCACCAGGTGACGCCGTACGCTCGTTTGCCGTCTTTTCCATAAAAAAAAAATAATAATAGTCCGTTTCACGTGAGAAATGTACTATATGATTTATAATTTTTATTATAAATATTTTTATATTTATTTTAAGTTTTTTATAGCACAACTACAAGAAATAATGATATTACACATACGTTACACATTTTGGTATGTTAATTTTGTTTTACAATTAAAATAATACATAATTTAAAAGATTACCGGTAAGTATCGGTTTTTTAAACGTATATCGGAACGTAAAAGCCGTGCTCAAAGGGATTTGAGCAAATGATCAGTTGATTACAGTTTGACGAATGTACGTTTCGAAGTGTGAAACGGAAAAAAGTCAACTTCGTGCTTAAAGATTTGACAATAGGGGCATTTCACGTCAAGCGGGCAGCGAAAAAAATGTCAGGTTCTGGATTTCGGTAATATTTTGGTTAATCGTAAATAAATAGGGCCTAAATAAATTGCTATCATCATTTTTTATTTTTTTATATTGATATCAGTTTATGCGATTTCAAAGGAATAGGAAATGTTTAGAAAAGGATTTTTCAAAAGTTGTTAATGCAGTTAATTAAATGGATTTGAAGACAAGTAAATAGTGATTATTTGAGAATATTAATGTTATTTTTTTATAAAAATGTTAAAATAAAAAATAAAAAAAATCATGTATTTAACCGGAAGTTAATAAAAGAAACCTGTTTTTTTCTAACTTTGCATATTTTTATATTTTTTATTTGACGTTTAAATATAGCCTATAATACAGAAATTATATTAAAAAAAAATTAGAATGGTATCTTGATTAAATTGGATGTTACATGAACTTAAGTACGAAGGTGCCGCATGAAGCATTGTAGATACTGAGCGTATTCTGATAGCGGTAGTATTACTTCTTTACGCAGGAAAAAGAAAATACAACATGATTGTTTACCTACTAGTTTTTATTGAAATAAATAAAATATTTTTGTATTTTGGGTAACGAAATTAAAGCAAATACAAAAATTAGTTTTGAAAGACAATCATCACTTTGAAATGTTACTTGTATCGCCGTCTCTTATTAACCATAAGTGTATCAGAAACTCAGCTTGATATTGCTGTTGAGTGTAAGAAAGAGATAGATAGTGACGCCTCACAATGTTTTTCCGTTACTATTTAGTTGTCACTTTGGCGGCTACTTGTTGTGTTGTATCGTGACAATTTCAATTGTGTGTTAACCTAATGCTATGAATTACTACGGTAATCGATGTTATAATCCTTTTGAGTTACCATTTCACTCAAAGTGTACTAATGTAAGAAAAATTTCAAAAAGTTTAGCTGAAAAGTGGGGAGTTTCATCTTTTGCTTACGTGTGTACATCCTGCAGGATACGCCTTTCGAAAGATGTACCTTTACCCAATCCAGATCTTATGCAGTTTCAGAGCAGCCAAACATCAAGTTCACTTGATTCGCAAACCACTCAAAACGAATCGTTTGTGCCCGATGATGATATGTATAAATCTATTTCAACACAGACAGACATCGTAGTTGGAGACCAAGAAATTCTACGGCAGTTAAAGGAGAAATTTAATGACTCGTCCACATCTACATCTACAAAAACTTTAATTCTAACAATAGCACCTAAGACTTGGAGTGAAAAAAAAACTCGCAGAAGAATTTGGGACATCGCGACGACAAGCAAAAAAGCGAAAGATCTTGTTGACCAATTTGGCATTCTGTCATCGCCCAATCCTCGTAGCGGTCGTAAGTTATCAGGGGAAACCGAAGATTTGGTGAGAGTGTTTTATCTTCGTGAAGATATAAGTCGAGTTATGCCTGGCAAAAAAGATACTTTATATCTGTAAAATTAAACGGCGGTAAAAGAACACATTTACAAAACAACTTCTGTTATGCAATATTGATGAGTTGTATCAAAAATTCAAGACTGAATACCCTGATATCAAAGTAGGGTTAACCAAGTTTTTTACATTGAGACCGAAACAATGTATCCTTGCTGGAGATTCCGGCACACATCTTGTATGTGTATGCACATACCATCAGAATGTGAAATTGATGCTAGCTGGTGGAAACATTGGTTCTCTTACAGCAGAAACCAACACGCACCTTTCGTGTTATAAGAAGTGCCTATCAAAAAATGATGTGTTCTAACCCTACATCAGTGTGTCATTTGATGACATCGAAATCATCTGTTAGTGAAAGATGTAATTTATGTCTGTAATTTATGTCTGTCTGGTGTAGATGCGATCCGGGATCATTTGAATACGGTTTATGATGACAATCAAATCACAAGCGTACAGTTTGAGCAATGGGTAGGAACAGATCGCTTTTCGATAATCACCCAAGTGCTTCCCGTGGATGATTTTGTTGACAGTTTCTGTAACGCTTTAGATATCTTGAAGCCGCATGCCTATATCACAGAACAACAATCACTATATTTTAAAAGAATCAAAGAGACAATCGCTGTTGGTAAAATATTGGTTCAGTGTGATTTTGCCGAAAATTATAGTTTCGTTGTACAAGATGCTGCACAAACATTTCACTGGAACAATGAACAGGCCACACTGCTAACTTCAGTGTTTTATTATAACGACGGAAATCTACTTAGACATGGAAGCATAGTCATGATATCAGACGACTTAAAACATGACACACCTACATTTTACGCCTTCCAGAAATTATTACACAATCATCTCTCAAATAAATGTATTAAAGTAACAAAAATTATATATAGTACAGACGGAGCCTCACAGCATTTTAAAAATAGATTCAATTTTATAAATTTATTTAATCACAAAAAAGATTTTAACACTGCAGGTGAAATTCATTTTCACGCGACTTCACACGGAAAAGGCCCATGTGATGGTCTTGGTGGGAATCTTAAAAGGTTAGCAACACGTGCAAGCCTACAATTGCCTGCAAACAGAGCGATAACTACTCCTGTACGGTTATATGATTGGGCGAAAACGGCTTTGAAGGAAACTACAGTATATTACTGCTCAAAGGAAGAGATAGATCAACAAAGATTATTTTTGCAGCCACGATTTGAAAAAGCAGTTACCATTCCAGGGACGAAAAAATGTCACGCTTTCCTTCCAACCACTGAAGGCATGATTGTAAAACGAACTAGTTATAGCACTAACTATAAAGTAGTTAATATAACAAAATAAATTTTCGATTTTTTTTACTATTGGAGTTTTATTTAACCTGCTGACTTAACATTATTTATAAAATGTGTTTGACTGTTTAATATTTAAAAATTAATAATTACAAAAATTATATTTAATAATATTTTATTATTAAAAATAAAAAATATCATTAGAAGCCGCACTACAAAACGGGTGCTTCCTTCGATTGAGAGTTACATGAATTTAAGTACGAAGGTTCGTACTTAAATTCATGTAACTCTCAATCGAATCAAGATACCATTCTAATTTTTTTTACATATTATTTTTGTACTATAAGCTATATTTAAACGTCAAAATAAAAAATATAAAAATATGCGAAGTTAGAAAAAAACAGGTTTCTTTTATTAACTTTCGGTTAAATACACGAACATTTTATTTTATTTTTAATTTTAACATATTTATAAAAAAATAACATTAATATTCTCAAATAATCACTATTTACTTGTCTTCAAATCCATTTAATTAACTGCAATAATCATTTTTGAAAAATCCTTTTCTAACCTTTTCCCATTTCCTTAAAATCACATAAACTGGTACCAGTGTAAAAAAAATAAAAAATAATTATGGCAGTTTATTCAGGCCATATACATGTAAGATTAACCAAATTATTATCAAAATCCAGAACCTGACATTTTTTTCACTGCCCACTTGACGCGAAATGCCCCAATACTCAGATGAGTATTCGCGGTTTTCTCAATTCAGAAACCGTCCATTAGTGTCGTAAGCCTTTCAAAAGACCGGGTTCTTTAATAACATAATAATTATAATAAAGAAATAATGTATACTTGTTTTATTATGGCTTTATTCAGAAACAGGGTTTGTAATAAGGCCAAACTGATGTTTGACGCGAAATGCCCCAATACTCAGATTAGTAGTTATTTATGTTCACAAAAGTGTGATTATTGTGTCTAAAGCAATCTTGATTCTTTTATCTTTGCGATAAATATATATGTGTTTAATATATAAATAGAAATGTTTTAAATTACCACTGCATTTTTATTATAAACCTGCTAGTTAGGTTATAAAAAAAACAAAGTTGGCCTTATTTAGTGACCTTACCTTATAATGGATTTGTCTTTAATTTTAACAAGGATTCGATTTGCGATTTGTTTTCACCTTTTTTTTTATTTTTTGAAGCAATAACGCGTGACATATCCTTACGTTTTTTATTGAAAGACTTAGCTCCACGCTGTATTCTGCGCATGGCAGGGTAGGCAGAGGGAACTTGGAAACCTAGTGTTAAGACACTCTGATCCACTTCCGTTCCCCACTTTCCGCTGAATTTGAGGCATTGTGTGTTGAGTGACGGAACTTAACGCTGCGTTTAGCCTTGTACCAGAGCGAAGAAATAAAAATATTAAATAATTAAATTGGACATATTAAATATTTTACTTCCTCGAGTCGGCATCGAACCCACAGCCTGTTGGTTAAAGTCAGACGCTTATGGCGCTGCGCCACGCCTCAATTTTTTTATTCAATGTGTTGGTATAATATGTAAGCCGAGCCCATACAATTTTTTTCAACGGCCATTAATGGCCCATTGCTTTTTCAGGGATCTTCAGTAATGGGCGAGCAATGACAATTTTTAATGGCCCATTACTGAATAACTACTGGATGATAACCTCGGGCCATTAATAGCACTGAACTATTGGCCAAATGTTACTCAAAAGTTACTAAGCCGTTAATGGCATTGGACTATTAGCCAACTGCTCTACTGGACCATTGATCGCAACAAGCAATGGACCAATAGTTATATTAAGTTAACGGTCTATTAATTAAGTTATCAGCAATAGGCCACAAAAAAAATTTAAATCCTTACCCCATCAATGGCAACTAGTAATTGAACAATTAGATTAAAAAGGTACCAATCCGTTAATGGGAACTAGTAGTAGGCTAAATATTGTGAAAAAAAGTGAAACTATTATTACAACACTTTATTCTTTAATTTTTTTTTCTTTTATAATTAATTCTCATTATTTTGAAAGATAACATGTAACTTATTTATATATCAAATTGATAAGGAGCGCTGTTTCATCCCATGCTCTCGGTCTTTGCATCCTGAAAGCCATCGTCCTACTTTACCCGCAAAATTTTTGCATTCTTCAGAATCTCCGAATTTTTCTATCACAACATCTTAAAGGAAGAAAGTAAATTGATTAATAAAATTATATTTAACATAATATTTTGAAATGAAAGGATTAGAACTTGAAGAATAAGAAGTGGAAAACCAATAATAACATTATTTTCATAAGAGTATAAGAAACGCAAGTTTTTATTCCAAAACCGACTTTAAGCTAAGAAAATTTTCTTGACAAAAAAATATTTTATAGTCATTCATATTCATTTAGCTCTAACCTTTTTAAATATTATTAAAATAAAAGAATTTTTGCAATACCTTTCATGCATTGACAAGTTTGGATGCTGCTTAAATTTAGTTTTCCTACCCCTTTCATCACTTTTCCTGTACCCGAGTAATGCTCCTCAACATCTTTATTTAGAAAGCTAGTCGCCATTTTACCGATACAGCCCCTAACGGTGGTTTCTCCATAAACTTTAACCCGAAACAATGTAAATATTAAAAAAATAGAAGAGCAATAAATATCATAGCACAAAACCTCGTAAAATAATACATAAATTATAAAATTTAAAATTTACCAATGCATTTTTTTTGCCTTATCATTTTTTAACTCTTCATCAAGTTTTTGAAATTCTTCTCGAGTTGTTAGAGGGAGTGCAACACTTAGTTTTGTAACTGCATCTGACACAGTTTGTTGAGATGTTAAATTAGACATGGAATTTGTATTATTGATTAAGGTGTTTTTAATTTCTTCAAAATATTTTTTAATATCATATTGGAGACTTTTCTTCTCACTAGTAAGAAAACGATGCAAGTTGCATTGTCTGATCGTCAATTATTTTGTTGATAAAATTTTTTAATGAATCTAAAAAATAAAAATAAAAGTGCTTTAAAATAGATATTACAAATAAGATTAATTTAATTAAAGCTTGAACTCACCAAAATCAAATACATCATTTTCTTCAAAAATCGGTGTCAACTCATTATCAGGTATCTCTTCTGTAATATAAATTCATCAAGTATTCAATTACAATTAATTATGAATCTGATTAACCAATCAAATTACAAAAATTTCTTATTTTATTTGATTAATGTATAATTTAGTCAGTTATTCCTTTTCTATTATCAATGTAAATATCTTTAAATTTTCAGTTAACAAAAAAATATCAATTTATTCAATTATTATTCTCAGTCAAAAATGCCATTATCAGCTAATTTTATATAAATTATTAATTACTAACTAGAAAGAAGCCTTATATAAGATAATTACCCTTATATAAGTTATTAAATTGTAAATATCCTTCTCACTTGAAGGTAAAGAACTTGTCATCAAAGATGGTACTGTGCGTAGCTCTTTGGAACCGGTTTTGCGAGACAATATTGTTGGTGTGATGACTTGATTGCTTTCATCATCAGTACTTCGTATATCAGTTGTTTTGAAAGCACGTATTAAACGTCTTTTTCCTTTTGAGTATCTATTTGAATAAATAAAAAAAGTATTATTAATTATATTATAAAAAACTTGTTTTAAGTGAAGTTTAGAAAATAAATAAACAGCTTACTTGCAAAAGTTAAAATGTTGACGGAGAATTTCTGCCAATTTTCATGAGCGTCACTTAAATCCTGAGTAAGTTTATTTACCTTATCATAATCATTCTCAGATAGATATTGACAAAATAGTTCATCATCTTCTTCTGTTATCCATTTGGACGGTACAAGATCTATGTATTTTTTAGTATCTGAATTTTCGAGAAATTCAACTCAACCAACAACTCAACCTCATCGATCTGTTGTATTAAGTTTATTTAGTTTTTTTATTCAAACAATTTTAAATATTTACAAAGTATGAAAAAGTGTAAATGTGGCTAACATTCATAAAACTTTTAATAATAAATAAAGAAATTAATTATACTAATATTGATACTACAAAAAATGTACAGATGGGTTTTTAGTTATTGAAGTGTCCATCGTTTTTTTTTTATTAATTTATTAATGTCGGCTTAATTTACACCCGTTAAATCTAAACACATTTATTTCCAACTTACCTTTTTCATCCAATAGCTTCACAGAATAAAAAAAAACGATTTATGAACAACTAGCAGTTACTTCTTATTAAACTAATAAATTATTATTTATGTAATTAATAATAGTACGTCACTGTACAAGTGACGGTAATAAAAAAAAATTCTCAATAACTGTTTGGCATAATCATTATATTTTATCATTAATTTCTTGCTATGTAAGATTCAACAGGCTACGAAAATGAATAAAAAATGTTTGTATAATTGTGTTGGTAAAATATTTTTAAGCACAACTGGTCCACAATACAATAACGTGAAGCGATTGTGTAGCTTTCCATTTTGCTAAATCAATAATATCGAATTTTTTACGTTGAAATTCGAATGGCACGAATGGAGTTAAGGATAAAAAATTTAACCGAAGACGTTACACTTTCGATTGTCGTAAACGTGACTTGACTTTTCCACAAAATCCAAGATTCCAATAGATATTTCATTACACCCAAATGAAGTAAATGCATTGAATCTAAAACCATATGATTTACTGGATCGAATTTGAGCAACTTCGTAAGACAAGACTTTACATTGTCCTTGTGGTGCTCAGCTTGTGTTTTTTTTTAAAGATTTTTTGGTGCGAAGCGCACAGTCCATTTCGGGATAAATTCTTTTTTTTTCGTTCTTCGCCGACAGATATTCCTTTTGTTATACACATCTCACATGTATAAAAAGTACCTGCGGGTTTACAACATTTTATGAAAGTTCTTGCTTGAGAGTCTGCGATGATAGCGATTAATTTAAAATTATATTGTTTTCAATAAATATTTTAGGAGAAATAGTTTTTTTGAGTCCATTTTCTACACTTAAATATTTATAGTCACAATCAGAACCTTTAAGGCTTAAAATCGATTAGTACACATGATGTTGTTTGGTCTGCAGTAATGCCTGGGCTGTTTGGGTAAAGTTTGATGGCCTTCTTCTCTTAATAAAACTAATAACTCAGAAACGACATTTAATTGCAAATTATTTAAGTTTTTTAATGCCCACTGTCTAAGCTTGTCTATTAAATTAATATTTTTATCGGCATTTTTGTCGATAATACTCTCACTATCTGTATCATCGCTTGAATCACTGTTTTTATTACTAATTTCACTACTATTATTATCATTATTATAATTATCATCATCATGTCGACACACAGTTTGAATTATTACACTATCACTATCAGTCATATTTTCAACGATTGAAGATTTATCGCTTCGTTGCTCACTATCTTCACGATCATCATTATTTACAAAATTTAAACTACTATTAGCAAGTTTTTTCATAAATCTAAATCTTAACACGTTCATACGCTTTAGACATTGTTTATGAAATTATTTTTAACTTTGATATTTAATAAAATTTTGGATTACAAATAGTCTCGAAACGTAAGTGAAAAACAATAATGGACACGGACAGTATTAATATATATTAATATACAGTCAGTTGATTATGAATCTATTGCGCATGTGCAACAGATTATTCAGTAGCGACGCTTGGTCGAATTAGGAATGTGAGAAATAATCGATTTTCATATAAATTGATTTGTAATTATTAAAATATGTATATATATATATATATATATATATATATATATATATATATATATATATATATATATATATATATATATATATATATATATATATATATATATATATATATATATATATATATATATATATATATATATATATATATATATATATATATATATATATATATATATATATATATATATATATATATATCTATATATATAAAAATATATTATATATATATATATATATATATATATATATATATATATATATAAATGAAACCCGTTTTCCTTGGTCACAGCATCACGCGTGAATGGCTGGACCGATTTCACTAATTCTTTTTTTGTTGTATTTGTTATTATTAGGAGAAGGTTCTTATGGAGAAAAATATTAAGAAAATCTCTCAGAAATATTGAAAAATATACATTTAATTTTGCATATTTTAAAAAACGCGCGTAACGAATGTCAATGTCATTCACAGCCATAGCATATATATATATATATATATATATATATATATATTATATATATATATATATATATATATATATATATATATATATATATATATATATATATATATATATATATATATATATATATCTATATATATATATATATATATATATATATATATATATATATATATATATATATATATAGCTATATATATCTATATATATAAAAATGAAACCCGTTTTCCTTGGTCACAGCATCACGCGTGAATGGCTGGACCGATTTCACTAATTCTTTTTTTGTTGTATTTGTTATTATTAGGAGAAGGTTCTTATGGAGAAAAATATTAAGAAAATCTCTCAGAAATATTGAAAAATATACATTTAATTTTGCATATTTTAAAAAACGCGCGTAACGAATGTCAATGTCATTCACAGCCATAGCACAGAACAATAATTGTTTGTTTTAACAATTATTGTTCTGTGGCCATAGACTATTTTGAAAGAGCATCGTTTGTTCGGATACGTGGTTACGTAATTAAATTCGAGCATCATTTGTTCGGAAACAAATGTAAGTTTATAAAGTTTTTGATAAAGTTTGTTTTGTTTTAAAGACTAAGAAGATTTTTGTTTGCTAATAAGTGTTTGTTAATCACGGTAAGTTCACAGCTTCATATTGATTTTAAGTAACTTTTGGTGACTACACAATACTATAATTTGGTATACATGGATAAACAGAAAATGTATGAGAGCTTTTTATTTTTAGTTGGATTTTCGTTTTTAACAATGACACCAACCAGACGTACAAGCTTAGGCCGCAGAACTCGAAATACTGCAAGTCAAAGACATATAAGAGCAAATCAAACTGATGAGCAACGCGAAGCGCGAAATGAACTTGAACGGAATCGATATCAAGATAGAAATGTTGTGTTTAATCCCCACAGCGCTGCATTTAGTTATAATGTGGCAATTGATTACAGTTCAGAGAAAATGGTTGCTATTGGACTAATGAATATTGTGTGTCCACATTGCAAGGCATTGAAATCAAAAATGAAGCCCCTGGATTGTGTTGCGCCAGCGGCCAAGTCAAATTGACGCCATTGGTACCGCCACCAGAGCCACTACATTCATTGGTTTCTGGAATTGGCAGAGATTCTTATCATTTTTTGACTCATATCCAGCAGTATAATAATTGCTTTCAAATGCCATCATTTTGGGCAACAAAAGTTATTCGAGACAATTTTATGCCTACTTTCAAAGTAAGTAAAAAATAGTTTTAATTTGAAATGATGTAAAGTATTGTGGCAGTATTTGCGAGCCACATGGTGGTACAATTTGCTATACAATTACCTATATACATATTTTTATTCTTGCAGATTCAGGGTCAAATATATCATCGAACAGGTTCCTTATTGCCAGTGCCTGATGAAGACTATAAATTTTTGCAAATATATTTTATGGGCAATTCAGCAAAAGAATTCGATCAGCGTTGCGCACACAACAACTCAGTGAAAAGATCCATTGTGGAACAACTTCAAACATTTTTCCATCAACACAATGAATTAGTTGCATTATTCACAACTGCATTAGACCGCATGCCATCAGATAATCACAAAATTGTCATCAGAGCCGATAAGGCACCTGCAGGACAACATGCTGGACGCTTTAATGCGCCAACAATTGATCAGTGCAACCAACAATCTTCAGCGTGTGTCTGAAACACATCGGTCATATGATGCCTTACAATATCCTATCTTCTTTTGGCAAGGTGAAGACGGCTATCATTTTTCAATGAAGATGATAAATCCAGTTACAGGTAAGTTATTAACAATATGTTTACTACATTAAAATATATGTTTACTAACTTAAAATTTATATTATTAACACAAAAAATTGTTTACAGGTGCTGACACGAACAAAAAAGTTAGTTCAATGAATTATTATTCATACAGACTGATGGTTCGGGAAAATGAGGACAATCACATCTTAAAATGTCGGCGTCTATTTCACCAATATGCTGTGGATATGTATGTGAAAGTTGAAACTGAACGATTGACATTTATCAGGTTGAACCAGACAAAACTCCGTTCCGAGGAAGGCAGTCATCGTCGGGATGCCATTAATGCTGATGGAAATGCACAGAATGTTGGCAGAACAACTATTCTCCCAGCAACATACGTCGGAAGTCCACGTCATATGCATGAATATGCTCAAGATGCTATGTGCTATGTACGACATTATGGCACACCAGATTTGTTTATCACATTCACATGCAATCCAAAGTGGACAGAAATTCAACAAGAATTATTTACAAGCCAATCACCCATTGATCGCCACGATATCACTGCAAGGGTGTTCAAAATGAAATTAAAATCACTCATGGATTTTATTGTTAAGCATCGCGTGTTCGGCGAGACGCGCTGTTGGATGTACTCAGTTGAGTGGCAGAAACGCGGATTACCACATGCACATATCCTCATTTGGTTGGTTGAGAGGATAAGACCGAATGAAATTGATCATGTGATATCAGCAGAAATTCCCGATTATAATGAAGACCCACTGTTACATGAGGTTATTACAAAAAATATGATACATGGTCCATGTGGAATATTAAATCCCATTTCTCCGTGTATGGTTCAAGGAAAATGTTCAAAACGCTACCCAAGACAATTAGTAGCAGAAACTATTACTGGAAATGATGGATATCCACTTTATCGCCGCCGATCCATTGATGACAATGGAAAGTCAACAATAGTCAAAGTAAATCGACAGGACATTGAAGTTGATAATCGTTGGGTTGTTCCGTTTTCGCCATTACTCTGCAAGACATATAAAGCACACATAAACGTCGAATTTTGCCATTCCGTAAAATCCATTAAATACATTTGTAAGTATGTGAACAAAGGTAGTGATATGGCTGTCTTCGGAGTTGCTGCTGAAAATTCAAATGATGAAGTCACTCAATATCAAATGGGCCGCTATGTCAGTAGTAACGAAGGCATGTGGCGTATATTTTCGTTTCCTATACATGAACGACACCCTACTGTTGTTCACTTGGCCGTACATTTGGAAAATGGTCAACGGGTGTATTTTACAGATGCAAACGTATTACAACGAGTTGACAGGCCACCATCGACAACATTAACCAGCTTCTTTGAAATGTGCCAGAATGATGATTTTGCCAGAACGCTACTTTACTCCGAAATGCCAAGATATTATAATTGGAATCAATCATCAAAAAAATTCCAACGACGAAAACGAGGACAGCCAGTTCCAGGTTATCCACAAGTATTTTCCACCGATGCACTAGGCCGTCTTTATGCAGTCCATCCAGTCAAGACGAGTGTTTTTATTTGCGTTACTGTTAGTCAATGTTCGTGGTTCAACATCATTCGAACATCTGCGAACTGTTAATGGTGTATTGTGTGGCACATACAGAGAAGCCTGTCAACATTTGGGATTGTTAGAGAATGACACTCATTGGGACCACACTCTCGAAGATGCTGTGATTTCGTCAAATGCTAAACAAATACGAACATTATTTTCTATAATTTTGTCTACATGCTTCCCATCAACACCGGCTGATTTATGGCATAAATACAAAGATCATATGGCGGAAGATATATTGCATCAGATGCGTCTTAGAACATCGAATGCAGATTTACAAATGAACGAAGAAATTCACAATGAAGCATTAATTTTAATTGAGGACATGTGCTTGATGCTTACCAACAAAGTATTAACACAAATAGGAATGATAGCACCCAATCGCCCAATGCACAACGCATTTGATCAAGAATTGAGACGCGAAGCCCAATACGATTCCGAAACATTACGTGAAATGGTTGATAGAACAGTTCCCCTTTTAAATCAACAACAAAAATATGCCTACGAAACGCTCATGAAAGTAGTGAACGATGGAACTGGTGGATTTTATTTTTTAGATGCTCCTGGTGGAACTGGAAAAACCTTTTTGTTATCATTGATTTTGGCCACGATTCGATCGCAAAATGGAATTGCACTAGCCCTAGCTTCATCAGGTATTGCAGCTACGTTGTTGGAAGGCGGTCGAACAGCTCATTCAGCTCTCAAGTTGCCGTTGAACCTTCAAATAAATGAAACTCCAACTTGCAACCTTTCAAGGAATTCTGCCATGGCCAAAGTGCTGCAGCAAACCAGATTGATCATTTGGGATGAATGCACGATGGCTCACAAAAAATCTTTAGAGGCATTAAATCGCTCAATGCAAGATTTACGAAATAACAAAAACCGGTTTGGTGGTGCAATGATACTATTGGCAGGTGATTTTCGACAAATATTGCCAGTTGTTCCACGCTCAACGCCAGCTGATGAACTAAATGCATGTTTGAAGTCGTCCATTTTATGGAAATACATTAAAACACTTAAATTGAGTATAAACATGAGAGTCGAATTGCAGGAAGACCAGTCTGGAGAAGTGTTTTCCAAACAACTGCTCGATATTGGTAATGGTAATATTGCTGTTGATACATCATCTGGATACATTACATTCCCTACCAATTTTTGTAACTTTTGTGAATCAAAGACCGAACTCATGGAGATGGTTTTCCCAAACATTGCTCAAAATTACGTAAATCACGTTTGGTTAAGCGAACGTGTTATATTGGCCGCAAAAAATGTTGATGTGAACGAAATGAATTTTCAGATTCAAGAGAAAATACGAATTGATGAATTACAAATCAGTTGATTCCGTTACTAATGAAGATGAAGTTGTCAATTATCCAACAGAATTTTTAAATTCGCTGGAATTGCCCGGCTTACCACCACATAATCTGCAAGTAAAAATCGGATCAGTAATTATTATGTTAAGGAACATAAACCAGCCACGTCTGTGTAATGGCACCCGGCTTGCGGTGAAGAAATTATTGAACAATGTCATCGAAGCCACAATTTTGAAAGGGAAGTACAAAGGCGAAGATGCTTTAATCCCACGCATCCCTATGATACCGAACGACATGCCATTCAGCTTTAAGCGTTTACAGTTTCCAGTGCGGCTTGCATTTGCAATGTCAATAAATAAATCGCAAGGGCAGTCGCTAAGTGTATGTGGCATCAACCTAGAAAATCCATGTTTTTCCCATGGCCAATTATATGTCGCCTGTTCCCGTGTCGGAAAACCATCAACATTATTTATTTACGCGCCAGAACATAAAACTAAAAATATAGTTTATCAAAAAGCATTAGAGTAGAGAGAAGCAGTGAAGGGTACAGAGACTATTAGTTGCTTTCTAGAGCGCGCGTGGTATTGAGCTCAGTGTTTACTTAAATATGCCAAGTTGTTCAATAGCGATTTGTAAAAATATTAGTGGAATTATTGAATCCTATGGAATAAACACTATTATGAAAATATATATATTGTTTTTTATTTAATTAAATTAGTAAAGTCCTTTTCAGTTATAGCGAGACCAGGGAATTATGGATTCATTTTTATATGGAGGATATTATAGATTCCAGTTCAAATTGAATAGGTACCGATACGTAAGATAGGTCAGCTATACAAAATAAAGTAGTGCATCATTGCTACGCTAAGGCGGTACGAAGTTCGCCGGGTCAGCTAGTATATATATATATATATATATATATATATATATATATATATATATATATATATATATATATATATATATATATATATATATATATATATATATATATATATATATATATATATATATATATATATATATATATATATATATATATATATATATATATATATATATATATATATATATATATATTTATATATATATATATATATATATATATATATATATATATATATATATATATATATATATATATATATATATATATATATATATTTATATATATATATATATATATATATATATATATATATATATATATATATATATATATATATATATAATATATATATATATATATATATATATATATATATATATATATATATATATATATATATATATATATATATATATATATATATATATATATATATATATACATATATATATACATATATATATACATATATATATATACATATATATATACATATATATATACATATATATATATACATATATATATATATATATATATATATATATATATATATATATATATATATATATATATATATATATATATATATATATGTTTTAAATATACTGTGTCTGAGTAATATTTTCATTTGTAGGTTCTTGTATCACGTTATAGTTGCCATTCATGTTGGCAACAAGGTGATTGTGCTGCTTAGCTTTATTCATATTTTAAAATATGTTCATAGTAATATTGATATTACTAGGATGAGAAGACACTTAGATGATTCCCTTTTAACATTAATACAACAACAGGTAGCACCACAATTGGTGAGTGTTCATTTTTATTTAAAACTGATAGATATGCCATTACTTCCAAATTTACAATAATTTAATTTAATTAAATTCATGTACATCAGAAACATAGCAAAGATTGGATTGAACCTCTAGGTATGCTTATTATATGGCATATGCAAGTATATTGACTTTTTGGGTGTATTGTTAGAATAACCTTGTTGTTTTAGTCATTTTGAAACGTCACCAGTCAAAAACTATATAAGCGGCCGAGTGTGTCTGGGGGGGACTTTTTGCTTTGTTGTTTATTTTGTTGTACATTTTGATTTTTTTCATTCTACTTCTTGTATTTAATAAAAATGCCACGGCAATCACGGTCCCGTGAAAAATATAATAGCAGATCGCAACAGCTCAACCACCGGTCTCTTTTACGGTCTCGTGAGGGTAGTTATCGCTCGCGATCTCGTTTAAATCGACATCGTTCACGGTCTCGTAGTTATAAGGCTCGTTCACGTTCGCATCAAAGTCGATCGCGATCTCGTAGTAATCGCTGTAGACCCAGTTCGCGCATAAGCCACTCTAGGTCTAATAGTACTAGGTACCGTTTGCGCTCTCACAGTAATGATCGTTATCGGTCCGAGTCCAAGTACAGGAAACGTAAATCACATTCGCGTCGTAATCACTCTCGAGAAAGGTCTCACTCTGATAGATCGGTAACAGGTAGTCCTAAACATAACAAAGATTCTGTCAAGGGAGCGTTAGGATCGATAATGTCACGTTTAAACGTAATTGAGGCGAATTCAAGGGGTAACGTGCAGTTCTCGTTACCTGCTTATCCCAGCACATCTCAGATGGACAGCGCATCGATGCCAGCAACTCAAGTGCCCGCAGATGCGCTGCAAAGTATTACAAAGTTTTCAAGGTCCGCAAATTATTATGTTTCAAATTTTGATCCAGCTATAAATAGTTTTGAGATGTGGTGCGACGAAGTGGAGCGAGCGCGGGTAACTAACAACTGGGAAGACTCGGAATGTTTGTCACGGGTTGCGCTTTGCCTCAAAGGAGACGCTAAAACTTGGTTGAATGAGTGGATTACTAATGATCGCTCTTGGTCAAACTTCATTAAAGAATTTAAGTCCCTCTGCCCACAAAAGACGGATTATGCGGAAATACTTCGTGAGGTCATGAATACTTCATCCGATAAGTATCCTACTTACGCTGAATACGCACGGCGGTCACTGTTACGCCTGCAGATAGTTCAGGGTCTGAGCAGCGACCTTAGGGTGCTTATCGTCATAAGAGGCATTAGTGACGTTCAGGTGCGGGCAGCGGCGGCTAATGCTGACCTTACAATAGATAATTTGGTCTCTTTTTTGGCAACATATGCAAAGTCTGCTCATTTCAAAAAATATTCTCAGGCGTCGTTTAAAGCAGCGAAGAAACGTAATACCAATAAGTTTAAATGTTATGGTTGTGGACAGATCGGTCATTCGCAAAGTAAGCAGGAGTCGCAACGATACTAAGCAGGTAGTATGCACTTTCTGTAGAAAGACTGGACATAGGGAAAGCGATTGCTTTGCTAAGGCTAGATCGGAAAATCAAAATAAGGACCAACGCAAAGTTAATCTCTGTAGTGAAATGTCAGATGCTAGTGTCAGTAAGGATGTGAGTACTGCGGTGATACAGGGGATACCAGTCGACGTTTTGATCGATACAGGTGCCTTAAATGTGTCCCTTATATCATCGGAAGTACTGAAACACTTCGCGGGTCAGCGTAAAGAAACTTGTTGTGTTTTGAAAGGGATTAGCAATTACGAAATCGTGGCTCGCGAAAACATTAGTCTGACAGTAGAATTTCATGACATTTCACTTGATGTAGATTTTGTTATTGTTCCGGCGTCGTGCATGACACGCCTATCATCGTCGGGACAGACGTTCTTAATCGCGACTGGGTAACGTATGTACGTACGAAAGACGAATCTTACCTCATGCATAAAGCCAACGCGACTGTAAATTCTGTTCAGGCGATTAAAGTCAATGAAATCAATACGCCCTTGCAGTGCGAAGAACTTAGCTCCTTAATGACGGTGATAGACGAATTCTCTTCGTTTTTAATTTCTGGAACCGCTAATACTACAATCACTACAGGTTCAATGTACATTAATTTAACAAACGAAAATCCTATATCGACTATCTTATCTGGAAAAACCATCATCCATATCGAATATCTCATCTGGAAAAACTTAAGGTTCGCGACATAATCAAGGATTTGCTTCCTCGGGTTGCACGCTGGTGAATTTATATGCAAGGTTTTAATTTTAATATCGAATACCGAAAAGGCGTGCTGATGACCCATGTTGACTATTTGAGCAGGAACCCACCAGTCGAGCGACTTGTGGAAGTTAATCATATTGACAGGCCTTCTAACTGAGCTCAAGCGGCTTAGTCCACAGATAGTGAGACTCAAGAACTGCTTCAAACATGTAAAGACGGTCAGTTGGATTCAAGCCGTTACGTTAATAAGTATGACGTCCTCTATTATCGCTATTCCTCTGTCGGTGAGGAACAGCGGCTGTTATGCTTCATCCCTAAAGGGTATCGCCTCAGCTTACCCCGTATTTTCCACGATGACCATGACCATATTGGGTCTGACAAAACTTTAGACCTTATCCTCAAGCATTTTTGGTTCCCAGGCCTTAGGACGTTTGTTAGGAAGTACACATCCCACTGTTTAACCTGCATTTCAAAAAAGCGTGCGCCTAGAGCACCCTGTCAACCTATTTCTTCATGGGAGAAACCTGACATACCCTTCAGCACAATACGTCAAATAGCTATAAATTTATATTGGTTCTGGTAGACTCATTCACCAAATTTTGTTTGCTCTATCCTCTACAAAGACACGACACTGACGAGCTAAAGCGCGTCTTCAACAGCGCTATCTCACTATTTGGTACTCCCAAAATGTTAGCTTGTGATCGTGGCCGTATGTTTGAGGCGTCCACTTTTTCCAGGTGGATTTCCGAACTCGGTTGTGATATTCATTATATTACTCCTGAAATGCATCACAGCAACGGTCAGGCCGAGCAGCAATAATATTACAAGTTGGTCGGACTCTCTAAACAGAATTCAGCTAGTTCTTAACATCACTAAGCAAAAGACACAACACTCTCCTTTATTTTTGTTAATCGGTACTAACGCTACCACTCCTGCTATCCGTGCGCTAATCCGTGAAATCACCGTGGAAAGTTCAAGCTCCAATGTCGAGGCAACGATGGAGCTTGGTAGGAGTCGTGCGAGATGTCTGTTAAAGCAAAATCAAGACCGACAAGATGCCAGCGTCAATCGTCAGCGACACCCTCCCAAAGTTTTCCAAGTGGGTGACCAAGTTTTTGTAATAAAGTACTCACAGTCTAAGGGAAAGCTTGATGCGGGTATGAGAGGCCCATACCGCGTGACGAAAATATTACCCAGCTAAAATTGCTCAACGGCGCTCGTGGAAAGACTACCCAGGCGGCGGCGCAATTTTTGGTCCCATAGAAGGGAGAGTGGTGTCCTGAGAGTTGCTCCGCATTCTTTCAAAGTAAGTTTGTAAATTAATTTGTTTCCTTTTTATGTAACAGTTCCGTGGCTGCTGATTATGTATGCCTGCGCTTCAATGTGTAGGCGCAAGATGAAATAGCGCGCGTTTCAGTTTATGTTTATTATCTTGTGCACAAGTAGGTAAAGTCAGTATGTATGAGACGCGTGTAAAGACAATGAATGTGACGAATGTTTGTTATAGACTGACTGTATTAATAGTTTTGAGTGAATGTTTTTTTTTCCTTTTGATCATGAATCCTCATTCATGCCTGGAATGTGTGAAGAATGAGAGACCAGGAATTGTAACAGCTCATGGCGATTCCGCTCGTATGAAAATCGTGTTATACAGGCAGAGCTGCTATGTCTCGCCGTAATGGCCTGGGCACCCTCAAATAATTTTGGCGGTAAGCCCCGGGCCTAGCGAAGATAGTAGCGGTTCTGTGTGTATGAACAGCGTGCTATGCAAGCGGTGTGGCTACGCGTTTCTGCGATGACCTGGGCATCCTCAAACTGTTTTGACAGTATGCCCCAGGCCTAGCAAAAGTGTTTTTATGGTTATTTCAACTAATGTTGATGTTTGACAGAGTCCGACAGTGATGGCGACTCTACCGAGCAGTTGCCTGGCCCATCATCCGCACATCTTGCTGAACACGTTGAAGAGTACACCGAGGACGGCGTACGGTTAGGAGAGGCCGTGTTAGAATAACCTAGTTGTTTTAGTCATTTTGAAACGTCACCAGTCAAAAACTATATAAGCGGCCGAGTGTGTATGGGGGGGACTTTTTGCTCGTTGGACTCGGTAGCGAGAGGTGGTGGTTGGAGACTGGCAATATGCAGTAAGCGTTTATATTTTGTACTTGTGTTTATAATTTTCTTTTTATATTTGTATAATGGAGTATTGTTAATTCAATTATTATAGATTGTTAGTGAATTGTTGTAAATTGAAGTAAATTTAGGTTCATTCTGATTTTTGTTTTCTTTTTTTAATAAAATTCCACTTCTGACTATAAAAGTATATAATCACAATTTAATCATTATTATTTTCTTATAGATACAACCATCAGATATCATTTGCCACACATGCTTCAGAAGAGCAAGAGGCAAAATAGCTATCAGCCATATAAGTACTAGAAAATATTATATTAATATTTTAATAGATGCTACTCTGAATGGCAGATGTACTATTTTTTTTTATGGAGAAGACACGGCAAACGAGCGTACGGGTCACCTGATGGTAAGTGATCACCGTCGCCCACGGCCCTGTGTAACACCAGAGGAGCTACAGAAGTGTTGCCGGTCCTAAAGATGGATGGACACCGGGGCCCGGCACCACCCAATGCGAAACGCAGTGGCCGAAGCCACTACTTATCGCCGGTTTCAATGCCGGGGGTGGTAACAATCCGGTCGAGTTTGAACAACGTGACTCTACTACACGTACTTTAGTCGCCTCTTACGACACCATCAGTACCAGGGTGATTCTATTTTTTTTTATAGCTTCACCCTGTATCCCGCACGAGGCAGGGTAGGCAGAAGGAACCTGGGAACTTAGTGTTAAGACACTCCGTTCCACTTCCGTTCCCCACTTTCCGCCGAATTTGAGGCATTGCGTGTTGAGTGGCGAAATTCAACGCCGCGCTTTGCCTTATTACCAGAGCGAAGAAATGAAACATTAAATATTTAAAATGTAAATATTATATTTAATTTCCTCGACTGGGGATCGAACCCAGAACCTGTCGATTACAGTCACACTCTTGTGCCGCTGTGCCACGACAGCCCTCTATTCCTATCCTCTATTCCTATCTATAGGTGATCCTATTCTAAGCCGGAATCACACGGCATAAAAAATATTGTATTGTTGGGTGCAAAACCATTGATTGCTGCGCTCATATAATGGCTAATATAGTACATAATTGAGCAATGCACGAGACATATCGAACTACCTGCACAGTTTTTGGATGATAAAGATGATGATAACCATAATTTAATTATAAAAGGAACTACATTATAGTAGTTCCTTTTATAAAGTTTTATGTAATGATTTTTAGAAATAAAGATCTTTTTCTGGAGTAATTATTGTTTTATGTCATTATCACAGGTAAACTACTTATTTTAAACAAAAGCTAATTAGCTAATTAGAAATAAGGCTAAAATTATGACGATTAAAAACTTTAACTGGTAATTTATTGACTGAACACTAGAGATTCCCTTGTCGGTTGATCAAGCTCCTCAAGTGTTCTGTCAATAAATTAACCATCATCATTTTAGCCTTATTTCTAACTTTTATATTTTGAGATCGAATATTTAGTATGACCAAACATGGTTGAACATCTGTTTTTCAAAGCAATGAATGATATTCTTAGGCTAGACCATTTGACAGTTTAATTTGATGTTTTGATCCTCTAAATGGTTATTATAGACTAGTGTTTAGATAGACACAAGATCACATGTGTGGCAGTCTACCGGTCTTGGCTATTTAATCTCATGAAGCCGAGGCATATAAGGGATTTACTTGAGCCAGAGTAAATGTGAGTTTTTCATTATATAGACTATACCTATACCTATTTTGATATCCCTGACATAGTGACATAATGGTATGAATCGCTGAAATGATCTATATTTAGTAAGCGACTATTATATTAAATCAATATCTTCTACTTTAATATTGAGTAGAAGATAGTGATTTAATATAATTGTCGCTTAATATATTTTTGACAAATAATTCTTAGAGATATCTGTCAAAACTATAACCTCAAAATTCAAAAGATTTTTGTGTTTTATACGATTCTCTGAAGTGTCCGCTAATTAATAACTATATTGAATTTGAGTCGAATGCACACGTAATAAATTTTCAAATTTTTATATTTTTTTTAAATATTATTATGTCATACATAGGCAGCGGACATTATCCCATATATATCATTTTGTCCATTATATACGGATCTCATAAGAAATAAAAATAAAAATAAAAAATAAAAAAGCCTTTTATTTCCTGCAGATCACAGAATATCAAATTGAAAAAAAGTAAAATATAGTGTTTGGATTTGTTTTTTTTTTTTTTTTTTTGACTTATTTAACTTGTTAGTATGGTTAGTTAGTATATAATCTATTATTCTTATATTAATCTATTAGTCTTTAGGAACCCCAGAGTGGGTAAAGGCCTCCTCTAAAGATGATCAAGTGTCTCTGTCCTGTGCTACTTTTTGCCAGAGAGGGCCGGCTATTCTTTTAATTTCATCCTCCCAACGTGACAGAGGTCTCCCTCTGGATCTTTTGCCTAGAGGGCCCCGCCAGATTGTAGATCTGACCGTCCATCTTTGGTCCATAAGTCTCGCTACATGGCCTGCCCATTTCCATTTGAGCTTTTGTGCATAACTTAGAGCGTTAGTTGCTTTTGTGATAGACCTTATTTTAGTGTGCCTTATTTTTTCCATTCTCTTTATTTTAAGCATGCTACGTTCCATTCCTCTTTGACAACTGTTGATTATATTTTTTACTTTATTATTAAATATCCATGTTTGGCAGCCATATGTTAAACACGGTAGGAGACACGAGTTCATTACTTTTGTTTTGATAGTTATTGGCATGTTGCTCTTGAATATTTCTTTTAATCCCCAATATTTGTTCCAGGTGCATTGTATCCTTCTTTGTATCTCTAAATCATTGTTTTCTCATAAGAAATATTTTCGTTATAAATATACCAAAATATGCAGCGTAAATACATGCGTAAGACTGATTGGACCTGGAGTTAAATGCAATGTAAAAAGCTATAGAAGCAGTTAGAAATAGTAAAATGGCTTGGTTAATGTTTTCCAAAACATTTCGGGTCCCACAAACTACACTCCGCAGGCATGATTAGTAATTATTGTGCCTAAAGGACAAAAGAGTTTGGGAAAAGTTACTGCCGGTGAGAAAGCACTCTAGTAACATCTTGTTGCATAATTAGTGTAAAGGGATCCACATTGCCCAATGTTAAATAGAAAAAAAAGGAAAAAAATTATGAAATACCAATAAAAAAAATTTAAAAGCTTTGTGTAAAAATACTCCGCCCGGAGCGCTTTGTTTAGCGGCACCGACAGGGTGAATGAATTCCGATTTATTTTCCGAGGCTATCAAACATTCTATTAAGCGTTCGAATTCATTCGGATCCGGAAAATCGCCACAATCCTATTCTTATTTCAGCAAATCGCATTCTTATTTCAGAAAATCACGAATCTAATCTTTCACCTAAAACTTTAGATATAGCCAAAAGTTTAGGGGTCATTGGCTTACCCTACATCCTCATACATCAGGTAAATTACAACCTCTAGATGTTGGTATATTCGGAACATTCAAAGTTTATTACAATGCGGCGATAGAATCATGGATACTGCTGAGAAACCAGTCACAATAGATGAAATTGGAATACTCGTTGGATTGGCATTTCTTAAAGCTATGATACCTTCTAATATAATTAGAAAGATACTAAAATAAATAGGCAAAAAAACAATTCTAATTAGCCAATTAGAAAACAAAACCACACTTCTGTTAGTCTATTAAAATAAAACGCCTCGCCTCGTTCTGAACCACTATGGTTAAGTGTATTAAATGTACGAAAATTATTACAAAAAAATTGCCAGGATTGCAATGCGGAAAATATAACAAGTAGTTACATGCATCATGAGCCGGTCTACCTCCTGACCAACTAATGACCCTAAGCTCCACTAAATCTATCGACTAGAAGTGTAGGGCATGCACGGAAAGAGTTAAATCTAAGCACCTGGCATCGAGGATGAAGGCGACGGTAACACTGACCCTGTGTTCACTATCCCAGATAATATCATGACGCGGAAAATATAATGGGAAATAAGATAAAAAAATCAGGAACTGAATCGGAATCTGAATTACAACGTTCACTAGAATACTACTCGGACAAAATACGATTACAAGGAGCGCATGAAATTCTATGAAACTAAAATTAAAACCGATCAAAAACAGTGCGGTGATCTTAAAAATACCCTCAAAAATATGTCTTTAAAATATAACATCTTGGAAATGAAGTGCAATCAAATTGAGCAAGCTCATTATCAAAGCAGCTACTTTTAAGAGTCGGGGAGAGAAGACGCAACGGTAATTATAAAGAACGTGGCCTCCAAAATTGGCACCGACTTCTCTGGTGAAAGTTTACAGAAAAAGAGCGCCAGTCTGACAGCGTAGCAATACATAATTCAAATTCAAATATTTTATTTAGATTAAGAAGTTACAAACTTCAATTTTAACGTTAAATAATTTACTACCAGTTCACTGAAGTTACTGCCTCAGAAGAACCGCTATGAAGTCATGCCAAATGTTCAGGTCCCATCGTGAACATTTAGCAAGAGTCCATAGTCCGCAGATGGTCCAGCGATGCCACAACTTTTTTATTTTATTCTATAACTTCTTTAAGTGTTAAGTTTTTTCTATTTATACAAAAATAATAAATATATGTTTCTATATCACAATGACGTGTCATTTTTTTTCTCGATATATTATTGCTTGAAGGCTCTAGTATATACAAAATTTGACATAAGTTTTCGTGTGATATAACAAAATAAAATTTTGTTGACCAGTGTTATTATTTAGATCGGTCTTTTATTTGTTGCATTTCTTTTTCTAACAAGAAGCGTGGAATCACACGGGTATATTGTATATTTATATGTGCCGGCTTTATATTAAACAGGAGTATTTTAATAATAATTATAAATTTTGAATTAAAATTAACAAAATAATTGAAAATTAATTAATTGTTAATCGTTACTAATACAGTTAACAATTAAATAATTGTTAATTGTAACTTTTCACAATTACAATTGATTAATTACACCGGCACACAAAAAAAAAATTGAATGTGCATTTGACCGGACCTGCCTACGGGTACGTATTTTGGTACGCTGAATCTGAATCCGAGGTCAGTTTGACCCCTACACCCTCGAAATTTCGAGAAAAATTCGAAAAACAGTAAAAATGATGAAAATCTGCAGTTTAATGTTAAAAAAAATATTTGGAACTAAACTAAGCGTGATTTTAGTGTATTTCGATCCGCTGTATAAATCAAAACTTTATTGATATCACGAGCCGCTTTAAATGTAAAAAAATCACACAAACCCTCCAAAATTCCGAAAAAAAACATATTTTTTTGTTTTTTTACTCTCGTTTTTTTGACTTTTAAAGACCTAATTGCTTGTGCCTGTAACCAGGGCAACTCCACGTGGTGACGGTGGGCAACAGAACGATCGGGCAGAGTCCTTGACTTAACGGCGTGTGTGCCGTTATGGCAGGTACAAATGAAAAGTACTTTACGATGCAGTGTGTCGGAAACCCAGAATCGGCGTCTGGTCAGGGTGAGAAAGCAGACCCGCAGGCGTCGTCATCCAGCGACTGCAGCTCTTCAGAAGTGGGAAACTTGGCTAATGGAGAGAGTACAAAAAGTAATTCTCATCTGTGTAATAAAAGTCCTGATTCATTTTGTTACATTTGTGGAGAATTCAACTTGGAAAGGAATCGAAGATCTGATAAGATCAAACAAATTTATGAAGTATGTTTTGGTCTCCAAGTTACTAATTTTGATTCAGCATGGGTTCCACATACGATTTGTAGTCGATGTAACATAATGTTAACCCGGTGGAAGAAAAACAAGAAACAGACCAACTTGAAATTCACAATACCAATGATATGGTCTTCACCAACTGGTTCACAGAATTGATTGTTATTTCTGTATGACAGATACTACCGGGTACACCTGGAATACAAAAAAAAAATTGTATATGCCAATGGTTTATCAGCTATTAAGCCACAAAAAATAGTAGTTGTCAAGGAAATTAATACGGTTGAAGAAGTGGATCTAGAAAAAGACGATACGCTAGTTAAAGAAAGTTCGGAAGAAGAATGCTTAAAAGATGAAGAGTGCTTATCTGGCGGAAAAACTAAAGGCTCTGAAACATTTCGCCGAGAAGAACTTAATGATCTGGTTCGAGACTTGGCTTTACCGAAAGATGGAGCTGAATTACTTGCGTCAAGGTTGAAAGAAAAACATTTATTGGCTAAAGGTGTATCAGTGACATTCTATCGAAATAGGGAAAGAGACCGGAACCGCTGAATATAAAATTACTTTATTTTATACTTTATTTTAATTATTATAAAAAAAATTTTATCATTAAAACTGCCGTTTTTCATAATTTTTACGGTTTTTCGAAGTTTTCTCGAAATTTCGAGGGTGTAGGGGTCAAACTTACCTAGACCTCGGATTCGGATTCAGCGGACCACAATACGTACCCGTAGGTAGGTCCGGTCAAATTCACATTCAACTTTTTTTTTTGTGTGCCGGTGTTATTAGTTGTTGTGGTTACATTTCCCAATTAATTAATTGTTAATCTTTAATTTGCCCAACATTGGTTCCATTCTTACTCTCCAAAATAACTCAAAACAAGGTTAAGTTTTCTCGGCTCCAATGATTCCCTTAGTCTTAGGTCACAGAGTAATAATAAATTAGAAGTACCAGTGAGTCGCACTCAAAATTTTAACTTGGCTTTTAGGTTTACAGCATGGCATGTTTAATGATAGTCCAAGTATAACTACGTCGTGGTCCGTTATATCACTATTACAAATTACACCAATGGTTCCCTTAATTTTATTGATAAAGATATGGTCAAGGCAAGCATTTATTCTTGTTGGTTTGGTGATTGCCGGAAATAGTCCATGTTCATCTGTAAGACATAAGTATTCAATGATTTGATTACTTGTCGAGTCTAGGAGATTAATATTTAGGTCACCGATCATTATTAATGTTTTATTAGATTCTGACATATTTTTCAGTATTGTATTCAAAGAATACAAAAAATTACTTGTTTTTCTGAATGATGGTGGGCGATATATAGCCAAAATTATAATTTTTTCAGATATTTGTATCACTAAGCCGTCTGCATCATCAAGTTTTGGCTCGGACACTACATGATTCCAGATGTCTTTAACGTAAACTACTATGCCGCTGTTTTGGTTTATTCTTTTTTGAGTATAACTGGTTGTATAAGAATGCAGCTGAGGAATTATAGAAAAATCATTAAGCCAGCATTCTGTTAAAATAATTACGTCAAAACAACGGTCGAAGCGCTTTAATGTTGTTAAAAACGTATCAAAGTTCTTATTCAGGCTTCTAATGTTAAGGCTAAGAATACTAAGATTATAATCTTGCGTTAAAAGATTATTGCAGTGCTCAGGTTCCTTTATAACGTGGCAGTTTATGCTTAATGTATCTAACTCATCATTATTGAGTAAACTATCGCCTGTTAGTGTAGGTTATTACATAGATGATTTTAATAATAACAAATGAGATTATTAAGTTAATCCTAAAATTTGGACTGCCACATAAATATTTACTTATTTTATAATAGAACAGAGATAGATAACGACAAATTTGCTTAACAAAATAATGGTTTGATTGTGTGAAGAATGAGCACATAAGCCACGATTTTTTAACTGTGTACAAAGTATTTAGTAATATATTATTAATTATAAGATTATAATATAAACCTTTAAATGCAAGTGTGAGTGTTAGTTTAACATTAATATTACATAAAATTATAACTGAAGTTAAGTTTATATAATATAATAAAAGTGATAAGCAATTAGCTCGACGACATTGGGAAAATTTCAGCAAGATCGTCACAATTACGAACGGAGCGAGCTGGCTTGCCTTCATGTTGTCTAATAAATATGGTGCCTTGTGAGCACCAACAATGATGGAATCCCCTTTCTTTAGTTTTCTTACGAGCTTCACGAAAAAGCTCTCGATTAGCTTTGGTCAGACGTTCATTGTAAAACACTTTTTGCGATTCTCCCGGTAGATCAAGATCAGCGCTCATTATGTTTCGTCGTGTCTTTGCTGCTTTGATTATTTCATCTCGTTTGGATCTTCGTAAAAAACGAACAACTATCGGCCTATGAAATCTTCTGCCATGTATGGCAGACGAAGGTTGACCTCGAGGACCTACACGCGCCACCCAATCAATGTCGTTACCATCAGGCTCCACTCCTACCTTTCGAATTGCTAACAAAACTATGTGATGGAGATTTTCGTTGTTTGCCTCAGGTATACCAGACAATTCAAGTTCATTGCGCAGATGGTTTTGACTCTGAGTATTTAATTCTTGTTGTAAGCCTTTTATTGTGTTTTTTAATGTCTCCGTTTTCTTTTCCCGATCTTCTAGACATTTAATACGATTTTCATTGCTAGCAATCGCTGACCCCAGTTCATCAAGGCGTTTCTCGCAGCTGCGGAGTGACGTTATCGCGTCTTCAAGATGCTTTTTTAGGGAATAAATTTCTTGCGTTAATAGACGAACTTCGTTGGTCAACTCTTTTACCTCCGCACTACTTGCAGAAGATGTACATGCTACATCAGTCTTCTTACGAAGAGTAACGTTATCTTCCGATGGTCTAACGGGCGTAGCACTATTATCTCCACCCCTTTTTTGTGACGCACAACAATCAGGGCATTTCCAAATGCTCTTTTTTTCGTTAGTGAAACCGGATATGTTTATGCATAATGAGCAAAAATATTTTTCACAAGCCGAACATTTAATTTTATTTAAGTCCTTGGTGTTCTTGAAACATCCGTTGCACTTCATGTTGTTAAAAGTTGATGGTTTAATCGTATGTCTCTCAGAGTAAAGCGGTGGGAAGTGACAGCACCGTACTATTAATCTTTGATAAAAGACCTCACGTATTGACTAATGATTCATACATGCACCGTTTCACGGGAATATAGCACTTGCACCACACACGGAACCGCGATTATCGTATGCACTGGACACTATGCACTAGTACAAAGACGTCAGCCAATTCGTATTTAACAATTATTGTTTATCACTAAAGCTTTCTTTATATGGAGGTTTCTATTAATAAATAGTTTTAATAACACTTTTTACACACTTTTACTAACTTTTCTGGTTAATTACTACTTAAAGTACGATGGAAACTTTAAATTTAGTTGGGAGATATGACCGTTAACTTTTACCAGTTTGACCGAGCGTCAAAAAAAAAAAAAAGGTATATATATATATATATATATATATATATATATATATATATATATATATATATATATATATATATATTTATATATATATGTAGATATAGATTTAGATGAAGGTAAGAATTTACAGTTTGGTGACCACTATTTAGAAGAAATTACAGGAGAAACCGTACCATTACTAAATAATAATAATAAAAACATTACAATGGAAAATAAAATAGCTGAACGATTTTTGATAGAAAAATTTTCAAATAAGAATTCGAATGTAAGCCAGTGGATAGCTGTATTTGAGAGTGAATGTGAAAGATTCGAGATTTTGGGAGATTAAAAAAAATGAGATATTAAAACATTAATTAGAAAAACAATGCATAGATGAGTATACTAGTATGCTGATGAAACTAACCGTGAATTCCAACTTGATAGAATGGAAAGAAAAACATACAGAAATAGAGGTTGGTCTCAAGAGAGATATGCATTCAACTTCAAATATCAAGCTGGATCGCTACTGGAATATGCAACTGAAAAGGAGAGACTATTGTTAACATAACATAAACAAGAACATTGACACTCAAACAATGATTATTCTTATTGTTATGGGTTTACCGGAATACATTATGGATAAAATTGATAAGAAAACTGTAAAATCAAGTGCAGCACTCTATAACGAAATAGGTAAATACAAAAATATAACGATCAAAAAGAACTAATATAAAACCTAAAGATAAGATACCAATGAAATAACAAAACCATATATTGAAAAAAATACAAAACCATGTAAGATTTGTGAAGGTTTAAATAAAGGTGTTCGATATCATCATGAAGATAAGTGTTGGTTTAAACATCCTGGTAATAACTATGTTAATAAGATATACAATAGTAAAGCTGTAAATAATTCGGTAATAGACGTAGAATTAATTAACAATGATACAAAAAACGAATATTAACACCATTAATTAAAGTCAAAATAATATTAACCCATTTAGCGCCGCCGTACTCGTTTGAGTACACCTAATTTTGGTTACCTAGCTTTTACGTTTAAAAGATTTAAAACATATATATTTAATTATTTCTTTAAAAAGTACTTTGTCAAAATATTAATACTGTATAAGGGTAGATTTTAAAATTATGTCAAAGTAAGCAGTGACGATGAGCCGTTGGCTAATAAGCGACTTCGACGTCATAAGCAGGAAGAAATTCATGGCGTAAGTGTGAACCAGCTTATTCTAAGAAGAACTCAAAGACTTTAATCCTACTCAAATATTCGAGAAAATATTTAATGAAGAAGTTATTGAACTCATTGTATCTAATACCAGTTTATATGCGAACCAAATTAACAGGCACTCATTTCAGGTAGGCGCAATTGAACTAAAAAAAAATATAGCTATTTTGATATTGTCTTTATCACAAATTGCCTAGAGAGGGATTATACTGGTCTTTAGACGAAGGTGTGGGTGTTCTTTTTGTTTCAAAAGCTATGTGAAACAAAAGACGAAAGTTCCGCGACATAAAAAACATATGCACTAGCTGATATTATTATGACCAAATTAAACAATGGCGTGTGATCGAAGAAAATATATCTATAGGCGAGTCAATGGTAAAATATTTTGGCCATCACCCCGCAAAACAATTTATACGGGGGAAACCCGTGAGGTTTGGTTTCAAGAACTGGGTGGCAGCTAATTCTTCTGGTTAATGTTATGCCTTTGAGCCGTAACAGACGACCAAACCGCACCACGAACATGGTTCGCCATCGGGCCATATTCGATCGTGTGTAGCACGGTTTGCCGAAAAAAAGGTGGTGCGGACCAACTTCACTTCAGACAGGCTTGCGCGGAGCAACTTCAATTCAGTACGTGGTTTGGACCGACCCATGTTTGATCGTGTGGATGGCGAACCGAACCAATTTTTGATTCAGTTGCTATTAGGCCACCGTAAGTGGTACACGTCGTAACAATAAGACAACATTGTTTTGGATAAGAATAGGAAATATATAAAGACTATTTTCATCACTCGTCTTTTGTATGCAAGGATCGTAAATAATACGCCATACAAAAATCGTATATTAGGGAGTATTGTAAATTTTGTCATATTCCAAGACCTGCTCTAATCCATTGAATACGAACTATAATAGTCATAAATGTTTACTTATACTAAAAAACGTAAAAATAAGTATACTGATATTAAATAATAAATATTAAGTCGGCTTTCCATCTCTTCTATAGGTATATTAAAATTAGATAATAAATATAAGTTCAGATTTCACTATTCACCCTAATTATTTACAGTAAGTATCCTTGTACTTTAATTTGTTAATTATAAATAATTGATGAATCCACTTATTTATAATTTACAAATTAAAGTACATACAGTTGCTTTGTTATTATGTAAAATTAAATTGACAATGACGTACTCTTTTAAAGTATTAAAATAGAAGTTATATAATAATAAATAGAATAAATCCACTTACAGCTGTTTACTGTTTAAAAATATCTAATGTTTAAAAATTAATATTTTATATAAATACGTAATATTCGCAATTATCTTAAAACGTGTATTGGCTCAGTTGGGAGGCGGCGGTCTCTATGTCTGAATGACCTTGTTCAAGTCTTCGTTATCATTTTGTTTTTTTTTTTTATTTTTTACTTTTTATTTTGTTTTTTTTTTATTTATTTTGGTTTTGTTTCTGTTATTCTATTATTTTAAATGATATTTCTAGAAATTTTGAAAAAAATCTTTTTTCTTTCAGTTTTTTTATGATCTTAGTATAATTTCCATATATTATGCTTGCTCAAAAATACTCTTTATTACGCTTAATAATTATTAAGTAATATATATTTTATCGTTTAATGGTTATACTTAGACGTTATAATATATTCGATGTATATATCGAATATTTTAAATCATTATAAATATGCTATATTTACAAAATCTATGGTAGGGGGCTAGTTGAGCATAGGGGCAAGTTGGGCAATCAAAATATCTCGTAAACTATTCACCTTACGCATAGACATCTTATGGGGGAAAGAAGGAGTCGCGGGAGGGGTAATCAGCACGCGATCGCTAGTAGCGGCTGAACGAGCGATTGAAGCGCTCGTGCGTTGTGTTTTTTTTGTGACCAAAAAGTAAAAACGTCGTTTATCGCAAGTTTTCGTCTGTATTAGTCAATTGTCATTTGTTTTCAATCAGGTAAGTGTTAATCTTTCTGAGAATTATTGTACTTTTGATATGTGGAGTTGTTCTGAGTATAATTCTTAAGACTTTTTTATAACCTCGCTTTTGTTTCAAAATTCCGGGTTGGGGTTAGTTGACCTATTTAACTATTTGCTCAACTTACCCCACGACTCAACTAAAGTAATGAATGTTTTATGTTTATTAGGATGCGGACTTACAAGAGGACGATTACAAGATGTTCTTACACTTCTGAAGATTTAAAAAATGCTGCAAAGGCTGTCAACGATGAAGAAAAAAGTGTTAATGCCGCTGCTAAAGAATTCGGCATCAAACGGATGACTTTAACAAGATTTTTGAAAAAATTAATTGAAGGTGGTGATTCATCTATGGGCTATGCAACACCAAGGCAAGTATTTTCTCCTACACAGGAAGACTCTCTGAAAAAATACTTGCTACAAATGGCATCAATCTTCTATGGATATTCTCCAAAAGACGTCCGTCGCCTTGCCTATGAATGTGCTGCTAAATTTGGCATTGAAATTCCACCCAGCTGGACTGCAAATAAGATGGCCGGAAAAGAATGGCTTACGATGTTTTTAAAACGAAATGCCGAGCTATCCATCCGAAAACCAGAACCCACTAGCCTTGGTAGGGCAACATCATTTAATGCGCATAATGTTAAAGTTTTTTTTGAGAAATTAGCGGTTGTAATGGATAGACATGGATTTACTGCAGCAGACATTTGGAATGTAGATGAGACAGGAGTATCCACTGTGCTGAAGCCAAATAAAATTGTAGCTGCCAAGGGTAAGCGGAACGTCGGTGCAATGACTTCTGGGGAACGAGGGACTAACGTTACAGTAGTAACTGCTGTATCTGCTCTTGGAAATGCTGTACCTCCTATGTTCGTATTTCCGAGGAAACAGTTTAAGACACACTTTCTTAACGGTGGTCCCCCTGAATGTATAGGAGCAGGAAATGCCAGTGGATGGGTTACAGACGAAGAATTTCATCAGTTTATGCAACATCTTATAAAATATGTGAAACCATCCATTGAGCGCCCTGTTTTATTAGTGCTGGATAATCACTCCTCTCACTTGAACGTGAAGACACTAACTTTGGCCAAAGAAAACGGAGTTGTAATGTTGTCCTTTCCACCGCATTGTAGCCACAAATTACAACCGTTGGATGTGTCAGTCTTTGGACCGTTCAAAAAGTATTGCGCTGCTGCTCAAGATGCATGGCTACGTAACAACCCGGGGAAAACCCTTACTATCTATGATATACCCAAAATAGTCGCTGATTCGTTGCCGTTTGCTCAGACAAGTATAAATATTGTTAACGGTTTCCGAAAGACAGGCATCTTCCCATATAATGAAAACATTTTTGGCGAGGATGAGTTTTCACCATCATTTGTAACCGATCGTCCTGAAGCGGAAACAACTATCGAGCCAGAAAAAGATCCAGAGCAAGCTGTGATGTCCAGCACTGAATGTAATCCCACTCCTTCTGCTTCCACCAGTCAAGCTGAACCCGAACCTGGTCCGAGCAACAGGGAAAAAACGCTTTAGAAGAACAGCAAAATAAAACCACAAAGAAAGTTAAGAAGCCAAAGGAGAACATGGATAAGAAAAGGAAGAAGGGTGTCTGTAAAAAAATACTCCAGTCAAGTGAGGAAAGTGATGACGATGATTATTCCTGTCTGATTTGTTGCGAAGGCTATGCTGAAAGCTTACCAGGAGAAAATTGGATCCAATGTCAAGCTTGCAGGGAATGGGCACATACAAATTGTGTTCCAGGTGCTGGTCTTACTTTCGTTTGTGTCAATTGCAACAGTGACAACGACGATTAAGTTGTTAAGATCTTATTAATATATTTTTTTAAGATATTCAAGTCTAAACAAAAAGACTGAATTTAATCCTGAAGTTAGTCTTAAGATACGTTGTTTTTTTAAAATTATATTTTCAGTTAATTATCCAAAGAAAATTACTTTAAGTTTAGTTCTTCGGTCACTAAGACTATATAAACTTATTTTCATTTTGTGTCAATTGCAGCAGTGACAATGATCATTAAGTTCCAAAGATCTAATTAATAGTTTTTAAAGATATAAACTATAAGAATAATAATATAAACATGTTAGTCTGATTTTATATAGAAAGACTGAATCTAATGCTGAAGTTAATCTTAAGATACTTTATGTTTTGTTGAATCTAGTTTTGTTTAATTGTTCAAAATTACTTTAAGTGTTGTTGTTCTGTCACTAAAAGACGATAAATAAAGAGCTGATTGTCAAACACATATTTTACTTCATCTCTAGTCAACATTGAACCCATGTTTTGGTTAGACATTCTTAGTGCTCAATTTGCCCCATACCCTTGCTCAACTTACCTCACCAGTGGGGTACATGTCTTTTCTGAAGCAATATTCAGTCTATTCTTAATAAATCTTATCTATTGTATAAAATTTTAGAGCTATATAAAGATTTTCCATGCTTGTGGCAATTCAGCACATAAGCTCTACTACAATGCACATTCACGTAATGATTTTTTGTTACGTAATTTTTTGATAGTGAAGGTGGCATACCGAGACGTGTTCACGCTGTGCTAGCAAAAGCAGACTGGACGACAGTGCTGCCAACTGATCAAAAGAATACTTTAAAATCCCCTAAATTCAAACTAAAATACCCTGATTTTTTGTGATATTTTAATGATTTTTTTTTAATGAACCTAACATATGTATACTTTCTTTTGTTTTTTATTATTTTAAAATGTTATTTTTTTGTAAGGAACGATATAAGATAAGGCATTTGATAAAAATTAAAATACTCAAGTGATAATAAATTTCAAATCTATCTTTTACAAATCGCCATTCATCCGCCCATCTTCTCTTTCCCACTTTATTTATATTTTTGAATATATCCTTACTCTGCTGAGCTTTTATTACCTTTGGGCATTATTTATTGTTTTATAAAAGTTTTTACTTCATTTATTAAATAAGAGTGCACATATATGAAGAATAAATGCTTATCAATATCTTTTAATTTAAATTTTACTCGTTTACTTATAGTTGTTTGCTTTAGACATTTATTTCGACTACAGAGGGCACCAAGCTACCACAAACATTCTATATAATGAATATATAAAAACGTATCTAGTATAGTTTATTTTTTTAAAGACAGTTAAAACAAAACATTCTTATTAATGAAGTCTCTTATTCCAGCTGTTGTTTTCCTTAAAAAATACCCTAAATAATTTGTCACTGTTTCCCTCACTTAAAATTTTCCCTAAATTTAGGGGAAAACTCCCAAGCTGTTCGGTCGTCTGGCGCAAAGGCCGTGCCGGACTGTTTGGGGTTGAATCAAACCAAGTTCGGTCGTCTATTTGCACTTTTTGAGTTTTATTGTGGGAAAACTGCCAATGCGACTAATGAACCTCTTAGCTCAAGAGTTATCAAAACTCTTCTCAAAAAATTGGAAACCGATCCCACTGTTCACAAAGTCTTTTTTAACAATTTTGTTTCAAGTTACGACTTTTTGGCTGATTTGCGTAAACTTGGATACTGTTTTACATTTATTACAGATCGCGAAAACAGGACAAAGAAATGTCCTCTGGAGAGTACAAAAGATGTGAAGTAAGATCGAAGATCGAGCTGCCCATGATTATAGATTCGACAGAACAAATGAATTATTACTGGTTAGATGGAAAGATAACAGCGTTTGTACAATGGTCACAAATTACGATACGATTGAACCACTAGGCGTAGTAAAGAGATGGTATCCTGTAGGGTAAGTCCGGGATATATGCCCAAGCGGGATAGATGCCTCGACTATCGACTGCGTGAATACTAAAATGCGCGGGTATGATATTGTATTATAATATGAACGCACTCCTCCCCCACTTCATTCGGCCACAAAGCGTTGGCTCGTGCGGTCGCGCGTAGTGACAGTAATGGCGGCGACTAGATAAGCAGGCGTGATTTTACTTCGCGAGTGATTTTCGTTCCTCTATAACTTTGGATGTAACAGGTAAGTTTGTTTTATTTTAACTTCTAAATAAGTAGTAGGATGTGTAAATTGTTGTCAGTTGCATTTTAATGATTAACTAATGGTATTTGTTTTACTTTTTGTAGAGGGCATCTATCCCTGCGAGTCTGGATATGTGCCCCGATACGATTTGGGATATATGGCCCTAAGGGCATATATCCCTTGCTATATTTTAATGTTTGTTTTATGTTTTAGATTGAAAATGCCCCGAAAATACAAGCGTAAAACTGGCGTCCAACCACGTGTAATTACTTGGACCGAGGAAACATTAGCTGCAGCTATCGCAGAAATGCAAGATAGGCAAATTAGCATCAATGACATATCCAAAAGACATGGAATACCATCTAGGACGTTGCGCCGTCGATTTGCTACACAAAATAAAAAAAAATACCGTTAGGTGGGTAGTACTAAGATCAAAAATATATATTATATTTTTTTATTTAGTATTATACTTTTTTAATATCTGCGATTGTTGTAGACAAACCGCCAAGTCTTGGATACGAAAATGAGCGTCGGCTAGTCGCTCACATACAGCAGCTTGAAAGATCCGGGTTTCCCCCTGACAGGAAAACTGTTCGCAGCTTAGCATACCAGTTCGCGGAGAAATTAAAAATAAAACATAATTTTAACACAGACACGCAATTGGCTGGAACTGATTGGCTTCAGAGCTTTATGGAAAGGAATCCTATATTATCTATTAGACAAGCCGAAGGTCTCTCAGTGTCACGTGCATTAGCTCTAAACAGGGCTGAAATCAACAGCTTCTACGGCTTACTTACAGAAGTTCTGGAACAAAATGACCTTTTGAACAAGCCCGACTGTATTTTTAACATGGATGAGACTGGTGTTCAAATGAACAACAAAGTTGGTAATGTTTTAGCTACTAAAGGATCGAGATCTGTTCATTCAATCACATCAAGCGAAAAAGGTGAAACATTGACGGTAATAGCTTGCTGCAACGCAACTGGTAATTTTCTTCCTCCAGTAGTGATAATCAAAGGAGTGCAAAAAAAAGATGAATTTATGGATGGGCTACCACCTGGTTCGAAAATCTACATGAATAGAAAGTCTGCATACATATGTGCAGAATTATTTATGACATGGCTGAAAGAGCATTTTGCTAAAATGAAACCCCAAGGAAAAGTTTTACTCATTTTAGATGGCCACAGCGCACATTCTTCTGCCGTTGATATGTTAGAATTTGCAATATAAAACTTATAAAACTAAACTAATACCAATATAAAACTTTGCTTTTCTGACCTTTGAAAATTGATAATAAATAACAACAAAGTAAAAGTGTTGAATAAAATATTAGTTTTCTTGCAAAAGTCATCTATCCCCCCCAAGGGCATATATCCTCTACCGAAAATATAGCCTGGGGCACATATACGGCATCTGAGGCGCATATCCCGGTATGCAGTTTTAATTTCTACTCCAAATATACAGTTTATTTATTAATTACTCTACAAAAAATGATAAAACCCGATTAACTAAATGACCGAGGTCAGTGCACATATGAAAATCATGTGCGTATTACTTGTATGTTAGGAGATATATCTAAAATAAAAAAAGGTAGGCATATATCCCGGACTTACCCTAAGGCGCGAAAAAGTCGATGTAGGCGTCCTTCGTCGTCAACAGTGCCAGGTTTGGCTAACACTGGTTTGCTTTTGCGATGCGATTTGCGTTGTGCGATTTGTCATGCGAGAGTATGGTAGTAATGTAAAACATGCTTTAAAATCCTTTGCATAGAAAGAAAGTGCTTTGTTTGTTAGTTTAATTTTGGAGCTAAATGGGTTAAAAGGAAAACTAGAGGTCTTCGGGATATATGACTCGAGCTCTAATGTGTCAATAATAAATTTCAAATTAATAAGACTGAAAGAAATTCAGAATAATTTAAATAAAGATAAGCTAGTTACGATCAATGGTGTTAAAAATACTAATGGTTTGACAACAATAAAAATTAAAGTTTTTAAAATTGAAGAAAGTATCGATGTTTATATCGTTGACAGCGAAGAATTTAAATATAATTTCTTAATTGATCTGGACCTTATAAAAAACTTTAGAAAAAAATAGGGGAAACACTATAGTAATTGGCCCCAATACAGTTATTGGCCATTTCAACTTTGACTTCAATAAACAAGCATAATCCTACTAAAATAGTAGATTTAAAACCACACAATGGCAACACTTTCATCCTCTGCCAAATAGTTCCTTTTCGTCGTGTGATTTTCTGATGGAGGTCCAAATGTAAGTAAATTACTTAAAAATCTGATAACTGTTATTTTTTTTGGTACAATGTTTTGCAAAAGTATAAGTAATAGTGCCGTTATTCAAATTCTATAAAATAGTGTCTCGACATGTGTTAAAGACAGATTTCGGGTGCAATTTAATCTGCTTTCTTCATAACCTCAGTTTTTTGAGTGGCCAATAGCTATCACAATTATTTCAATAACTGACAGTATTGGCCTCCCATGCTAATTACTGTATTTTAAAAAAAGATAAAAAATACATTGTCAATGGATAAATCTAATTTTATGTAATTTATAAGCGTCCAAATTTATTTGTAGAATGTTTAAATCATTATGAACAGTTAATAGCCTAGGCCAATAACTGTGTCATTGGTAAAACTTATAACTTATAGGAAAAAGCCAGCTTATTGGAAAAAGCCAAAAGGAAGTACTATGTCATATATTTAATTAATTTTAAATAGATTTAGCTTACAATTATTTTCTTTTTGTTATCAGATTTGTATGGAAAAAAATGCCGAAAGTACCGCAATATTCAAAAGATGTCCTTGACGAGGCTCTAGAAAAAAAAAATTCTAAAACGATGTCCCTGAGAGCCGTATCGAAACAATATAACATACCAAGGGGTACATTACAATTTAAACTAAAAAATCCTACTTCTAAATCTGAATTTGGGCCTTTTTGACCGTATTTGACACACGATGAAGAAAACACCATAGCAGAATGGTTAATTACAATGGCCCGTAAAGGCTTTCCTAAAAAGTCTGATGACGTCCTTGATACAGTGCAAAAATTTTTATCTGATAATCCACGCGTTTGTAAATAATAGGCCTGGTAGGGGATGGCTAAAAGCTTATTTAAAACGTCACCCTAGATTAGTTCAACGAACCAGAGAAGGAGTAACTAAAGCCAGCGCCTGCGTATCTGAAGCTGACATAAAAAAATAGTTTCACGAAATAAACACCTACTGAACCAGCGAAAACCTATTAGAAGCAATTCAGGATCCTAAACGTGTTTTTAACGCTGACGAGACAGGATTTCAGCTTTGCCCTTCTACTTGTCGCATGCTTGCCGCTAAAGGAGACAAAAATGTTTATGCCGTGGAACATGAAATTCCAAGGAAAATGTCACAGTTCTTTTTACATTTTCTGCTAACGGCAAGACTTGTCCGCCTTTAATAGTATTTCCCTACGAACGACGAACAGTATTTAACGACAAAAAAATTGCGACATCAGTGCCACTTAAATGGCGAATCGGATGCAGTGATACTGGATGGATGACAGCAGATTTTTTAACCAGTTTACCACCGAAATATTTAAATATTTGCTCCTTACCTTGACGAACATCACATAGAAAAACCAATTATTCTATTTATTGATGGACACAAAAGCCATATCACTTTACAGCTTAGATTGACATGTAAAGAGCTGGAAGTGGAACTAATTGCTCTTTACCCCAACACAACCCGTATCACTCAGCCAGCAGATGTTTCCGTCTTTGGGCCCATTAAGAAAATGCACCGAAATGCTCTTAGAAAATATCAATCAGAAAATATTGGAGAGGTGGTAACTAAATTAAATATTGGAATCATACTAAAAACCGTTGTAGATGCTTTAAAACCTGAAACCATTATAAATGGTTTTCGAGCTTGTGGTTTGTGTCCGTTTGATGCAAATGCTATAGATTACACTAACTGTTTAAGTACACTTAGAAATATAGAAGAGCATGAAGAGGAAAACAAGCTCATGTCTCTAAAAGAATTTGAAAAGATTGTAGGGCCAGAAATAATAAAGAAGATGCATACAATGAAGTCTCAAGGTGTCACCATAAATGATTCCTCACCTACGTTATTTAAACTTTGGTGGTTTTTTCAAACTGATCTCCCACATAATGAAACAACTCATTTAGAAATTCGATCTGCTAATAATGCAACAACCAATGTAGATCTTGTGAATAAAAATAATATTACAACAGTGAAAATTACAATGACACCTACAAAAAGTCATCCAGATTTATGCCAGCCTTCTACTTCTACAACTGTAACCACATTGTCAGAAACTACTCGTCTTAACAAATCAATTGATAATTACCTACAGAATGCCCCAGAAAATAAGAGAAAGTTTATTCGAAAGACAGAAAAACACCCTTTGTTATTACATCTGCGGATTTTAGATCAGCTGTTGAAAAAAAAGAACTGGAAAATCAAGAAAAAGAGTATCAAAAAATGGAAAGTAAAAGGAAAAGAGAGGAGTAGGCAGCACAAAAAGAAAATGATATGAAGACGAAAAACGATAAAGGTGTCGGAAAGAAGACAAAAAAAATAAACAAAACTGATGAAAATATTAACATTGTGACTGAAAATGAAAATCTTAAAAAGAGAAATGAAGACTGAAATTAAAAACGACAGTGGTAAACCAAAGATACTGTCAAATTAGAAGTAATAATTACTTGTAACATGTGTCAACGTTTAGCTGCTAAAAATAAGTCATTCTTATGTGATTCTTGTAATAAGTATTATCATCGTCATTGCATTCCTATTAAGCACCAAGAATATATTCCTGATGACGATGATCTTTCTGACTTAATATGTCATAAATGTTTTTTGTTAAATGATGATTCCGATTCCTTTGAGGATGAAAGCTCTTAAGAAGACATTTCTAGTTATTAAAAACAATTATTTTTTGTTAAAATTACAATTTATATTTTATTTTTCAATGTGGCCAATAACTGTGAGATCACATGGCTAATAACTGTAATTTTGCGGCCAATTACTATAATTTTTATGTTGATTTTGTTACTAAAATGTTTCATAAAGTTATTTGTAAAATGTGTTATTTAATTTCGGCGGAAAGTGGGGAACGGAAGTGGAATGGAGTGTCTTAACACAAGGTTCCCAAGTTCCCTCTGCCTACCCTGCCATGTGCGGGATACAGCATGAAGCTGAGTGAGTGAGTGAGTGTTATTTAATAAATACATTCATTCCAAACAAAATTATTTTTATAACTTTTATTAATTTCCAATTGAGTTTTTTATTATTAATTGAAGTTTTCGATTTTGAAGTCGCTTAAGTGGCCAATAACTATATTTTTTCCCTATGTAAAATTTATATGAGGCACAACAACAATATTTAAAAAACATTGTTATTCTTAAGAAAACTTATAAAAATAAATGATTACATTAGTAATTATACAATAAAAGTTTCTTCATAGAATCAGCGTGTCAGACTGACACAAGGTTCCCAGGTTCCCTCAGCATAACCTACCATGTGCAATATACATTATAAAAAAATATTAACTAGCTAAATAACAGTTGTCTCATTTTTAATAAGTGGTCTACAAAAAATAACAACATTTTCGGTATCTCTGTTATAGCTTGTTTTTGAGATGTGAGTTAACTGGTTAGTCTATTATGGTATCAATATTTTTTAATTACCAAAGTTTTCTCAATTAAATCACACTATTTTATTATAAATATTATGTTTCTTGTTACATGCACGTAAGAGTTATAATAAAAGTTGTAATGATTTCGATATATATATTCAATGTGAAAATTAGTAATTATAAGAAAAAATTGCGTGAATTGTCTTAGGCTTTGATACTTTAATATTTTAACTATTTCATAGTTTGGCTTTCTGTTTTTGTTTTGTTTTTTGTATTTTCAATTATGTATTAATTTTAAATGGAAACTTTATTGATTTATGTAAAATTTTTGTAATTTTATTGTATATGTGTTACTGTAATTGTATGTTACCCAAACATAAATAAGAAAAAATAAAATAAAAAAAACTAAATTAATTCATCATGTGACAGCATTTACTGTGTATGCCATGGTTACCGTGAAATAAAATTAAAAACAAAAGCACTATCAAAAAGCACTAAAAGGAGAATCGGCAGACCGAAACGAAGATGGCGAGACAAACTAGACCATTATAGGCCTGACTGGAAGTCAATAGCGATGAATAAACAAGAGTGGAATAAATGGAGGGAGGCCTTTGCTCAACAATGGGACAATACAGGCTAGACAAAAAAAAATAAAAAAAAGCACTATCAAAAGGTTTATAAACTCTACCTGTTCTCAACAAAACTTAAATTGAATACAATAATTGTATAAGAAATAATGAAAGTATTTTGCTAATTTAACGAAATATAATAATTTTGTTATATTATTATTTCTTTATTTTACTTTAATTAAATAATATAAAATTCCTTAAGCAAGTCCTTTTCACTATTACAAATAATATTGATTGTATAATGTTAGACATAACCTAGTGTATAGACACTTCACTTTCTACTCCAATATTTGACACTTTACTGGTAGAATTTAAAACTGCACTTACTGTCAGTCTCTTAATAACTTCATTTTAGTACAAGTAATATTTTATTTGTCCTCTTGATTTCTACTGTTTGGAGGCTTAGTTCAATATTTATAGGTTATTATTTCATTATAATATTGTATTCCAAGCATAGTAATCTATGCAGGATACTCTTTCTATGTTTAATGTACAATCAATCATACTTAATTCATATTACTTTTTACTATAGCCATAGTGTGTACAAAATCTTGTGCCACATACACTGTTATATTTACGGCCAAATTTCATATTTTATGTTTAAAAGTTTTTATTTAGTTATTCTGTAGCTGTGTTGTGCTGTTGAATGCGTAAAGATTACACATTTAACTCGTAGTATCTCCTGAATCAATATTTGAGACGCCATAAGAACTCATGAAGCACATTCTGTTTCAGTACTCTCTCTATGCTTACCTGTTTATCAATTATGTCTTTTGTTATATATTCACAGAATTCTATTTCTTTTTTAAGTAATTTTAAATTATGAAGCAACATATTAGCTTGAACGACATCATGAAGAACAGCAATTGTAGAACTTCCGCGCATTTTATTGTAATTATGTTAAATTTTCAATACGTGACACTATATTACGTATTTGAACTAAGAAAAACCATATGTTATTTTTGCTATTAAATATGTAAGTACGGCCAGCTCTTAGAAAAATCGTCGAACTTTCCGAAATTGACAGCAATAAACAGTGTTGCCAAGTGCAAAAGTTAATATTGTATTTTATTTATAGTTTTTGATAGAAAAAGAAAATTAATATAATTATTGCAATCAATTTTGTTTTATGTTTCAATTTTTTCAATTTATAATTATTTACTTTAAAAAAATCCGTAGAATTAAACATGGCATGAGTAAAATTGTCACAATCGACTTTGTATAAAGTATTGTTACCTTTTAGCATTTACAAAAAAAAAATATATAGACAAAATACACTTTTTAAAAATCTATTTGAATTTCAAGGAAGGAAGGTTAAGAAAGTTATATCTAGACTCATATGAAAATATTTTTCAGCTGTACGCTGTATCCCGGACATGGCAGGGTAGAGAAAACTAACTTAAAGCCTATTATTAATAGGTTAGCCTAAATAATGTGATATTAAAAACAAGTTACATTTGCAGTAAGAGTTTTTTTTTTATGGAAGAGACGGCAAACGAGCGTACGGGTCACCTGATGGTAAGTGATCACTGTCGCCCACGGCCCCGTGTAACTCCAGAGGAGCTACAGGAGCGTTGCCGTCTTTTAAGGTGGATGGGCACCGGGGCCCGGCATTACCTAATGCGAAACGCAGTGGCCAAAGCCACTACTTAACGCCGGTCTTAAATGCCGGGGGTGGTAACAATCCGGTCGAGCCTGCGTGTTGCCATTGCTGGCAACGTGACTCTACCACACGCACTTTAGTCGCCTCTTACGACACCATAAGTACCGGGGTGATCCTATTCTAAGCCGGGATCACACGGCAAAAAAATATTAACGAGACTGTTGAAAACGGAGATCTCTTATACTAATATAATATTGTTGATTTAATGTTTGTCTCATATTTAATAAACCGAAACGTAGGATTTGTTTTAATTTTACAAAACAATTAAAAAGGCTTTTGTACTAAACTTTTATTTTTATTTCAAAAGTCAGTCCCCTGTTATAGGCAACAGCCCTCTGTAGATATATTAAATTTCAAAAAAGCTTAATAAGTTCTACATAATGAAAATACGTCCGGTTACATTACTTTTCATTGTTGACCAAGTAGATATAGCCTATTACGATAATAAAGAGATTTTAAGATATATGAAAGCAACTGCATGAGACAGATTTGCATGAAAGTGGTCCAGATTCTAGAGAAATATTACTGAAAATCACACCCATATTTTTCCTTATATATTTTAAGTACTCAGCTTCACGCTGTATCCCGCACGAGGCAGGGTAGGCAGAGGGAACCCGGGAACCTAGTGTAAAGACACTCCGTTCCACTTCTGTTCCCCACTTTCCGCCGAATTTGAGGCATTGCGTGTTGAGTGGCGGAACTCAACGCCGCGCTTAGCCTTATTACCAGAGCGAAGAAATGAAACATTAAATATTTAATTTGAAAATATTAAATATTTCATTTCAACATTAAATATTTCAATTGAAAATATATTTTAAGGGTAGTGATTTATTAACGCGTACAAAGATATCCTGAGTATCTGAGAATTAAATTTTAAAATATTGTTCGTTACCTGCGCGATGACAGCTAACGAATACAACACAAACAACACTTTAAATATACAACTATAATGTACTGAATAAAATAATAACAGTACATACTAATATCTAGTTAACAAAATCTTCTTCACAAATTGTACCAAATTTATCAACAGAAAATAATTAAGCTTAATTTTTTTTACGTGTGAAATTTCAAAGAAGTTTCTACCTCTGTGTTGTCACAATAAATATGATAGCTTTTAGACATTAACTTTTTTTTCTCTTTGTTATATTGTAATGTTATCTGTGGATCTAATTAATAAATAATTACAAAATACTGTGTTGTCACAATAAATATATTATATACACATTTTTTTTATTTTCATCTTCACGCTGTATTCCGCACAAGGTAGGGTAGGCAGAGGGAACTTGGGAACCTAGTGTTAAGACACTCCGTTCCACTTCCGTTCCCCACTTTCTGCCGAATTTTTGAGGCATAGCGCGTTGATTGGCGGAACTCAACGCTGCGTTTTGTCTTGTACCAGAGCGAGGAAATAAAAATATTTAAATTGAAAACATTAAATATTTCATTTGCTGTAGTGGGGATCGAACTCACAACGTGTTACAGTCACACACGCTTGTGCCACAGCGCCACGACAGACCTCAGCCACTCTAACGAAAAACATATTTTGTATCTGTGTATGTGGTAATGTCAAATAAAAACATATTTTCCTTCATTTAATTTATACTTTAATTATTCTTTACATTTAAATATTTTTTTTTTGTATTTTATTTATTATTATACGATTTGAATTTCGTTATTATATATATATATATATTAAATATTAGTATGTATGTATTTAGTAAGTATGAATTTGTATATGTATCTATGTGTATTTTATTATATGTTTTCTAAAGTTAGTAAGTACTTTTTAGACCTTACTTCATATCACTATACCTTAATTCTGTATTTTGAATGGTTGTCTGTAAGAGATCACTTGTAGTGATAAGGCCGCCATTGCACGTAATATCTTAACTTAAATGCTATATGTATGTATGATTTTAAATTAAGTATTTTATGTGCAATAAAGTGTTATTATTATTATTATTATTGAATAGAGTCTAATCTTCAGAATACAGAGTCATCGCTAAAGACAAATACGACCATGTTGTACTTACGACCTGGAAATAATAACATTATTTACATTATATAATTATTAATTAATTAATTTACAATTGCAATTGTAAAAATAAGAACCTCAAAAGCTATCGCAGATATATAAAAAAATTGGATTGGAAATAAAAGTATTTTCGATGAATACCCATCAAGTATATCACCAACTGTAGTGAATTAACTCAAATATATTTAGCATTGGACTCTAGTGCTGCTACGGTATAGCGTGATGCTGGAGTATAATTCTCAAATATTGCGTAGCTTAGCTTAGGTTCACGCTGTATCCCGCACGAGGCAGGGTAGGCAGAGGGAACCCGGGAACCTAGTGTTAAGACACTCCGTTCCACTTCCCCTCCCCACTCAAATATTGCCATTACATCAAAACATTTAGTCCCGGCATATCAATATGATATTTTTACTAATTTTAAAGTATTAATCCAGCTTTAGCAAAGAAAAAATCTTTTTTAGAAAATGTATTTAAATAACTAATAAAGTTTTTAATTTTAAGTATTATATAAAGGGTATAGCCGAATCGACATGGGAAAGCTTCTAGGATTCTATAACTTTTTATATAAAATAGCAATACTCCGTATTTTTTTGTGTTCGACCCTTACAGTAAGGGAATTATGAAGGTCTATTGATGATATATTTAAAAAAATATAACTGGACATGGCTATCTACATGTTTGTTTGGTATTATATATTTTTTTTTCAGATTTTTTTGTGTAAAAAAAATTGATTTTATTTATGTATAGTCTAACTTTGACTTTGTCTAACTATGAGAAAGTCTAATTTTGCGGGAAATAAAAAACATATTAAAAGACCAACATACTGTACCTTAGTGAATGTGTTCAACGTTATAGGAGCGTAATTCAAAGCCAGCAAAGAGCAAGGATTTTGTGCTCTAAGAAAAAACAAAAATGTTACCATAAATTTGAATATCATTAGAATTTTCAGTGTTTTAATTAAAAAAAAAAGAGTAAATTTTTAAATTGCATTTTCATTAAAAACATTTGTAATTAGTATCATAACATAATTTAAATTTCTAATAATATTATTTATTTATGACAGTGGTCAAAATGTATTCTACCCATGATTTCGTTTTATTAGCTGTACTCACTCACTTACTCAGTTTCACGCTGTATCCCGCACATGGCAGGGTAGGCAGAGGCAACTCGGGAACCTAGTGATAAGACACTCCATTCCATTTCCGTTCCCCACTGTCCGCCGAATTTGAGACATTGCATGTTGAGTGGCGGAACTCAACTCCGCTTTCTGCCTTGTATTTTATTAGTTATAGGTTCAAAAAAATCCACAGATTCATGATGTTGCTACTTAGTTAGTAATATTATAAACTATTCATATCAATTTTTACCTGAAAATGATGTAACAAATCATTTTCTGATAACCAATGTCACCTTGGTACCATAAACTTTCATAAGCAGCTTCAGCGATTCCACCACTCTAAACAAATAAAAATTTAAGAAGAAGAAGGTTGTGACGCAGAGCAGCTAAGTAAGCATCGTGGGAATTACTCACTCACTCAGCTTCACGCTGTATCCCGCACTAGGCAGGGTAGGCAGAGGGAACGAAAGTGAAACCTAGTGTTATGACACTCCGTTCCACTTCCGCTCCCCACTTTCCGCCGAATTTGAGGCATTGCGTGTTGAGTGGCGGAACTCAACGCCGCGCTTTGCCTTATTACCATCGTGGGAATTAAATATTTTATATTTATATTTCTCTGTTATCTCAATGAACGAAAGCGCGATATTGAGTTCTGTTACTTAAGATGAAATGACTCAAGAATTCGACGAAAAGTAATTTCTTTCTTTTTTAGCTTCACGCTGTATCCCGCACGAGGCAGGCTAGGCAGAGGGAACCCGGGAACCTAGTGTTGAGACAGTCCGTTCCACTTTCGTTCTCCACTTTCCGCCGAATTTGAGGCATTGCGTGTTGAGTGGCGGAATTCAACGCCGCACTTTGGCTTATTACAAGAGCGAAGAAATGAAACGTTAAATATTTTAAATTGAAAATATTAAATATTTCATTTCCTCGACTGGGGATCGAACCCAGAACCTGTCGGTTACAGTCACACGCTTGTGCCGCTGCGCCACGACAGGCCTCAAATAATAGAATGCAGTAAACTAAATAAAGACTGTGCCATGGGATCTAGACGAGATCACTCTGACTTAGAAGCGCTACGTCCGGGGCCGTAGTATTTGAAGTGCAACATTAGAAACGTATGAGTCTCGGCTGGCAACAATATCTACCGGTCCGAGGACGAGTAAGCCAGTTTATCCAACTTTCTGCTAGTGGTTACCGAGGTACCGGCTGTAGTCAAGGAAATAGCTGGCAGTGAGACGGGGTCTCAGCTCTATGCGAAACAGTCTTGCCCAGGAAACAAGCGGTGAAGTGGTTGTACTCGGGCGGCGTATCCGTGAAAAGCTTTGTACACGGTAAAAATAAGGATTTTTCGGACTATGATACGAATTTCGCCAAAAAAACTAGCTTACCTCTTCCCTTAGCAACTCGCTATAATAGCACGTAATGAAAATCAATGGTAACAGAAGTAGTAAAGCCACCACACTCTTGACAAAATCCATTACAGTAGGCACTACCTGTTAAGAAAAAAGAACAATATAAATTATGCTGATCTATTGAAGTTTCAATTTTTCTTTATTTGTTCTTATCTCTATGCCTAGTATAATCTATAAGATTTTGTTTCAATTGCCGTGTCAATCAGTTTTTAGTTCGCGTAAATGTTGCAAACTCAACTAAACTACCGGACACTGCGACTATAATAAATTGAGAATTACGCTTCATTGGATGGGTTATGCAAATAATTGAGATTTTTTTTGCACAAATCATCCAACGAAGCGTATGTAAAAAAGTAGTTTATTAATTAAGAATAATAATGTATTTGATTTTCGCGATTGTTACATATTTTAAATGAAACACAATGACATCGGAGATGTGTTCCTTCACCCTAACCTCAGTCTACCCGTGACCACTGACTACAGCAAAGTGTTCGAAACGTCAGGTTTCCAAAAAAACTTGTTTAACAAACAATATACGCGATTAATCCGGTAAAAAGATCATTTAAAAATATTAATTAAGAACCCAAGCAAATTGGTATTTATTGTTTTTTTTGACAGTAATATTTTATGTATTTTAATTTAAATTAAATTAAAAAAAAGAACGTAACTAGCCCCGCATTTACTAAATATTAAAAATATTACCAAATATTTGATGTATTGTAGTAGTTAGCTTTTAATTTACTTTGGATAAGTTTTAACCTGGATATCGTATGTTACCAAATCGTGGTCAAGTCAACTTCCTCAAAATATTGCTTTCATCTACTTGTGTTATTAGTTCTCAGTAAATTGTTTAATTAAATTTAAACTTTTGATTTAAAAAAAAAGATATCAAAACGATAACATTTTTGAGCTTGTGAACAGATGAAACTTGACTTAATGACAATAGACACAATGAATAAATGACATAATCATCATATTTTATTACCGCCAGCGATTTCTTAATTGCATAATTAAATTAAGTCTGCAATAATTTAAGTCTGCATCTAGGTTAAGAGAGATTCTAATTTACCGGGATATTTAGTTTATCCCCAGGATTTTTTTTATCCAGCTTCACGCTATATCCCGCATTAGGCTGGGTAGGCAGAGGGAACGGAAGTGAAACCTAGTGTTATGACACTCCGTTCCACTTCCGTTCCCCACTTTCCTCACTTTCCGCCGAATTTGAGGCATTGCGTGTTGAGTGGCGGAACTCAACGCCGCGCTTTGCCTTATTACCAGAGCGAAGAAATGAAACATTAAATATTTAAATTGAAAATATTAAATATTTCATTTCCTCGACTGGGGATCGAACCCAGAACCTGTCGGTTACAGTCACACTCTTGTGCCGCTGCGCCACGACAGGCCTCAACACACAAAGGGTTACGGTAGCTAAATAAAAAAAAAATATTCCTATAAAATGTACATTTAATCAAATCTATTCAAAAAGTGTGCCACCTATCTCGGTTTTACCCTAACTGAAATATAACCTCATAGCAAAAGTTAGCCCTGAAACACGTACAAATAAAATTCGTTTAAATTGACTTGAACAGCTTGTATTCTTCGTAACACAACGGGCATTTAAACTATTAAAAAATATAAAATTAAAGTTAAGTTCTTTTTTTGGTTTTATAACAATTTAATTTATTGTTAAATGAATAGTGCTGGTCACTACCAATACATAGATACAACAATACATTACAATGTTATTTAGATATCATTTTAAAGATATGCCGTGGCGTGACTGCAAATACGGAAGGTTGTGGGTTCGATACCCAATCGAGGAAATGAAATATTTAATATTTACGTTATTTCGCACTGGCAACAAAACAAAGCACGCCGTTGAGTTCCGCCACTCAACACAAAATATCTCAAACTCGGCGGAAAGTGGGAAACGGAAGTGAAACGGAGTGTCTTAACACTAGGTTCTTAAGTTCCTTCTGCCTACCCTGCCATGTGCGGGATACAGCGTGAAGCTGAGAGATTTAGTTTATAGTATATAATTATGGTACTCACAATGCTAGCAAATGCATAGAAACAAATTTCAAGCGTTGCACATGATAAATTCATAAAAAATATTTTGTTGAATATGTTGTTCAGTAATGCAGTTAATCTAAAACAGTAAAAATAAGATAACAATGTATGATTCTTTTTAATAACAGTAATTATTATTATAATTTACATAAGAGGCATGTCGTGGCGCAGCGGCACAAGCGTGTGACTGTGACCGACAGGTTCTGGGTTCGATCCCCAGTCGAGGAAATGAAATATTTAATATTTCAAATTAAATATTTAATGTTTCATTTCTTCGCTCTGTTAAAAAAGCAAAACACGGCGTTGAGTTCCGCCACTCAACACGCAATGCCCCAAATTCGGCGGTATGTGGGGAACGGAAGTGGGACGGAGTGTCTTAACACTAGGTTCCCGGGTTCCCTCTGCCTACCCTACCTCTTACGGGATACAGCGTGATGCGAAAAAAAAAAACATAGGAGTGAGATTTCTGGCAAGGCTATTAAAAAAGCGAAGTGACTATTATTCCGATAACTGTACGAATAATTTCTAATTAGCCATCCGGATATTTTTTTTTTGGTTAGGTTAGGTTAGGAACAGTTTTATATTATTGGAAGAGCTTTATACATTTCTCTTCTCAAATAAGTCTACTGTCACGCCGTTATCATTACTGAGTTACAAAAAACCGAAAATGCCCGACATCGATTCTCTCTCTGAGACAACTTTACATAGATGTACTTACTTACTTACTTACTTAGCTTCACGCTATATCCCTAGCGGGGTAGGCAGAGAGAACGGAGCGCCAAACGCTACGGTCTCGGCATACCTCTTTCGCCTCGTCCACTGTCATCAACCTCTTCATACATGCCCTCCGGGGGGTCCTCATGCTTTTTACGTGACCTTCCTCCAGTATCGTCGATACTGTGTTTTCGAAGGTCAACCGAGGTCTCCTCCTCCCTCTCTTACCACTCACTTTTCCTTCATAAATCTTTTTTACCATTCTTTCTTCACTCATTCGCTCGACGTGCCCAAACCACCTGAGCACGTTCTTCTTCATTCTCACTGTGACATCCACGCTAGTACCTGCCATTCTGTGTATTTCTTCATTGGATATGCAATCAGATAAACTGACTCCGCATATCCGACGAAGATCGCATCTCTACAGCAATCATCTTTCTTACATTCTTCTTCTGTAATACCCACGTTTCGCTGCCGTATAACAGTGTCGATACCAACACTGCATTGTGTACGGCCAAACGCGCAGCTATGCTGACGTTTCGCCGTCTCAACAATGGAGCTAAGGCACCGTTAACTCTGTTACCGGCAGCAATACGCCTTTCCACATCCATTTCGTATCTACCGTCTCTGCTAAACATGCTTCCCAGATATACTACCTCATTCACTTGTTCTAATATCTTATCATTTACACTGACCTTGCAAACTGTTCTTTCTTCATTTCTTTCAAATACCAGAACCTTCGTCTTATTCGCATTCAGGCTTAGACCATTATTCGCGCATCCTTCTTTCAGAGTGGTAACCAATGCCTGCAACTCGCTTTCTGATGATGTAATAAGCACTGCATCATCTGCGTACAGCAGGCAATTTATATTCGAGGTACCTACTTTCACTCCAAATACAAATTGAACAACCAAACTGACATGGCGCAACCTTGTTTAACACCCGATTGGATGTCAAACCAAGGCCAGCTCCTACTTGCACGCAGGCTGAGTGATCTCTGTAAAGAGACTTTACAGCCTGCAGCAAGGGTCCGCTCACATTGTACCGGGGCAGTATCTCCCATAATCTCTTTCTTACAACCCTGTCAAACGCCTTTTCCAAGTCCACAAAAGCACAGAAAACTTTTTGAACTGCCAAAAATTTTTCCGTAATCATGCGGAGGGAAAAGATCTGATCCATACAACCTCTTACAGGTCTAAAGCCTCGCTGGGCCTCCCACAACAGCCTTTCAGATCTATCTTGCATTCGTCTCGCTAATATTTTAGCATACACTTTACTACCTAAGCTAATCAAACTGATAGCCCTATAGCTTGCGCAATCTATCTGTGAACCTTTGCCTTTATACAAAGGCACGATGACTGCACCTCGCCAATCGTCTGGGACCTCCCCCGATTTCCAGCATAAATTGCACAAAAACCAGAACAGGTCCAAGACGCGTGGCTACCATATTTGATCATCTCGGCAGTAACTCATCTGCTCCCGCTGCCTTACCACATTTCAAACTTCGTATGGCACTCTCAACTTCTTTTATACTGATTTCGCCATCCGCTACATCAAGACTCAGCGTTTCGCTGTTACTTGAGGCAGAGGTGTCATCACATTCATACATCTCCGTGTAAAATTCCGCCCATCGCTGCAAAACCTGTGGTTGTTCTGTTAAGAGTTCACCGTCTTTCGAAAGCACCCCTTTCATTCTACAAGTTAGCGAGCATTTCCGGGAACCACTCACTTCTCGCCAAAAAAGCTTTGTGTTTCCCGAAAGTTGTTCGTTAACCTTTCATCTCTTTCTTTCTCAGAGCTTTCACGCTTCATCTTTATGAGTACCTTCGTTTGGTGGTTTTGCAGCTTATATTCTTTCTTTCTTATCTCTCTCATGCTTTTATCCTTTCCCGAGGCTTTATAATCCTGCCATGCTTTCCTCTTTTTTTATACATAGATGTAATATGTAAAAAAAACATGGCGGCCCCCATGATCATATTTTACCACGGTTACCTCTTAAGACGTTATAATTAAAAAAAAAGTTCTAATTGTTGAAGATAATTATAATTCAAAAAAATATTAAATGTATCTGGACTAATAATCCAGTTACTGTACAAATAACTATCAATTATTCATACAGTAACCGGACTAATAAATATAAATTATATGTACAGTACCCGGATAAATAGACTCAACCTTAAAAAAGTCTATAGGGATGCGCATCGCTACATACAACTTCGCTATTATTTATATTCGCTATTATATATTATACTTCGGACTATTACTTACTGTAGCAGTTTTTGATGTTGCCTTATAATATTCTGTAAATTTTCTTTTACATTTATTTGATTATTAGTTGGTGTTAAATTTTTTAAATCTTCACGAAGTATAGAGAATGCAGTGCTGAGGTGTGCGCACAAGGTGACAGTCATGATTTCCAATCCAAAGTACATGTACCCCGGCGACAGAACTAAAATTTTGTTAAATATTTTTATTTATTTTTTTTTTCAGCTGGAAGCGGGGACTGGAAGTGGAACGGAGTGTCTTACACTAGGTTTCCGGATTCCCTCTGCCTACCCTGCCTCGTGCGGGATACAGCGTGAAGCTGAAAAAAAAAGAAAAAGAAAGATAAAAATATATATTTAGTATATTTTGAACAACTTACGGACGTATAATTGAAACATATATGTGATAATGTAGTGAAACCAGCTATCGGTAGGGTTAAATACAACATATTCAGATCCGAAAATCAACAGTAGTTCTTCGTCTTGGTGAAGAATAAGCCTCCGAACTATCGTAATAACAAATGATAGCATCAGATTAACCCATATTGCTATAACAGAGCCCCAGTAGCATACTTGAAATAAATAGACAAACATAATGTTAGTTTTATTGATTTCGTCATCATTTTATATGCAGAAATATTTCAAAATAGGCAGAAATATGTAGATCCTTTGCTTTATTTTGGTTGTGAGCAGTATACATTTACTGAACCGGCCACATTCACCGATTTGCATTCCCTCAGGTGGAATCGATAACACAAATGGTTGGATAATATTACTAAAAGAAAAATCTAAAAATATTATGGTATTATGTATCATCATCAGCCTATGACGGTCCACTGCTGAAAATAGGCCTCCCGAAGAGCGTGCCACATTGATCGGTCCTCTGCTTTCTGCATCCAGTGTGTGCCAGCTATCTTACGGATGTTGTTGGACTAGCGGATAAGAGGTCGTTCTACGCTAAGCTTGCCGAGACGTGGTCTCCACTCTACTAAATTGCCTGTGAAACAAAGATGTGAGATGAGCTCTTCATTGGTGTTGACGCCTTGTGCGGTCCAGTTTAGAATCTTGGCGACGTCCTCCATCGCGTTGAAAAATAAATTTAGAGATATTTCATTTTCCTGTCTCACACCGCGACGGAGTCAATATGACATCGCTGCAGAGATTCCAAAATAGCTCAGGTTTCAATGGTGTTGAAGGCTTTCTCGTAGTGCACAAATAGCATACACAGCGGCTTATTAATCTTCGGTCTTCTGTACAACCTGCAGAACAGTATGGATGTTGTCTACGGTGCTGTAGACTTTGCTTGAACTCATCAAGACTAATGGCAAGACGATCGTGATAGTCCAGACCAGCTTATAGACGTGACTCAGAAGCGAGATTGGCATGTAGTTCTTCAATAGAGTCCTATCACCATTCTTAAGAAACAAAACAAAGTCACCGCTCTCCTGGACCACGCCTCCGGTGCAATACCCTGGTGGATGATAGCATTAAAAAGCACCACCGGTCAGTAAGGGTTTGCCTCTAGCCTTGAGTTACTTTGTAGTACGTCTCTGCATGCCCTGTTCGTTTTAAGCTGTCTGAGAGCCGTACTAACCTCGACGACGTCTTAGATGTCCCCGGTGAAATGGTGTATGAGAGGGGCCGGTGGATTGACTACACATTGAGCCGCAAGCCCCCATAGAATCTCTCCACTTTTGCTAGAATGTCACGGTGACTGCCGTCCGACATCTTCGTAAGGTGACTTTTTCCAGCGGCCTTAAGAACACCTTGCGTCCTCTGTTCTGTTTAATAGCGGCTTTGATAGCTTCCACCTTTGAAAAACCGAGGTCTTTCCGCGTAAGGTTTCTTATCCGTATGGAGAGGATCTTGGATTTCACTGACCAACCTTGGTCAGGTGGTATTTCATGTCTCAGCCGCGTGAGATTTAAGGTTTCAGCGGTGAGCTTGGACTGACTGTTTTACCGAGCAAGCGAAAAATATTTGCTTCCCAACTGGCATAGATCCTTCACCAATGTTAATACTATCGGTGGCTACCAGCGAAGTCGTGCTGTATACATTTTTTAGTATAAAATAAAGTAATTAATATTTAAAGATTTACCTGTTTGGCCCACGTTGAGAGTTTTTAGAAAACGGTTCTTAGACTGAATTTGAATATCATTTAAATTATCATCAGTTCTCCACATAAGTCCAAGATTTACAATTAACTTTTGAATATTTTCTTTGTGATAAAATATAATAAGAGATTTTATAAATGCTAAAATAAAAAATCATTTTTAGCAAAATGTATTGTGGCTTTCAAAGTATACTTAATTTATTTAATAAAACGTACAATGTCCATAACATTTTATCTGATCTTAAGTAAATCATTCTTTTTGAATAATTTTTGTTTAATTATTCAATTTTTTTGAATAATTTTTGTTAAAAGTTTCCTTAGTGTAAACAAATTAGTGAAACATCTTACCTTGAGAAATAATAATGATGTTAGAAACCAAGTAAGCAAGCTCAGAAATTTTCAAATTACCTCCAAGCCATGTTACCATATAAATAGCCATAGAAAATAATTGAAAAAACAAAAGGATCATTTTCACAAAAAATCGCCAATTTTTCTTAAAAAACGAAACATGATCATCAAAAAAATGAAATTCATTTAACTGAATTAAAGAAAAACATATATAATATGTGCTTTTAAAATCTTCTGCAAGTTCTGTGAACTCAACCATTTTGCGATGCGTTATGTGGATAGAATACTCGTGTTGTAAGCTTTTGTTAGGGACTTGGCTTCAGTTTTCAGAGACTTAGGGTTCTTCTATGAAATATATATATATATATATATATATATATATATATATATATATATATATATATATATATATATATATATATATATATATATATATATATATATATATATATATATATATATATATATATATATATGAAAATGTTAAAATTATGTTAAATAAGCATACAGTAACAGAGACTGACGTTTTTAAAAGGTAAGCCAACAGCTAATACAAGGTTGATCCTGCTATAATTATTTTTAATATTACAATTAAATTCATACCACTTGACTTTTAAGACCCAAGGATGTCTAGAAACATAAAAAAAAGGATCTTACGAATGCTCTTGTTGTTATTGTTTTTTCTATTTTTCTATTTCTAAAACAAGAATCACATGTATCTTGTGGGATACATTGCCAAGAGCTTTAATAACTACACTACGCTAACAATGTATCTCTACAACTACATTGCCATATCAGCAATTTTTTTTTAGCTTTACGCTGTATCCATTCATGAGGCAGGGTAGGCAGAGGGAACCCGGGAACCTAGTGTAAAGACACTCCGTTCCACTGCCGTTCCCCACTTTCCGCCGAATTTAAGGCATTGCGTGTTCAGTGGCGGAACTCAACGCCGCGCTTTCCCTTGATACCAGAGCGAAGAAATGAAACATTAAATATTTAAATTGAAAATATTATATATTTCATTTCCTCGACTGGGGATAGAACCCAGATGCCGCTGCGCCACGACAGGCCTCATATTAGCAATGAATTGATTATTTTTATTTATTAAGAAACAAATAATCTTTTTATATACTTATTTATAAGAAAATCATTATAATTAAATAGCGGCCGGCAACGCATCTGTAGCTCCCCTGGTGTTACACGGGGCCGCGGGCGACGGTGATCACTCACCATCAGATGACCCGTACATATATATATGTATGTATATAAATATATATATATATATATATATATATATATATATATATATATATATATATATATATATATATATATATATATATATATATATATATATATATATATATATATATATATATATATATATATATATATATATATATATATATATATATATATATATATATATATATATGAGGAGGCTATTCAACATAATATTTCAAGAAAATATTTCCCACGCAAAGCGGCGATAGCTTATTCATTATAATACAAGATTGACGCATCGTGTGACAGTATGTGAGAATGTACATTATGGTCTACATTTATATTCGTAATTCATATCTAACTACCATTGCACTAGTGATTAGCATGATCGTTGAAGTCTTGGTAATTGTTTTCATAAATATTTAAAAGGTATTGTTATACTTTTTTAACCCTAGCCAACCTAACGTACAACGTAAGTCAAATTGTCCCAACTTATGATTTTTTTGTAATATTTAATTTTTAAAGAAATTGTGTATTTTTTTATCGTTTCATTATTTATTAATAACCTTGTTTAGAGCATATTGTACATCTTTTTACACGTGCAGCCTGTGGGCGGGATATACTCAGAAATCCTATAATGCTCTCCGCGTTCAGTACAACAACGCGTTCAGGGTGCTGTTGGGGCTGCCTCGATGCTGCAGCGCCTCAGGGATGTTCGCTGAAAGCCGTGTTGATTGTTTTTATGCCCTCATGAGAAAAAGATGCGGGTCTCTGGTGCGTCGCATACGGGGTAGTGCCAACAGAATTCTGAGCATGATTTCTAATAGGCTAGATTGCATATACATAAATCACTGCTGTTCCATTGCAAATGGGATGATGCAGCGGTGATCTGTGTGTAAAAAAAAAAAAGAAACTTGTTATAATACTAACATAGTCTGTAAGAAATATTGTGTACTAACTAAAATGAGTCACTGGTCACTTGAATAAATATATTATTATTATTATTATTATTATTATTAATATATTTTGCTAAGTTGCACTATTAGTGATATTTATTTTTACTGTAACTAGAACAACCACATTGTTATCAATTCTAGACCAATTTTGTATATATTTCTTTATTTCTAATCTTAGTTCCTATTTTATTTAATATTTAGAGCTCCATTTTTTATTTTAGTTGCTGATTTTCTCATTATATTTACGAGTTATTTTTTTATTATTATAAACGTCTGTTTTAGGTAATTGTGATGCAGGAATGTATGGTAATCAATGGATGCTAGGTGATAGTGCTTATCCAAATAGATCCGTATTTATTAACACCAGTTCTTAATCCAATTAGTGAAGCAGAACAAAGATATAATCAAGCACATATTACAACCAGAAATATAATAGAAAGGTATAATGTTAACTTATTAGTTCATATGTAATCAGTTAGTTAGTCTGCAACAATCATTTACCTAATTAATAAATAAATAACATTATAATTTTAGAATATTTGGTATATGGAAAAGACGATTTCCTGTTATAGCACTTCCCTTACGTCTTTCACTGCCTAAAATTCAAGCAATTATAATTGCCACAGCAGTACTGCATGATATTTACTTTACTTAGCTTCACGCTATATCCCTAGCGGGGTAGGCAGAGAGAACGGAGCGCCAAACGCTACGGTCTCAGCATACCTCTTTCGCCTCGTCCACTGTCATCAACCTTTTCATACATGCCCTCCGGGGGGTCCTCATGCTTTTTACGTGACCTTCCTCCAGTATCGTCGATACTGTGTTTTAGAAGGTCAACCGAGGTCTCCCCCTCCCTCTCTTACCACTCACTTTTCCTTCATAAATCTTTTTTACCATTCTTTCTTCACTCATTCGCTCGACGTGCCCAAACCACCTGAGCACGTTCTTCTTCATTCTCACTGTGACATCCACGCTAGTACCTGCCATTCTGTGTATTTCTGCATGATATTTGCAGAGACTTTTTTTTTTAATTTGGAGTCAGTGTCAGAAGGAATGGAAGTGCCTACATTTGACATGGAAAATAATGACAACACCACAATAGAAGATATCACAACAAGAACATCTCTAATAAACAATTATTTTACAAGATGACACTATGTTTTTTTAGCTTCATACTGTATCCTGACATAGCAAGGAAGGCAAAGGGAACTTGAGAACCTAGTGATAAGAAATTCCATTAAACCTCCCACTTTCTACTAAAATTGAGGCATTGTATGAGCAAAACTCAATTCCGAGCTTTGCCGTGCTACCAAAGCAAAACATAAAAATATTTAATATGTAGGGATTAAACCCACAACCTGTTATGTTTTCAGTACTTGTACGTAACACATGTTGTAGCAACATGTGTTACGTTTTTGTTTTTTATTCATTTAGTAAAAACTGATTTTGAGCTGATTGTTAGTAAATTATTTCTTTATTTAGGTAGGTGTATAAGGATAACAATATGTATTGTAAAATTTTTATTATTAAAAAAAAATAATCATCCTTTTTTTAATTTTTCTACTTCTAATAGTAGTTTTTCTGTTTTTAATTTAAAATATTTGTCTAAATGCTCTTTTTTAGATCTAAAATAATCAGCAATGGCTAAATCTCTGCTCTCACGGCTTTCATTATTTTTTTTCTTCTTTACTGAAAAAAGTTTTTTTTTTAGTTTTTTGTTCAGTAAATCATTAATAAAAAAATCTTACAAGTATTAGTTCTGAAACCTTATATTACCTGCCCTAGGTATCCCAAAAGTTAAGGTCCTCAATTTATTAATGGGTTCCCTTCTTAATTCAGGTGTCTGTTTTGAAGTCTGTGGTAGATCTTAGACTCAACAACAGACATATCATTTTCACTCATACTTGGGTTCTCTCCACCTCCTTGTCTACCCAACTCTCCATCTCCCCCAAACGGCACAACAAAACCTGTACACGTGTTTTCTAACAAGCTCGAAACTTTCTCTAATATCTCATCTGGAGGTATGTAGTCGGGTGGGCCACCACCTGTCTAAAATGAAAAATTAGATATATAGTATGAATACCTTGGCAAAACAAGAATATTATATATTTATTACATGTATTTGTTTATGTTCACCTTTATTTGGTTTAATCTTCTTTTAGCAGTAGTCGCCTTCGTCGTAATAATAATAATGTTGGCGACTAGATTCACCAACGCCCAGGTCTACTTTTTCGAAAATGGCTTACTGTTTACCTAGTCATAAAACATATAAATTAATATTATTAAGAATTAGAATATTTTATCTAATATATATTCATAGAAAAACAATACTACTCGGAATGAACTCACGAATTTGAAACTTCATAAATAAAATAATGATATTTTTTTCGTGTTATAAATGTATTATAAACGAAGAAAGAATATTACAATTTATAATATTTTTTAAACATAAATGTCTAAAAATGGCAGTATTTTCTCGCTTCAATTGACGTACGTATGCATAAATATTTATAGGTTTTAATTTTTTTTAATTCATTCTTTGTTAATGTTTCATGACTCAAAAAAATATATCCCATATTTTTTTCTTGAAATTCGTTTTAAAGGGAAGGTTTTGTAACTGTTAGGTTTTAATAACACATAGATAATATTTTATTTAAATAAAAATTTTGCGTACAACGGAACTATCAAGAGGGCAGGGATTTCCTTTCAATCTGTTGTTGAATATAAGTTGACATTGCTAAGATTCGTTATTGGCATGCAGATTGGATTCGATCTAAACTCATGTCACAGTCGGAGATTGATGTAATCTCGAGTTTGGAGATTGATTATTAATATCGGGCATAAGTCAGAAGATGTTAGTGAACTGATAACCAATCTTATGACAGATGACTCTTACTTTAAAAATTTTTCGGGCTCATGTATCAGGTCAGTTATGTCCGATATTAATAATGAATGTCCAAACTCCAGATTACATCAATCTTTAATTGTGACATGAGTTTAAATCGAATCCAAACTGCATGCCAATAACGAATCTTAGCAAAGCAAGCGACAGATTGCAGGGCGATCCTTGCCCTCTTGATAGTTCCGTCATACGCAGATTTTTTATGTAATCGCCTTCATAACGTATGTGCTAAAGTTATTATTATCGACAAAATCACTTTAAAAATATTTTCCAATAAGATAATAAATATTTAAATCCTAAAATATTAATTAATATTTTTGGGATTTAAATATTATAAGAATATTAAACTCTTAAATCCGTAAGCGGAGGTACGTCAAATGGGACATTATGTTATTGTCATTATGACTTTTTAACAAGCTTTTATAAGGTGGACTTGTATTTAATTCTTTCTATTTCGTACTATGTAACTACAAAAAAATAATAATTTGAATTACATGCACATCTCATTTTACATAAATTACATGACTATATATTTATGTGGACATTAGTTTTTAAAATTATTCATCTTTTCCACCGTGTTTGAAATTTATATTGTGTTATAATTGTTGTAAATTTCCAAAAATACATCTGCGATGGATCCCGGTATAGTAAGTATACTTTGTTTTATCTAGAATGTTTCTAAAGTGTTTTTCTGTGAATTTAAAATGATATTTTCAAATTCATAATAATATTATTTATATCAATTTGTTTGGTAATAATATTTTATATAAGGTATTTTATATAATACTTCTGTTAGTTTATTATATTCAATAAGAATGCGTTACTGATGAACTAATAAATTCTTTATTTTTTTCCAGTGAAAACGATAACAAAAACACAACTACCACTAGAAATATCACTCAAAACTTTGTACCTAAAAAGAAATGTGTGGAGAATAAGGCTGATAATAAAGAACAAAAACAATGAATTTTAATATATATAATATTTTGCGAAAAGACAATATTGTCTGTTCTGTATAATTTTAAGCTGTGTAATACTAATTATAATATAAACTTATTATAAAAAAAACTTATTTGTCAATTAAGTTTTAAAATATGATTTAGGTTAAAGAAATTGCGTATTGGTTTGGGTAGTGACAAAATGTTTTAAACGACTAGATTATATCTAGTCGTATAAAAAATGCAATAATAAAATAATTAGTGTAAACAACCGGAACCAAAACAATAATATATTGATGAAACCGTCAATAAAATTCATATCAAACGATGTTACATTGTTTTCATATTCATACAACATATTGCAGAAACTTTTGAAAAAAAATGTTTAACAAATAAACAATATTAAAAAATATATAAAATTTGTTACAGATAGATGTACTTGGTTAATAAGATGTTTGTTTTTCTTCAATTTATATTGTTTAGCCGTGTGATTCCGGCTTAGAATAGGATCACCCTGGTACTGATGGTGTCGTAAGAGGCGACTAAAGTGCGTGTGGTAGAGTCACGTTGCCAGCAATGGCAACACGCATGGGCAGACTCGACCGGATTGTTACCACCCCCGGCATTTAAGACCGGCGTTAAGTAGTGGCTTTGGCCACTGCGTTTCGCATTAGGTAATGCCGGGCCCCGGTGCCCTTCCACTTTAAAGGACGGCAACGCTCCTGTAGCTCCTCTGGAGTTACTCGGGGCCGTGGGCGACGGTGATCACTTACCATCAGGTGACCCGTACGCTCGTTTGCCGTCTTTAAAAAAAAAAACATAAACATCGTTCTAAATAAGTACATAGTAAATCAATTCTCAGTCAAAGATGACTCAAAAGTCGAGTCCAAAATTGTTACAAAAAACATGTTATTAAATAAAAAATGATAATAATTTCTCTTGTTTCATTTTGTATACCTATCATACACGCAAGTAAATTATATAACGATTTGTATGTAGTGAGTTGTGTGTGTGTGTGTGAGTATGTTGGTTCGGATTCATTTTGCAGATGCCACTGTAGTATCAATTTTTCCTCAAAAAAATTAAGCAAATGTCCACTCTTTCTTAGTATAATTACTTTACTCTTTGGCCAACACTTATTTGGCGTTTGACACAGATTATTAAGCTTATATATCTGATTGCATTAGATGATTGGCCTTTAATTTGCTTTGATTTATTAATTATACTCTATAAATATATAATATACAAAATCATATATATATATATATATATATATATATATATATATATATATATATATATATATATATATATATATATATATATATATATATATATATATATATATATATATATATATATATATATATATATATATATATATATATATATATATATATATATATATATATATATATATATATATATATATATATATATATATATATATATATATATATATGTATATATATATATATATATATATATATATATATATATATATATATATATATATATATATATATATATATATATATATATATATATATATATATATATATATATATATGTTAAATATTTTCTTTTGGTGGCGGAGTTGCCACATTTCTCTTATCGTGACATTATTTACTTATCGTATAAAATTAAACCCCCAAAAGCTAAATCGGAAATACAAAGTTACGCCATATCAAAAATCTTACTGAAAATAATCGTCTTAAATACAGTAAAGGTCGGAATCATTGCAATAGAGTGTGTAGAGACCATCAACGATGCCATATCCATAAATCTATACTTGTAGAAGACGATTCCTCTAGAGTATGGAAATTTCTTAAATCTATTGCCTCTGATGGTGTTGCTGCTGATGGCATCAGCCGTAAAATGATCATCCCCTTACTTGATATTATTTGTCCTATCGTAACTTCCTTACTTAATTATTCCATTGATTTCTGTGAATTCCCTTCATCATGAAAAGATGCACAAATGATTCCTTTACCTAAAAAATACAATCCCAACTTGTGATAGTGATTACCGTCCAATATCTATTCCTCCCTTCTGATACAAAGTCCTAGAACGCCTTGTGCAAAGTCAGCCGACACGTTTTCTTTCCCAAAATAATCTCCTTAATCCTTTGCAATCCGGTTTCCGTCTTAGTCACAGCACAACTACTACCCTTGTTAAAGTATTGGTGTTATTAGATTTCAGTAATGCTTTTGGCACAGATTTTGACATAATGCTAGCCACTTTAGCCTCTCTGAACATATCTCCTGACGTAGTCAACTGGTTACATAATTACCTGTATGGACGCCATCAACGTATACGGGTTCATGATTCATATTCGGATTGGTCCTTAGTCAATGCGGGCGTCCCGCAGGGTGGCGTGTTGAGTCCTCTTTTATTTTCACTTTTTATAAATAATATTTCCCAACATATCACTTCCCATTACCACCTCTATGCAGATGATCTTTAAATTTATTGTAAGTCTAAATATTGTGAGTTACCAGCTTATCTGATCGCATATCCAATGAAGAAATACACAGAATGGCAGGTACTAGCGTGGATGTCACAGTGAGAATGAAGAAGAACGTGCTCAGGTGGTTTGGGCACGACGAGCGAATGAGTGAAGAAAGAATGATAAAAAAGATTCATGAAGGAAAAGTGAGTGGTAAGAGAGGGAGGGGGAGACCTCGGTTGACCTTCGAAAACACAGTATTGACGATACTGGAGGAAGGTCACGTAAAAAGCATGAGGACCCCCCGGAGGCCATGTATGAAGAGGTTGATGACAGTGGACGAGGCGAAAGAGGTATGCCGAGGTAGCGTTTGGCGCTCCGTTCTCTCTGCCTTCCCCGCTAGGGATATAGCGTGAAGCTAAGTAAGTAAGTACCAGCTGCAATTAATAAGACTTCGGAGTACAACTAAATCCCAGCAAAACTCTGGCTATTATTCTCGGTAGCTCTAAGCTTATGTCAAAAATAAGTATATCTAGTATATCTAGTGTACCCCATAGTTTTAAATTGCCAAACTATACCTTATTTTAAAACTGTAAAAAATCTTGGTATTATCATGGATGTCCTGGGATACGCAGGTGAGTGAGGTGATCAGGAGGATGTTTACATCAGTAGGATATCTTTTGTAGCTACGTAACTTTCTACCTATCCCAAAAAAAAAATATTAGCACAGTCTCTCCTTTTACCTATTCTTGACTATGCAGATTCTTGTTATCTCGATTTAAAGGAGGAGCAACTAAATAAACTTGAGCGACTACAAAATCTTGCTATTCAGTTCATATTTGGGTTAAAAAAATACGACCATGTCTCTGACTTTCGTAAAACGCTTAAGTGGCTCCCAATCCGTCTTCGCAGGAATACTCATATTCTCCATCTTCTTTACTGTGTACTATTTGATCCTTTAACCCCAATATACCTAAAAGAGCGTTTTATATTTCTGTGGTGCTCTCATACCCGACTTCTGCGCTCTTATCAAAATTTAACCTTAAAAATTCGTTCACTCGTCTTCCTTCCTTACCAATTCCTTTACCATCACATCTTGTCGACTTAGGAATGCCTTACCTCTAAATATCAGGCGTGCAAGATCACTTCTAAACCTCTTGTATTTTTTTACATGCCATAGTATATTTATACGAGTACTATATGTATTTTGAATGTAACATTGTATTTAATGTTTTCATTTCTTCGCTCTGGTACAAGTCAAAATGCGGCGTTGAGTTTCGCCACTCAACACGCTATGCTTTAAATTTAGCTTAGATAACCTTAATGAAATGTTTAGCTTATTTAAAGCTAAACATTTCATTAAGGTTATTTTTTTTATTAATTTAAAGTCGTAATATTGTACCTCTTACCTTGTAACATTAAAAGAAGCTACTTGTGATAGCATACATAAAATTATGAGTGGTCTAGAACTTGATGGTGTTGAGGTACCCATAATAAAAGATATAAGTAAGGAATTCTCCGTTGCTATAGCTAATCTTATAAATTAAAGCGTAAAAACCGGCTTGTACCCTGACAAATTGAAAATAAGTTGTGTTAGACCAGTTTATAAAAAAGGTAAACATAGTGACTATTATTACCAACCTATTACAATTCTTTCGTCGATTGACAAAATTATAGAAAAATATATCTGTAAACAAATACACCAGTTTTACCGTAATAATGACGTCATATCAAAAAAACCAGTTTGGATTTATTAGCTAAATTTACTAATTAAGTGAACCAACATTTAAAACTGTGGAATACGGGGTCCCTTACTCGCATGGTGTAAAAATTACCTTAATAATCGCTCAAAAATCAATGGTTCATTTAGCAAACAAGTATTAGTTACAGAAGGCACAGCCCAAGGATCAGTCCTGGGCCCATTGCACTTCTTATTATACGTGAACGAGATGAGTAATTATATCAAATATTGCTTGTACTACCAGTTCGCAGATGACACTTATCTGCTAGCTGCCAGCAATGAGCCGGAACTGGGCACTCAATTGCATCAAACAGATTATAATAACTTCATAATGTTGTGCCATGACGCAGGATTGGTACTAAATTTCAATATAACTAAGTAAGTAATCATTAAATCACCTTATATTGGACAGTTACAGTTACAGTAACATAAAATCTGTTGTTGCCCATAATCATGTAGTTGTCCCTACATTGAAATAATTCATAAACATAATTACCTTGGGCTTATTATTGACAGTAGGTTCAATTGGATATATCAAATTGTCCACATATGTAATAAACAAACTTAGGCAGTTTTTAGCCGTCGTTAAAATTGTTAAAAATTGTATTCCATTCAAAGTGAAGCGGTTGTTGTACTTCTCCTTAGCCCTGTCATATATACAATATGAACTTAAGTCTTACGACCGGACGTACCAAACTTATGTTAATAAAATATATAATTTATATGTTAAAATTAAAAAATATTGTTTCTAAAATATACTACTATTATAATAACGAAATGGAACTTTTTAAATTTTATAAAATCCTACCAGCTCATAGTCAGCTAAACTTCAATTTACTAAAGAAATATTTCGTTTGTGAGGAAATTAAAAATTTCGTTAAATGTCCTGTGTATACACGAACTATCAATCAAAACAGGTTACGTACAATACGAGCCAACAACCCTTACGGTAAACCCACGTCAGCCTACCTTGATATAAAAAAAAATAATTAACCTCGTTAAGTTAATTATTTTTTTTATGGAAAAGACGGCAAACGAGCGTACGGGTCACCTGGTGGTAAGTGATCACCGTCGCCCACGGCCCCGAGTAACTCCAGAGGAGCTACAGGAGCGTTGCCGTCCTTTAAGGTGGAAGGGCACCGGGGCCCGGCATTACCTAATGCGAAACGCAGTGGCCAAAGCCACTACTTAACGCCGGCCTTAAATGCCGGGGGTGGTAACAATCCGGTCGAGTCTGCCCATGCGTGTTGCCATTACTGGCAACGTGACTCTACCACACGCACTTTAGTCGCCTCTTACGAAACCATCAGTACCAGGGTGATCCTATTCTAAGCCGGAATCACACAGCAAAAACAATAGTCTTTTCAAAATTAATAGTCTTCCCTTAAACCTATGTAATACTATTAAAAGAGAAAGTATCAAAATGACTTTAAAAAAGTATTTCGTTCATAATAGTGAATTATTTTAATACAATTGTAATATAATGTTAAGAATGTAACATCGTTACAAACCTTTTCTGTTTATTAGATGTTGTATTATACTTTTGTAAAAAAAATTAAATGATTAATATTTTTCTTAACATACATAATATTATCTAAAATGTATTGCGATGCAACGGTCATTATATTAATTTCTTTAAATTTTTCCCTTAACCTTTTGGGCCTAATTTATAGATTGCATGAATTGCTCGCTTCTGCAAGACAAAGATTGATTGAATACTGGCTGACATAATACTATGAAATAAATAAAATAAACGAGGCGAGCCGTTACCACGTCTGTTAATATTCTGATTTTTTTAACCGCAATGGCTGCTGAGCTAAGTCTATTCACCATTCTTTCGATATGAGGTCCCCACTGTAATTTAGAGTCAATGGTGATCACGAGAAATACCGTTGAATGAACAGGATCCACGAAAGAAAGGTCAAAGATGGTTTAGAGAATGTGATTTATTCCTATTGGACTGAGGCTTTCGGGATAGTATTCCTTTATTACTAAACTTAAATTACTTGATACATTACCCTCATTTTAAGTTGCTGCGACAAGAAGAAGAGTATTAATAAATATTCAAAGAACTTAATGCATGATTTTGAGGTCGCAGCAGCTTTCTTAAACAGATTCTCTATTTTGGTTGATAGAGAAGATGCTAGAGAAATTGTATCTGTAATAAAAGAACGAATATTTAAAGAAAATTATTTAGCTGATTTTGTGGAATTTCATAGCTTAAGTTTCGCAGCATAACTACTAATACTAATACATTATTGCTTTCTACTAATACTACTATTAGTATTAGTAGAAAGCAATAATGTACGTGAAAAAGCGACATTATTGCTTTCTACTATTAGAAAGCAATAATGTCGCTTTTTCACGAATGGAGTATAAAGATTTACATTTAATTTCCCTAGGAAATTATCAGATAAAACAGGCTCGCTCATAGTATGGTGAATATGCAAGGAAGGTGTATTTTTGCTATCCTTTTCAGAACTATCGACTACAAGGTAACTCAGGAATGTTTTGCACGTGTAACCTTTAAGTGCATAGTGATCTACATTTACATCAATGTTTTCTTACTTCTACATAATTTCTAAAGAGCAATTCAAATGCTCTATTTTTCACTTTTATTAGGTGCTAAAAAATATCTACCTCAGGTTTTGAACGCAAGCTTTCAAGATGAGTCAGTTATTTTTTTTTACTATGTGACATCTTTGCGAGTCACTACGTGGGGACTTTAAATTCTTTAAGAGTGGGTCCCAGGTTGTGGAAAGTTTCCAACTATCTTCTCTATTGAAATTAGGATGTTTTTGTATTTCAATAGCCTCGCGGATCATTCTAGGGATATATCTATTCTCCCTAGCGAGTATGTGGGGTTTATCAAACCTGATGTAATGGTTGGATTTGTTCTATGTATGCTCACACCCAGCTGACTTTGATACACCCATTCTTGACATCGGAGATGTGTTCCTTCACCCTAACACCGATGCTTCTCTTTGTTTGACCTATAGCACACCACACTAGAGGACCAGATACAGTTAGCTCATTCTGCAAGAATCCAGGGCAGTACGCGAGGCAATTAAGGAATCGTGGGCGGTAGTTTGATATAATAATTATATCAACTGACAGACAAATGCCACCTCAGTCTACCCGTGACCACGGACTACTGTAAAGTGTTCGAAACGTCGGGTTTCCCAAAAATGTTTACCATTCAATATACGCGATTAATCCGTTTAAAAGTGTTTCATTTAAAATGTTCAGTCTTTTTTTCCTGTTTTCAGCTTCGTTAGTATAATGCTTTCTTTCGTGGTTTATTTTCTTTCAGTATAGCATAATTCGGAGTAGGTAAAATTCGTGAAAAGAAGATTCCATGGTTTTTTTTGTTGCAATCTCGCAAGTGGTAAATTATCAGAATCATCAGTGGAATTCCCATAAGATTCCTGATTTCTTATATGCGGAATCTCATGGTAACTTCTAATTTCTTCGTCTAGCGTACTGCACATCGTTTTATTACGTTGCAATGTGGTTTCTTCTTCAGATGAACTTTTGCTGTAGATATCTCGATACTCTTGTAAATTGGGGCTAATTTTAGTCATAGAAATTTTATCATCAGTTGTGCTATCAGAATTTGAACTATAAATGATTGGTTGCCCATAATAAGATTTGACTTGAACCTTAACAGGTGTTTCCTGCTTGTCGATATCGCAATCTGATGAGCTATAATTTACTAAACGCTGAATTGTGCGATTTGAAATAGATGGTATTTGTTCTTCTATATTGGTACATAAAATAGAGAGTGATGAAGGATGTGATGGTAAATCTATCAAGGAATCGGCATCTGTCATGTCAGAGTCATACAAAAATGTATTTAAAAATTGTGAATTCGAGCAAGATGGTCCTGGAGTTGGTGATATGGCTTCTGGTGGATTACTGGGATCGGTACAAGATAACTCTGTTCTTGGTATCTCTGTTAAAAGGGACGGTTCGTAGGCTTCATCCGGTATGGCATTCGGATTATATGGATATTATAGTCATGTTGCTTTAAAACCATTAATTATATTTTCATGAGTCATGCATTTTGACCACACTTTGCTAAAAATAGCATTATACCGGGCTTTTGTCAATCTTTTGTCAGGATTCTGGTAAAAAAAATCCAATGATTCTTGGTCCCAATGATGTTCGAAAGATTTATTTACGCTCTTGTCTAGAGGTTGTAGCTCATGGGTCGTGTTAGATGGTAAGCAATACAACACTATATTGTATTTGTCTGCTACATCAACGATTTCATAGTCTAAATGACAAGAAGCGCTATCAAAAATTAGTAGACATTTTTCGGGACTTTTATATTTTCCTAAATGATTAATAAACTCTACAAACAAAGCGGTGTTCAGGCTTCCTTTTGGCGCCATTTGTACTCATGTTCCAACAAGTAAATTATCAGTAAATTCACTCTTCAACTTTTTGCCTTTAAACAAAACCATCGGTGGAATTGGATTGCCTAAAGCATTTTTTCACACATGCAGCAACTGTAACATTTTCTGCATGTTCAGAAGCTACTAAGCGCACTCTTTTCACTCCTTTTTGTGCAAGCACAATTGGTTGTTTATGTATGGTAAGTCTGCAGCCTTTTTCGTCCATATTATATAATCGGTGAGGGTTCTGCACAATATCAAGTTCGTTGTAATTTTTTTTTTATTTCTTGATGTGTATGGTGTGTGACAATAGCCTTATTGAGTTTTTGGGCTCTGCCCGGGTTAAGGATCTGAGCCTTTCGCTTTGAAATGTCGGGATGTCTTTTAAGGAAAAGTTTAAGCCAATCCTTCCCAGCACGATGGTTTCTAGTACTAAAACTGGTTGCAATACCATTTTTTTCACAGAAAATATTACCTTAATTATGTAGCACCAATAACTAATAAATAAAGTTAAACTTTGAAAACTTAAAAAAATAACGTTTTTTTTAGTTATTTTAACGTTACTCAAAACTTTATTTTATACCGGCTACCGATACGCCATGCGTCAACAAGCGTCTTGTTGTCACTGACAAGATGGCGGCTTGTAAGCAATGCCGCCGAGTAATAATGCGTATCTATTGATCTTTAGTGTGTGTGCGTGCGCGTAATAAGTAAGCATGTTTATTAAATGTAATTTTTCTCCCCTGGCTCTTAATAGCCGCCGGCCCTTATATGCCGCAAGTACCTTATAAAATTGTTTTATTTCCTGGAAAGCGATTTACGAGAAAATACAGGTAATCAGAACACATATATGGATTTTTTTGCGAATTTAATAAAAATTTTTGTAAATATTAGCGTCATAATTGTGATCTAGAAATACATCAGTATGCAAAATCGACAAGAAATACTTTTAATGTGGGAATACTTTTGATGAAATTTATTCACATAAATTGTTATTATTATTTTTCACAATGTCCCGAAAATTGATAGACCGAGATATAGGAACAACTTTTGGCGTCTTTAGAAGATGGAAATATTTCTCAAGATGGTTTGGAAGACAAAAGTGAAAATGACGAAATCTTTATCGCTTATTAGAAGAAGAGACAGAAGACGAGGATGGAGAGGACCATGAAGATCCTACCTATAACGATCCACCACTGGTTCAAGATTTTCCTGGCTCATCGAGTAAAATTATTTCTTCACTATCCTATCCTACTAATTCAACAAAATGTATAAACACTATCCTACTAATTCAACAAAATGTATAAACACTATCCATGCAAGAAGGTCATAAGACCTTCTTGCATGTAGTGTTTAAACATTTTGTTGAATTTAATAAAAGGAAACTCATTTGGAAAAAAGTCAGTTTTTTGTATGACGAATCGAAAATAATTCACAGACCGAGTACAACAGACTCTGCTATAACTGAACTTGATACACCATATCAATGTTTTTTGCATTACTGTACACCAGATTTTCTTCAAAAAATTGTATGCAGTACAAAAAAACTCTTCCACAATTTTTAGTATTACTGTTGGGGAGTTAAAAAAGTTCTTAGGAATTCTTTTATTTATGTCAGTGGAGCATTTTCCTAGTGTTTGTACATACTGGCATTCCAAGTCTGGCTACGATCCTGTAATGAGTTTAAGATGATTAGGAGCTACAATAAACATCATCCGCGAGATCATTCTTATCACGATCGTCTCCATAAGATATGGCCTGTGATAGAACAGTAAAATACGACATTTCAAACAGTTGCAATAGACCAACGACTTTCCATAGAGGAGCAGATGTCCTTAACTAAAATTGCTCATTTCCTCAAGCAGTATTTACCAAACAACCCTCACAAGTGGGGTTATAAGCCTTTTGTCTTATGGAATATGCTTACCGGACAAGAAAAAAACAACAGACAAACTACCCAATGAACCTGATCTCGGAATTACAAATAATGTTGTTATACGTTTGGCAAGAGCTACACCAATAATAAATAATCATTTTGACATAACATAACATAGCTTCACGCTGTATCCCGCACGAGGCAGGGTAGGCAGAGGGAACCCGGGAACCTAGTGTTAAGACACTCCGTTCCACTTCCATTCCCCACTTTCCGCCGAACTTGAGGCATTGCGTGTTGAGTGGCGGAATTCAACGCCGCGCTTTGCCTTATTAACAGAGCGAAGAAATGAAACATTAAATATTTAAATTTAAAATATTAAATATTTCATTTCCTCGACTGGGGATCGAACCCAGAACCTGTCGGTTACAGTTACACTCTTGCGCCGCTGCGCCACGACAGGCCTCAGATATTCATATAGTTTTCTTCGATAATTTTAATGCATTGCTACCTTTAGTAAACTACTTGAATAAACAGGGTATACTATGTGTCGGAACTATATAGCAAAATAGGCTACCAAATTGTCACCTCCCTGACAAAAAGGAACTTATGAAAGCTTCTTTTCCGAGAGGTACTTATGATGAACGCCTTTCCCATAAAATGGAGTAGTCTTTTCGGCCACTGCGTGAAAAGATAATAAAGTTGTTACTCTACTATCGACTTACGTTGGCGCTAAGCCTGTTGGGATAGTCTTAAGATATGATAAGAAGGCTAAACAAAAACGCTCTGATGAAAAGTTTTTCGGAAGCTATCGGAAGAGCCGGAAATGGTATTTACGCTTGTTTTATTATCTACTTGACCTCACTGTAATCAACTCATGGATGTTTATGAAAAAGAATTTAATTGCTAAAGTGAATCTTGCATAATTTTGTCTGACACACTGTGTAATATGCGCCCTAGTAGAACGAGATTTCCAAACCAAAAAGAAAAAGGTCCGCAGCATCCACTCCCATCAAAAAATGTGCGCGTAGATGGATTCGAACATTGGCCTGTATTTAGCAATCGATTACGATGCAAGATGCCCAATTACAAGCATTTCATTTTGGACTTCACCTAAGTCCTCATACTGTGTTAGTGTATACCAAAAACTCTACTAAGTCTTATTGTACTATTTCCAAATAAACTGCCAGCATAAATTACCAGTTGCTATATGGGCACATTTGCGGCCATTTCGACGGCGATGGACCCGTAACTCAAGATAAAACCAAAACGATGTTTTACATCCTGGCGTCAAGGCTTCAACGAGAAGTTTTAAATGTGAAGAAGTTTATGAAATGATAATGGGCAGTTGACTGTAGTAGTTGACATGTATGATGGGAAGTTTACGTACGCCCCTGATGGCATTCGAGTGACCTGCAAGAGAACCGCTGATGCCGTCGTCGCGACAGGTTATATTGATAGCTTGGAATCATTTGTATAGGCCATTCAACGTAGATGTTCCGCAATTACCTTGTTCACAATCGGCGATAAAGCCATCCAAGAATTGACAGAAGACCTTCAATCAAACAGTTAATTTAAAAGAAGACCTTCAATGAAATAGTTTATTTAAAAAGCTTTAATGGCACTTTAAAAATTCATCAACTTAATGCTGAAATATAAAGAAGTCCTGTGGAATCAGCTCCGACAAGTTTAAGTTGCACTTGTAAAGACGAGTGCCAGCATTTCAATTAAGGAGTGTTACAGTATAAAAACAAGACATAGCAAAAAACGTAGATGATATATTTACACAGACTCTGAATGTGAAAAATGGACAACTCACAGGATTTAACAATGGAGATCGACAACGCTGAACTGGCTGGACCTAGTTCAATCAACCAATAGAATAACACCATCGGTGGTTACGTCTTGGTTAAATTTCTAGTAAGATAGACACGGAAGAAGGAGAACTAACAGTAATCTTCCTAAAAATTTGTGATGACAAAGGACACACAAACATTCAGAGTTGATGAAAATGATGCTTCTGATGTGTCCTTTGACCAAGTATCAAAGAAGTTGCCAAATCCAGATATTGCCCTAAAAGGGAAACGAATATTTTATTTTTTTTATTATATGTACCTGTTTTGAGAAATAAGTCTGCATTGATAAGTAAACAAGACTGATTCTTAGTACCTAAGTTTAATTTTGATTATAATTATTTTAATTCGTTACTTAGAGAGCTGAACTCGCAATTTGTTCGTGATAAATATGTATAAGTATTTAAATTCTGTATATGATACAGTATTCAATAAAGAAGATTATTTATTTGATTACACTTTATAATGAATATTGTGTTTTTTTCATATAAACATTGAAACTGTTCTCTGGGTGGAAAAACAGTCTTCTGTCGTACTTTTTTTATAGAATTGCCTATAATTCGAAAAATAAGAGAAAATTACAATAGTTTCTTGTTTAAGGTAGTTAATTTATATTTTAAGTATCTATCAACTTAACATATTATATTTTTAATTTTCTAGAAAAATAGGGTTTGGACAATTGTCAATAAACAAGTTTCAAGTTAGTAGAAAAAGGCCCATTAATAGTTTAGGGTAAGATGGGGAACAGTGTTACACGGGGTACAATGTTACAATGCACATATCTCCCTCCTTGCTTTTTTGTTTTTATAATGTTGGTATACACGTATGTCAAGCTGACAAGGGGCCATATTTAAACAATCGTCCCCGCCGTAATTTATTCCGTAATAAAAAGAAAATTAAAAAGAAAGGTTTTCATATAATAAAACGTCGAAAAAATAATTGCAATTGATTTTATTTCTTTTCGAAAATATTACATTTAGGTAAGTGATAATAATTTTCCTTTACAAAATGTATATTGAGCTACAAATTACCGTTAAATACGTTGTTGTAAATATAACCTAAAATACTCGTTTGATTTTTTAAATTTCGTTTGACCCTCCGGGGTACTGTGTTACGGGGCACTGTGTGACACTATAATAATCAGCTCTAATTAACATATTTATGTACTATTTCAAGGTATTATAAGAAAATGGTGCGAAATCATAAAAGAAAGACGAATTACGGTCTTCACAGTGAAAAAGATATGGCAGAAGCGGTTCTGATGGTTGAAAGTGGTGTTAGTTTGCGAAAAGCAGCAAATGTAAAACAAGTAAATTTTATGACATTGCAAAGATATGTGCAAAAGAAGAAAAAATGTTCTGAGCAAGAAGCCGGCCACATACGACTTACTCCAAATTATGCTAATAGAGCCGTATTCAGTGTTGTTCAAGAAAAAGCGTTGCAGGAATATTTAGTAAACTGTTCCAGGATGTGTTATGGCTTGGATACGGTAGAATGCAGAAAGCTCGCTTATGAGATGGCTATTAACTATAATTTAAACATTCCAAAAAACTGGGAGCATAAGAAGATGGCAGGCATTGACTGGCTTTATGGATTTAGAAAACGACATGCCGATTTAACACTAAGAAAACCAGAACCTTGCAGTTTGACACGGGCAACTTCATTCAATCGTCACAATGTAAATGTATTCTTCAACAATTTGGAAAATGTTATGCGGCGATATCCTGGTTTTGCAGATGGTAGAGTGAATTGTTTCCTGAAGTTATGAAACACTTCATAAAGGTAACATCTTCTACAAAACAAAACCCGTCATTACTAATTGTAGACAACCATGACAGCCACCTAGCACCTGCAGTGTTAAGCATAGCAAAAGAAAATGGAGTTACCCTACTTACTATACCACCACACTCAAGTCACAGATTGCAGCCACTTGACGTGTCAGTATTTGGGCCCCTGCAAACATATTACAATGCAGCTATGGATTCTTGGTTGATGCGTCACCCTGGAAAGACTATTTCTATTTGCAATATTGCTGAATTGTTAGGACAAGCTTTCGATCGGGCCATGACGCCCTCAAACATCAAATCAGGATTTCGAAAAACTGGAATATTTCCATTTGATAGGCACATTTTTAATGACAATGATTATATGTTAAGTGAAGTTACAAATCGGCCACTTGAAGACTCTTCTAACACTTTTTATCAGCCTTATGAATCTCATAAAGTCTCTTCTTTTACAGCTCTGTCAAAATCAACAAACTTCTTCTGATAACCCCTGTACAAGCCAATCTTTGTGTCATATAAATGATTCTCAAAAAGATCATTGTTATGATGCTACTAGATTAAATTATTCCGCACAAATTCAATGTGGAGATGTTACCGATCCTGGACTACATCCATCTTCGATTGTTCAGGTGCCAACTTCTCCTGATAGACAAGTAGTGGATAGACAATCTGACTCCATGAGCCCAAGTTTGCTAACCCAACCTGTGGTAGGACCATCCGTAACAGCTAAAGAAAACTCTTCGTTCACAAACTTTTCAACTATTCAAGATGTAACAATAGTTTCCCCTATAGGATGTCGAGCTTATCCAAAAGCACAACCGATACAACAGTCAAATCGTGGTCGAAAGAGAGGAAAAAGCTGCATCCCAACTGATACACCTATCAAGACTGAAATTGAAAGAGAATCATCGGAAAGAGAACGCAAAAAGAAGAAAACAAAGTTGGGAAAAAAGATAGTTTTAAAAGAAAAAGAAAGTTCTTACAAGAGATTGAAGGCAAAGGAAACTACTAAAAGAGTTCTATTTAATGACGATGAGAATCATTTAAAAAATATCTCGATATCTTCCTCTGATAGTTTAATATCTGAGGATGAACTGACATTAAATCACTTCGTGAAACCGAAACAGGACGATGTTATAGCCGTTCAATTTGTAGGAAAACAGTTAGTCAAGCATTATGTGGGAAAATTACTGACAGACATTGAGAACAATGAATATGAAATAAGTTACTTGCGTAGAAGTGCCAAAGTTGACAATAATTTCTACTTTCCTATTGAACCTGATATTGCAACAGTATCGTTAGAGGATATTAAAATTGTGCTCCCTCCAATAAATGTTGCAGAAAGAAAGACCAAACGTCAGACAGACGTCTATACGTTTCCAAAGAATGTTTTAAAGAAATTTAATATTTGTTAAAAGCACAATTTTATCTCATGGTATATTTTTTTATTAATTTAAATAATTGTAACATTGTGCCCCTTACCCTGTAACAGACTACCCCAGATACGGGGCTCAGTGTTACAATCGACTTATTTAATTAAAGTACATTTTAAATTAAGTAGTTGCTAATAATGTTATTGATTCAGTTATTTTAATTAAAGAGAGGTTGTTAAAGTTTATTTTCATGCCAAAAACAAGCTGATTAAAACAATATTTTTGTCACCATATTTCAATTTATTTTTTTTGTAACACTGTACCCCACCTTACCCTATAGTTTACTAATTTCTAGAGAAAACTTTTTTTTTTTTAAGAAAATCGTGATTTTATTTTGTAACAATATCCCACGAACGAGGATTGTCGAGTCAATTTGAAAGCACACAGAAAAGATTTGATAGCTCATGCCAACACTGAAAAATATTAAAGAGCAATTGAGACAGATAGAAGTGCAAAATCATATCAAAAACTTACAGGTACATTTCTATCGACTTATTCTAATAAAACTAAAATTGCAGAATTAAAACTAGCCGCTTTTAATGCAGACAATAAATCTGTACAAACCGTTAATCACTTAGCAGAAATTTTACCAAAGTTTGAATGATTCAGATGCTTTGTCTAAATTAAACTTCATAAAACTAAATGTACAATGTTTATAAAAATATTCTCAGTTTTTTGTATGTTAGAAGATCTAGTAAAAGAAATAGGCGACTTTGCCTATAGAGTAGGCAAAGTCGCCTATTACATAAATCACAACCCAAACAAAAATACACATTAAATAAAAATATTATTAAAATATATAGTGATAGCTTAGGGAAAAATATGGGTGTGATTTTAAACAATATTTGTAAAGGACACTCAGTATTAAATTATTGTATGCCCGGAGCTACCTACTCCCAAATTATAAATAAAATTAAGACTAATACTCATTGTCCTAACACATTTTAATTGTTTTGATCGGGGGAAGGGGAAATGTCAATAAAAGAATATTACATGAGCATTATTCACAGCTAATGAAATTAAATGTGAAAAAAATATTATGTTTACATTTCCTTATTTAAAGAAGTTGCCACAAAAAAAATTACATTATATATAATTTAAATAACATGTTACATACATTAATAAATAGTAACTATGTAACATCTAGTGAAAATGACAATAAATTCAATTTAATTGATATTAATAATATAATTAATGTTAAAAATAATAATTTGACATGTGATAGGCTACACCTAGCTTATTTTTATAAAAGACAGATAGCAAGTATGCTATCATATTATTTACATTTCAACTTAGCAAATACTGTGGCTATAAATACCTCTGTTTCTATTGAGCAGAGTAATTTGACATGTTTGGAATCCGTTCCAATTCATTTAAATTAAATAATAAGACAAAAGAGGCCATCTCTGGCAAAATGTCTAGTAAGTGTAAAAATAAAATTAATAATAATGTGAAAATAAATACATTATGTACTGATAATGATACAAACTTGGTGCATCAAAATATACAAGGATTTTCTAGTAAAGAATTAGAAATTGAATTATTCTTAAATTGTAAGAATATTCATGTACTTTGTATCACAGAGCATTGGCTTCGAAACTCTGAGGCTATTTTTAATTTCAAGAATCACCAAGTAGCTAGTATGTTCAGCAGAGAACAAGCAATTCGTGGTGGCTCTTTAATAATTTTGAAAAAACCTTACAAATTTAAAGAATGTAAAGATATTGTGAGCCTCTCTGTTGAGAAAACTAATGAAATGGCCTGTGCTGAGCTTGGGCATTTAATTGTTGTAAGTGTGTACAGACCTCCCATAGGGTTATATGAATACTTTGAAAATATTTTAGAACAAACACTTGTAAAATTATCTGGATCTAAAAAAAATGTGGAGATTTCAATATTAATTTACTAGATAATTCCACCACTTGTACTAGGTTCAGGTCTTTAATGAATTCATATAACCTTGAGAATCTCTTTCTAGAGCCTACAAGAATCACTAATTGTAGCGCTACTTGTATTGACAATATTTTTACCAACTCTGTACCGAGAGAAAAATCAATAATTAATATGTTAAGTTCAGACCATAGCGGTCAGTTGGCTTCTTTTTACTTTGGCAAAAAGAAAATTAAAGAACTAAATAAAATTGAATGTATTCCGATGACAATTGGTCGTATAATAAGATTTAGAAGTAAAACAATAGCAAAACTTCAACATTTAGAATATAAAAAAGATCCCAACCAATTATATAAGTAGTTTTTCAATGTTATTAAAAATGAATTTAATACTGTATTTACTTCTAAAACAATTAATTTCAGGAGTTTCTTATTATTTAAAGATTGGGCGACTGTGGGAATTCATAAGAGTAGATTAAAGTATACATGAACTTTACAGTGAGAAAACATATAACCACAGTGAATCATTTATTAATTATGTCAAGAACTATTCTAAATTGTTTAAAAAAGTATGTTCCATAACAAAATCTTTACATATTAGAAACAAAATTAAAATGACATGGAGCATAATAAATTGTGAAACTGGAAAAGGTAAGAATTATAATCACGATTTTAAATTAAAAGTTGACAAAGGTGTTACCAGGAGGCCTACTCTTGAAACCAACGTCAATCCCACTTTGACAACAATTTAGTGATGTAAACCGGTATTCAAAAAACCTTTAAAAACCGGTTTTTGATAAAACCGATAAATACCGATTTTATTAACGAAAACCGATTATTTTCACAGCACTCTTTAGACACCGTGTATCCGAACTCAGAATTGTATATAGAAAGGTAGTCTATGGTTGGGGAATACCCGTATCATCTGCTAGTTTCCCGCTTACTTCTGTATGTGTCAAAATCATTCGTTTATTCGCCATTCTGTTACTGATTTCGTGAGGTTAACCAAATATATTCGTTTGTGCCTTACAAATAAAGAAAGACAAACATTTACAGCATAAAAATCTATCAAGTAAGTAAAATAAATACGAAGTACTTTTAATGCACGTTTTGTTTGTTATATTAACTCTTTTCTTTGTTATCAGATTTAGCAATAAAATTTAGTGATAAATTATTGATTTACTTGCAGAATGCCTAAGCTAAAACAAAAGTCGATTACAAGGAACCACTTCGAAAAAGTGGATAATGAGACCTCCAAATGTAAATTATGTGGAAAAAATATAAAAGTTGGCGGAGGTACGTCAAACATGTTAGCACATTTGAAAAGGAATCACCCGCAAGCAACTGTACCGGTAAATCAAGAAGAGCCTGAAAGTGCTGGTGGTAATCTCCGCCCATCTATTCCACTTCCATCTCATCAAGAGCAGCCTCAAAAAACCAGCATTCAAAGTAAGTTGAATATGACTGTAGGGTCGAACAAAAAGAAAATTGATGAATACCTGACATTGATGATTGCTACAGATTTCCAGCCTTACTCTATTGTAGAAGATAGCGGTTTCCAAAAGTTTGTTGCAGCATTAAACCCCAGCTATGTTCTTCCCACTAGACAAAAAATTAGGTATGATTTAATGCCCTTATTATACACAAAAGCGAAGTCACAGCTTGCTGCTTTGCTACAAAGCACTGAATACGTTGCACTAACTACTGACTTGTGGTCGAATCAGACTATGGATTCATATATAACGGTGACGGTTCATTTTTTCATTGGTTGTCATCTCAAGAGTTATGTTTTAACCACATCTGATGTCCCTACTAACCATTCGTCTCAAGAATTAGCCGAAATTATGACTAATATTATATCGGAATGGAAACTAGTTAACAAAATTTCTGCTATTGTGACTGATAATGCATCCAACATGGTAAAAATGTGTGACTTGCTTGGGATCAGACATATGCCATGTTTTGCTCATACTTTAAATTTAACCATAGATGACGCTTTAGAACTGGTGGAGGTGCAAGAAATAGTAGAAAAATGCAAAATTATCGTTAAATTTTTTAAAAAATCGTCTGTTGGATGGCGCGCTCTGAAATTAGAACAAAAGGAAAAAAATCCTAATGCTCCGCCACTGAAACTAATTCAACATGTAAAAACTCGTTGGAATAGTACATTTTACATGTTGAAAAGATTATTACGATTGTCAGATGAACTGGCAGTCGTATGCAGGAAACTTGTACAGGCTCCAGATTTTCTTCCTGCTTGCGAGGAAAACATTGCCAAACAAGTGGTTTATGTCCTAGAAATATTTGATGAGGCTACCAAACTTGTGAGTGCAGACCAAAATCCAACAAGTTCTTTGATCATTCCTGTGATTTGTGGATTGTATGAAAATTTAAATACAATAGAAATATCGCTTGATACAGATATAGGTAAAATGTTTTGCTCTGCCGTAAAGCGTCACATGAGCACCAGATTACTAATTTACGAATCAAGAACCGTGACTCAAGTATCAACCTACTTACACCCAAATTTTAGAAATGGTTTCCGGCATTCTGAAAATATGCTCTCTGCTAAAGAGTTAGTAAGACGTGAGCTGTCCAATCTTTTAAAGGACCACACACCAAATCTTAATGTTGAAAACTCAGTTACTGAGGATGAGGAAACCACAACAAAAACGCCGGGGATTTTGGATTTCTTAAAGAAAAGAAGTAGAGACCCTGCTAATTCTGCTGCCTCCGCCATAAACATGCTCAGAATGTACTTGGAAAGTAATTGCGAAGGTGAGGGTACAGAAGCCGTTGGCAATTTTTGGCAGAACACTAAATACTTAGTGCCTCTGAATAAAATTGCTTTTAAATATTTAGCAGTGCCAGCAACTTCTGTACCTTCGGAGCGCATGTTTTCCACGTCGGGATATGTTATTTCATCCCGACGCAGCAGGTTGCTTGATGATGCTGTCGACCAACTTTGTTTTTTACATCAAAATAAGAATTTGATTGACTTGTAAATTTTTGATATTAAATTACTTATCCTTGTAATCGTTTTTGCTTCTTTTAAAAAAAAAACCTGAAAAGACCTTAAAAAAACCGGTTTTGCAAAAAGTAATTGGAAAATACCGGAGCTAAAAATTGTAATCGGTTCACATCACTACAACAATTATGCCCCAATGTAATTTTGCGGCAACGTATTGTTGGTACTCTTGAAACCAATATATTCAAAAGTCGGATTACGATTATATTGGCAAATCCTAACGCCGTTACAACTGACAGTTAGTGTTGTAAACTTCATACCGATAAATCAGTTACAGATAAGAAACACTCATTATTCTTTTAAATAATTAATTTACATGCAAAATTAAACAAAATATATAGTTCTAATTTAAATTTATTTTTATTTTATCGAAAGTACGCGTGAAACTTAAAAATATTTTTGAATTGACAGAAATCTTATCTCTATATTTAATTTCTTATCTGCGATTTGTCAAAGAGACAATATATTGTTGTAATACTAACCGCGGATATTAAAAGTTTTTATTTTTCATAAAGTTTATTTCTCAAAGGTTGAGCGCTAAAGTTAAAGGTTAGATGTTTCATTGATTTTAATGATTAAATATAGCACAATTTGTAAATTACAAGTTATTTTTATACAATCTATTAGCTATTTATTCAATTTTTTTCAGCAGTTTTTATTAGTAAAATGGTAAGCCGTCCAACGTACAACCAACTCGAGTATTTGGTCGAGTTCTTAGAGATAAATCCAGAAATCGCCAAAGGCTTGATAAGGACGGCTTATGCCAAATTACAGAATAAAAAGAAGTGGTAGGAATTGGCGCTTTCCTTAAATTTCTTGGGTGGCGCTAATAAAAATGGTAGATGATGGGCGAAAGTATGTATTTCCATAATTTGCCAAGAACAAAATAAAAAATAATAATAAATAAAATATAGGGTTTACTTTCATAATTTGTTAGCTTAAATATTTAGTTAGCTTATGGTTCTTAACCAATAGCATGTTAACAAAATACATGGCTGTGGCTTATTTTTAGTACTGGGCTGAAAAAAATGCACGCTTAAAAGGCAGTGTGCTATGAATCAACGTTTTGCCAGGCGCACTGGTCGTGAAATTGAGAGAATAGTACAATTTTCGCCTTTGGATGCAAGGCTTATGACTTTAATGGGTGGGCAAAGATTTGCTACTGGCGACCCAGCATATTACTGCATTCAGACTATATTATTTTCTAGAGTTAAGTAGAAATCACTAGCCCCAGGGATTCAGATGTTAAGGCTAGTACAGATGGTGAAGTTTCTTAGGAGACAGCCTTCCCATGGTAAAGTATTTTAAGAATTCTATTCATACATTTGAATATTAAATTAACTATCTTTATTTTGTATTTACAACAGAATTTAAGTGTGGCTAGTAACCTAAGAGTTTTAGAAGATACTTGCAACTCAACACCTGATGCTGGGGTATCTCAGAATTCACAGCATAAACCAGCAGGAAAGTTCATTTATATTTCTTGAGTGCTTACACGTTTGTAAAAGACACATCTAAATGAAAGTGTTTTTCCTATTTAGCAGATACTATTAGGATCAGAAGGTCACAAAGTAAGAGAAGGCTGCGTCCATCTCGACGCTTTGATACGGAAATGGATCGACAAAGTATAATAGAAGAGCGCCGGGTTGAAGCTGAATTAAAAACAGCAGAGATTCTAGGCAAATTAGCATCTAAAATAGATGTGGCTATAGATGCATTAAGCACTATAGGCATTGGTTTCTCAAATATGGCTGCTGCAATGACGAGCATGGCGGCTGCAATGACTCGGATGGCAGCAGCACAAGAGACTTCTGTGTAAAATAATATTTCTTAACTCAAATGATTACGGAATGGATATCGGTAGTATCTCTAATCCTTTGAGTGTTACTTTTATTTTCAGATTTAATTTTTTTGTGATATTATATTTTTCTTTTCAATTTGATTTTATTAAGAAATTAAAGAAATGGTTGAATTATTAATAAAAGAGATAATGATTTTTTGTAATAAATAAATAATATTAATAAGTGATAAATTTGTTTTGCTTAAAAAATTACAATATATGCATGTACAATTAATATAACACACGGGAGCCTTGTTCCTGTTAATTTAGCAGCTAATCTTCACGTAATCTGAAATTTCATATTGATACATTAATACATTATTTAGTTATCATAAACAAAATACTATAAATAAATTTACGGTTTTCTAACCTCGAAGCCCACAACTGCTGGACTAACGTTGCCCTCATCTCTAAACCTCTTCTCAATTCTGCAGCTGAGCTTCTGGTAAAATTGGGTATTTGAGAGTCTACAATGGGATCATCAAGCTCCATATCCATAACTTCCTCAGCATGTAATATTGCATTACACATGTTGTGCAATACACAACATGCATTTATAATTTTACTTGCCATGGTAGGGTCGTAATGCAACACTCTGTGTTTTAATAAACACCTCCACCTAATTTTTCAAACGCCTATAGTTCTCTCTACAGTACTACGTGTAAAGCAGTGCATTTTGGTGTAGAGCTCTTCTGGTGTTCCTTCAAGGGCATCTATAATTGGAGTCATCATGTACTCCCTTTGTGCATATCCAGAGTCTCCTAAAAAATTAAGTATAAAATAACAATGAAGCACCATAACAAAGTATTGGTAATAATCTTATGTATATGGATGTTTCTTACCAAGCAAATAAACATTTTCACCATTATTATTTAAATTAATTGAATAGTTCTTTATTGGATGTTGGTTCCAAATAAAACTAACGTGAGATGCTCCTCCAAAAGACGAATCCACGGACATAATGTTTAAATTTGCATCACATATCTACATTAAAAAAATAAATAAAAAATAAAGATAATAAAGTAGGAAATGGAAGTAGAACAGTGTTTTAACACTAGGTTCCGAAGTTTCCTCTGCCTACACTGCCATGTGCAGGATACAGCGTGAAGCTTAGTTTAAAGAACTTATATTATGTGCTGAGAAGGCAACGAAAGTTTTACCAAGACAATTAGAATTTCTTGTTCGGGAAATTCACAACTGGTTTTATTACATTTCTAAACGTATTGAAGAATATAAAACGTTATATGAAACAATTATTAATAACCGCAACGTTAAAATACTGCAAGGATTTAATGGAACTCGGTGGTTGGCACGCTTCAACGGTATCAATAGGGTAGACTGGGTACGGGTAGTGACAGTCGCGATATTATCGAAAATATAGGGAATAGCGGGGGGCGCGCAAGGGCAGAGAGGCTTGTACGCGTGAACCTGTGTCACAGTTTTGCGTCATCCGACGTGCTAAGTGTACGTGACCAGGAGCACATTTTGATTTTTAAGACGCAAAAAGTAAGTATTTTGATTCATTATTGTTTCGTAATCGCTATCACATATATACTGATAGGGTACATAATAAGTGGATAAGTGTTGTTCACCGATAATAATCAAATATTAGCAGTTTAATATCAGTGGTTACATTTATTGTATGTTATTTTGTTTTGACGTGGTGGGTGCTTTTTTATGAAACGATCTCTGGGTACAGTTGTGACATTTTTACCGGGTACGGTTGTGACAAAAGTGAAAACTGTTGTGTTTTGTTTGCCTAGAAAACGCACGAGAAAGACAGAAATAGGACAGTGCAACTTATCTCAGTATGAAGAGGCTTACAATGAAACCAAACTTATTTGCGACAAGCTGCGGAAATGCATGATGTAAATCGCATGTCTCTATTGAGGTATATTCGTAAACGCGATAATGCCAGCATGAACGATAATGAAATTAGTAGCATTAACATGGGGTATGTCGCTCACAATAAAGTGTTTTCGGAACAACAAGAGCAGCAGTTGTCAATAAAACCTTAAGCGACCTGCTACATGGTCTGAGAATAAGATGGCAGGCGAAGAATGATTCCGTTCATTCCTAAATAGAAATCCTTCTCTATCTGTTCGAGTAGCTCAAGCTACTAGCCTTTCAAGGGCAACAAGTTTCAACGAAACAAATGTGAAAGCTTTTTACGACAACCTGCAAGTTGTTACGGTCAGACATTCTTACGAGCCACAGGATACAATGTCGTTGAAATAGGCGTCACAACTGTCTAAAGATCTGATTAAGTTTGAAAGGTGTGGTACACGGCAAGTGGAAGCCGTTACTACTGCTGAGCGGGGTACGTTAGTTACAGTAGCTTTTGTAGTGAATGCCTTGGGAAATAGCATGCCTCCATTTTTTATTTTTCCCCGTGTTCGTTAGCACGACCACTTTGTGACGGATTGACCAGTCGTATCGGTGGGGTCTGCAAACCCCCTTCCGGCAAGATGCAAGATGCCACCTTCTAAAAATTTCTTAAACATTTTAAGAAATTTTCTAATGCTTCACTAAATCACAAAGTGTTACTCGTGCTTCATAATCATTCATCGCACATTCATATTAACAATATGAGATTATTGTAAAGAAAACGTGATCACTTTGCTTTCATTTCCTCCGCATTGCTCCCACAAGCGTCAACCTCTCGACCGGTCTGTCTTCGGACCTTTTAAAAAAAACTATTAACACTGCTTGCGATGGAAGGATGCGAAGCCACCCTGGTAATACAATGACAATATACGATATACCAGATATCATCAAAATTGCTATGCCTCTGGCTCTGTTCGGAGAAATTGACTTTGCCCAATCTTTCGTAACCGACCGACCAAAGCTTAGCGCCGATGAGAACGTTCCTGTAGCGTCATGTACCTCAACAATTAGACAAAACTCTGATACTGAAGACAATATTCCTGCAATACCATCTCCTGGAAGATCTAGACCAAATCCTGACACTGAAAATAATGTTCCTGAAATACGATCTCACACAATAAGCAGAAAAAACTCTGAAGATAATTTTCCTGCAGCATCATCACCTGTAATAAACAGACCAATCCCTGACAATCAAGTCATCAATCACTTTCACCTTCTATATTAGACAATGCATCAACCCAAAATTTTAGCAATGTTCAACCATCTTCTTCTGCCATACCATCAGTTTTTTCTGCCCAAATTCTTCGGCCCTTTCCAAAAGCTTAAATGAAAACGCGAGAACCTAGACCCAGAAAGTCTACGATCTACACGGACACGCCTGAAAAAGAGGCCGTCATGTAAGAATATGCAGCAAAAAAAAAACAAACCGGGGCCTATGCCCCAGGCGGCAAGTTCAGATGGCGGCCAAATTCAATATTTATAAACAAATAACAACCCATAATTTACCTACTTAACTCATGATAAATAAAAGATCAATTACAGAAATTTCACTCTTATTTTACTGTGATCATATCAATTCGGCCGATACTCAGTGAACTCAAGCACACGAAACATGTGACATATTATTCGCGAGGCGCTTCTCTAGGCGTATTTCAAAATGCGCACCTGTTCGCGCGCATGAACGACATATTGTGACAACGCGCATCTGGTTACTGTGCGTGCGAAAAGGATAAAGCTATATTCAAAAACTACCTCGTTGACCTCTCTTCACGACATTGTTTTGTTTTAAACATAGGTTGTTTGCGATCACTATTTTTTGAAATAATTTTAGTAAAAATGAATACTTATCGATCAACCGAAGGTGAAAGACGGATTGTATTAGTGTCCAATCAAAAAATACACCAACACAACTCATCGATTACCTTTTTAAGTAAGTATTTTATCATAACTATCTCACCTTTTTTAAGATACTATATTTATTAATTAAATAAAATGAAATTTCGTCTTTACATATTGAAATTAACGTAAAATGTTTTACGTAGTCGTGCGTGTCATGTTTTGTTTACTACACGATCACTGATTGATAAGTAAAACAGCCTTTTTATTCAAAAGGATTATGTTTGATTTATGTTTTATCTCTTGATATCATAGAACCGGGTGCCAGGGTCCGTGGTTAAGTAGTCACGCCTAAAAAAACAAAATCCTCGGGACAAAAATATAGACGCGAGCGGACAATTACACAGGTCTGCATGTAAAAAACTGCATAGGGTTTTTATATATTTTCTTATAGATTTTCACGTGGTAAAACCGAAAAAAATATTAAAAAAAAATCCATCACGTCAACTTTTTTTTTTTGTTATACTCAAGTTTTGCTTTGTGGTTAGCGTAAAATTAATATTACTAATACGAAAGGCTAAATAAATTGATTAGTGGTGAGGTTGAGCATGTTTCGACTTGTTATCTAGAGTACTTACTAAGAATAAATAAATACTAGTAAACAACTTGCTTTTGAATTAGAACATGTTCCAACAAGCTTTATTCAGTACCTTGCTCTAAGTTGATTTATGTAATTCTGCAATCAGTACACATCAAGCATTCGAACTAGGGTTGCCAACCATACTTTATAATAACGTATCTTACTTTATTTTTGGTAATTATACTTTATACTTTTGAATACAAATAAAGTATGTGAAAATACTTTATTTTCAACCTTTACTGTGGATGCGTAAAATTATGGATAAGTTGGGTACCTACTATTTAACGGCACTAAACAGATTATAAAAACGATTTATTATTACTGAACGAAATGTTAGATGTCATGTCCAACAGTCCAATGTGAATGTGACAGTGACAGATGACATATATCATAGATGTCACACTATCGACGTCATTCGACGTAGTTGAAAATTGCCCGTTGTTTTCCTTCGATGTTGTTTTTGTTTGTTTAATCCACTATTATTTAAGTAAACAATTGCAATGACGAGTGATTCTGAAAATGATACACCACCAGTGACTCCTAAAAAAGCTAAAATTACCAAAGTCTTACAAAAGTATAAACCTGAGTGGGAAAAACAATACGACTGGCTAACAAGTGATCGTCAAAATAAAAATAACGCAAGATGTAATATCTGCGGCGTGAATTTTACAATCGGTTCAGCTGGCATTGGACAGGTATGTTTTGTTAATATGTCATATATTTTTAAAACTACGTTTCTTCTTTCGTACAGTTATTTACATTTTTAACCTACCTAACCTATTTCATTAGTTTTTTTTTATACATTTGAACGAAAAGTTATTACCTATATAAAATCTATAATTTGACATTGAAATTCAACTATTCACTTGTAAACAAATGAGTGGCCAGTTTGTTTGGTGGTGGTTTGGTTTGGTTGGTTGCTAACGCTTTTATATTGAAAAGTTTTTAAAACAGTAAAAACGATTTAGGTTGCGAAACGATTTGGTTGAAATTTAGGTTGCATTAACAATTTTGGTTTATTAATTTTTAATCCAGTGTATGAATAATCAATAAATTTTCTTGCTTACAATTTTAAGCAGGGTATGGGAACTTGGGAAGCTATTTTATTTAATTGGGTATTTATTTTTAAATATTAAAATATTAAAAGATAACATTTTTCATCCTAATTGCCTGAATTAAAATGTTTATATTCTCATATAATTTACTTAAGTGTGTTTGGATAAAATTATTTTTTTTCTGATATTATTCTAAACATTTTCCACTGTATTAATAAATAGTTTAATAATCATTATTCAATTGAAGCATAATATTCATTATTTATGATTCAGTATTATTTTGAAAATGGTGATGGTTTGTATGGTGGTGGTAGTTTGTTTTTTTCTTTTTACAGATTAAACAACATCAAAAAACTCAAAAGCACATGATGAAAGTTGAAATGAAGAAAACATCTGGTGCATTACAAAATTTCCTTACACCAAATACTAATTGTCCAGGATCTAGTGATGATAACAATATTACAGCAGCGGAATTAACATTAACTTTTCACACTGTGAAACATAATTTATCTTATAATAGTATGGACTGCACAAATAAATTAAGCAAAATTTTATATGTTGATTCCAAAATAGCCAATAAAATACGCTTGGCAAGAACTAAAATGGAAGCTTTGGTAACAGAAGTATTAGGTCCATATTCTGTGGAAAGTGTCTTAGATGATTTAAATGATAATTTGTTTTTCTGTCTCCAGACAGATGCATCAAATAAAAAGAACATTAAATTATTTCCACTTGTAGTGCAATATTTTTCAATAGATAAAGGGATCCAAAATAAACTGTTAGATTTTTACGAAAATTCAAATGAATCTGCTGATGGCATGTTAGAAGCTATTAAGAAGTCTATGGATTCTTACAAACTGTCATTCAATCAAGTGTCAGGTCTCAGTGCAGACAATTGCAACGCTAATTTTGGCATTCATCATTCATTGTATACAAATATTAAAAAAGAAGTACCAAATCTAATAAAAGGCAACTGTCATGCACACATTGTCCATAATACTGTGAAACATGCTATGGGCTACTTGATTTGTGACATAGAAAATATTGTTTTAAAAATATACAGTCACTTTTCAGTATCTGCTTGTAGAAGAGATGAATTAAAAAAATTCGTTTCTATGGTTGATGGCGAATTTCACGAAATTAAACGTCATATTGGCACTCGCTGGTTATCTTTACTTCCAGCCATTGACACCCTTTTACTTAATTGGGAACCAATATGTAATTATTTTATAAGTTTAAATGATAATTGTCCAATAATTATACAAGAATTATTAAAGCTGAGAGATCAACAAGGGGAAGTTGTTGAAATTTATCTACACTTTACAAGCCACATGCTGAATATTTTTAATAAAATAATAAAACGTTTGGAAGGAAATGAGGTAACTATATTGAATGTTTATAATATTATGGGTAATTTAAGAGATGAATTAGAACAAAGAAAAACTGATAAGTATTTTGGTTATGAATCAAAAATGAGATTACAAAAAATTGAAAAGTCATCAGCCGAAACATTCAATACAGTTACCAGTAATTTTTTACTTTTTATTGATAAGAGCTTAAATTATTTGACAAAATGGTTTGATTTTAGTGAAGAAAATTGGCTTTCAATACTTCCTAATATGTCTTTGAAAAATGAGATTAAATTTGAACATTTTGAAATGGTAATTACAAAGGCCAAATTACAAGACAGATTAAATATTAAAATGGACGATTTATATTCTGAGACAATAACACTTAAAGAAATTCAAAGAAAATTTACTAATAATGATAAAGAATTTTCAGAGAAAAGTACAGTTGACAAATGGCAATATATACTTAAAAATGCATCTGATAGCTTACCAAATATAAAAAAAATTATTTCTTATTTACTCTCTGTTCCCGCCACTTCAGCTTTCACTGAGAGAGTTTTTTCAGTAATGAATCTGAAGTGGCGAGAAGAGAGAAATAGAGCGTCAATAAATTTGATTAAAAACGAATTGTTTATTTATTTAAATTTAAATGATGATTGTAAAACGAGCTTTGAAACATTTAAAAATAACAAAAGATTGTTAGCAAGTGCTAAAAGCTCACAAAAATACGTTTTTAAACCAATAAAAACATAAAACTTGAAAAATACTTTTTTTTCTTACAAATACTTTATTTTTTTCCTCTTCAAACGATTGTATACGTTTTTTTTTGTCAAAAAAGTTGGCAACCCTAATTCGAACGCCACTGTGCTATCTTATTATATTTTGTTTTTGTGTTATTATTTCTGGAATATGGCTCACAGAAGTTGTATTATTTCTCCAGATAGCTTTTGTTACATTTGTGGTGAATACACAGTGAAAAATCAACAAAGAAACATAGTGAGTTCGTGAAAAAAGTTTATTTTGCATATTTCAAATGTAAACTTGGAGATCAAGACAAAGCATGGGCTCCACATAAAGTGTGTAGGAGATGTGAGGAAGATCTTCGCTTGTGGTTTAAGGGCAAGAAAAAATCGTTTCGTTTTGGCATCCCTATGATATGGCGTGAACAGAAAAGTCATACAACCGACTGCTACTTCTGCACAGTAGATGTAAAAGGATTTAATATAAAAAATAAAAAGAAAATATTTTATCCTAACCTTGATTCAGCTATTCGTCCAGTACCCCATGGCCCTGAAATACCAGTTCCACAGCCACCTTCTAATTTGGATGATATCCGCGAGTCAGAAGAATCAGACACATCAGCTTCCCAGGATGAATCTAGCCCGTATTTTCCTGTTGACGAGGGACCTCAACTGTTTTCTCAGAGCGAGCTGAACGACCTAGTAAGAGACTTAGGACTTTCAAAAGACGCAGCCGAACTGCTAGGATCAAGGCTGAAAAACAAAAAAATGCTGTCACCTGGTACCTCATTTTCGTCGTACAGGCATTGAGAGAAGGATTTCACGCAGTTTTTCTCCAAAGAGAGCAATCTGGTTTACTGTGACGATGTCCATGGACTCATGAGGAGTTTTAAAATAAAATATCATTCATCACAATGGCGCCTATTTATCGATTCTTCAAAAACTAGCCTCAAAGCTGTCTTACTGCATAATGGAAATGTATTTGCATCTCTTCCTGTGGGTCATTCGGTTCACATGAAAGAAAACTATAACGACTTGGCTACGATTCTTGAAAAAATCAAATATCAAGAACATCAATGGATGGTTTGCGGAGATTTCAAAATACTAACCATGTTGTTGGGTCAACAGGGAGGTTATACGAAATACCCTTGCTTTCTGTGCTTATGGGACAACAGAGCCAGACATCTGCATTGGACAAAAACTGATTGGCCACTTCGAAAAAACCTAACCCCAGGCGAGAAAAACGTCATCAACACAACGTTAGTTCCGCCAGAAAAAGTTTTATTACCACCTCTTCATATAAAATAAGGACTTATAAAGCAGTTTGTAAAATCACTGCCAACAGATGGCGATTGTTTCAGATACCTGTGTTCCAAGTTCCCTAAATTGTCTAAAGCCAAGTTAAAAGAAGGAGTTTTCACTGGGCCCGATATAAGAAAACTTTTGTCCGATTCTCTCTTTGTGGAAACAATGGGGGAGAAGGAAAAAGAAGCTTGGGACTCTTTTAAAAATGTAGTGCAAAAGTTTTTGGGGAATACTAAAGACCCAGACTATAAAAAGATTGTACAACGCATGCTGGCCGCGTATGAAGCTCAAGGATGTAAGATGAGTTTAAAAGTCCATTTCTTGCACTGTCATGTAGACTATTTTCCAGAAAATTTGGGAGCCTATAGTGAAGAGCAGGGTGAAAGGTTTCACCAGGATGTCCGTGAAATCGAGAGACGTTATCAAGGAAGATGGGATGTCAATATGTTAGCCGACTACTGTTGGATGCTCAATCGAGAAACCAGTGAAGGAAATCAAAAACGACTTCGCAGAAGCATCAAAGATAAGAAGAAAAGGTTTCACAAGATAAAAGAGTAGCATAAGTCACATTTAGAAATAAGTAAGACTTTTTTTTTACTTAAAAGAAAATATGGCAGTAGTTTATCTTATTTAATAAATTTCTTTTTTCGAAAACTTTGTTCTTATTTTGCAAAATAACTATACGTGATGGAATATTTTCATACTTATTTTTAGAATCTGTGATCTTCAAAATATATATTTCAGAAAAAATAACACATGCAGCAAAAAAAAAAAATTTTTGCAGACCTGTGTTATTTTTTTAAAGAGATTTTAATGGCGGATAGTATTGTGATATGGAGCACAGAGGTTTATTTTCCATTTCGTTCACCTCGCCGTCGACGTCGCGTAGGTAGGTACCTACCTACAACGATTGCCGCGAGCTCTCACTATAATTACTTAATTTTCTTATTATAATTACCGCTCGTAAGTTGTACTTTTAGTGAATTTGTAATCAAACCATAGTAAGTAACATTCCATGCAATGATCTTGTTTCCTGGTTGATTTATTTATTAAAAATATTTATTACATTAACATGTTTTCAACTAGGATTTTATTTTTGTTTACAGGCTGTATTAATGAGCGCGCCAAGAAAAAAGTTTTCGGGGGAATATAAGAAAAAGGCTAAATGTAAAAAGTTGCAAGGAAAACAGTATGCAGATAATATGAAAAATTGGCTTCGCAGAGATTCATCAATATTTGCTTCAACTTCTGAAGTTGATATTCAGTTAAAAGATGTTCCTCGCATTTTGCCCGTTCAAACAGATCAAAATTTTACACAGTCTATACTACAAACTTAACCATCTTTATCGATGTGCGAAAAGCTTTCTGTCCAACTTGAAAAAACTGATCCAGAATACGAAGGATCTATATCCCCAAACATGGATTTGGATGAACTACCAAATATCGGATTTGATTCGGACCCAGGTAATTGGCCGGAGGAGGAAAAAATGACTGACCGACAAAGATCTTTCTTGAGCAATCGAGCTGTATTATTAGCAGAAAATCATCCCGAAAACATTGAATTTAGATTCACTGATCGCAGTGGCAGACATTTAACCCCTTCTATGTGTCATAGGACGTTGGCTAACTGTGAAAAGGTTAAAAGATCTTGGCTTATGTATTCTAAGACAAAAAATGCATTTTTTTGTTCGTGTTGCAAGATTTACCAGAAACCGTCTTCTACATCTGCATTGTGTTCATCAGGGTTTATTAATTGTAAAAAAAGTTTCAGAGAGATTAAGCGAACACGAAGTAACTCAAATGCACAAAGAGTGTACACACGGGTACAACAAATGAAATCATGTCAGGGTATTGATCAAGACATTGAGAGAGGAATTCATTCAAGAGAAAGAAAAATGGAGACTGTATTGTATGAGATTGTTATGGATGCTGTATTGTATTTATCCACAAACTGATTTTCTTTTCGCGGGTCCCATGAAACTCCTAGCGCTCTCAACCATGTCTTCAGTCTAGTCAAGGTAACTTCTTGAACTTAATTTCTCTGCTCGCTAAACATAACTCAACTCTAAAGTTTCAATTAGAATACTTAAAAAAGGGACAAGTATCATATTTATCAAAGACTACACAGAACGAAATAATTGACATGAAGGCAAAAACAGTTAGTAATAGCATTTTAAATGACATCAAAGAAGCCAAATACTACACGATAATGTTCGACTGCACTGCAGACATATCCCACACAGAATAAATGAGCCAGGTAATTCGATATGTGAATAGAACTGGCGATAAGTATGAAATAAAAGAAAGTTTTATTGATTTTACAGAAGTTGCTGGAAAGACAGGAGAGGATATTTGTCAACAGATTTTAGAAAAATTGGCAGTTGATGATTTAGATATTGGACAGTGTCGTGGCCAATCTTATGATAATGGATCAAATATGGCTGGCATTCATAAAGGAGTACAAGCCAGGATTGCAGAAAGGAATGAGCTGGTCGAATTCGTACCGTGCTTGGCTCACTCCTTAAATCTTGTAGGTGTTCATTCTGCCTCATCATATCAGGAAGCTATTAACCTATTTGGTTTGATTCAAAAAGTATATTGCTTTTTTGTTGGCTCCATTTCTAGGTGGGAAATTATGAAAAAATACGTTTAAGTCAGACTAGATGGTCAGCGAAAATGTTGCTGTGAATGTCCTATTAAGTAACTTGCCAGAAATAGCCTGCCTGCCTGTTTTGCAAAACAAAGGAATTCCGAAACGTAAAAAACATTTCGATGAGACGTGTGAAGATGAACTACACACACTCCAAACTGTTTAACTATTTTCTTAAGAAATAATGATGGTATTGGATCGAATCATATCTGAAATTAAAAAGAGGTTTGATTGTGCTATCAGACTTAATTTGAATTTTGCTTTCCTTAATGGTACTAATATTTTGAAAATGTCAAATGAAGAACTGCAAAACTATGGAGCAGATCTGGCTCGAAAATACGAGCGAGATTTAAGCGCCGTCGAATTCTGCCAGGAACTCTACGTTTTTAAAGAGCAAGCTTCACTTTTATTTGGTGATATAGAAAATGCTTAGGGGAGAGCAGGTAGGGTTCGTACAGTTGTCATAACTACACTACGCGACACGATGAGCCAGTTGTGTTTGTGTGTGTAAGAGGCCGGTACTCGCGTCTACGCATACAGCTAAAAGCAGCCGCATTCGCGCAGCGAGTTCTGGCGGAACGAGTCGATACATGTTTTCACTGCTTGTAAGTAATTTTTCGATTTGTCTTTAAAATCATTCATTTATAAAACGTTAGGCACAAATTGTTTAAGTTGTTTATAAAAGATGTTTAATAAGTGCCTTAGATTATTATGTAAACATTGATTTTGGTATAACAAATACCATTATTGTTATTTGAACCTTTATTTGTTGAATGTTTAGGTTGCGGTGCTTTCGTGCGGTTATGAGTGGGGTAGATTCGTACTGTACGAATGTACCCCGTATGTATTAAAAATGATTCTTCATACAAATACTATTATTTCAGGATCATGCCGCGAATATATGTGAAAAAGGGTACTAGAACGGAAGAAGTAAACGAAGAGGATGTACAATCTGCGATGAATGAAGTTTTAAATAAGACTTTGTCTATTAGAAAATCGGCACAAAAATACGGCATCAAACCAACAACACTTCAAAGTCGCTTAAACAACTTTAAAAAAAAGGCTGCAGCTGAAAATGATGGTAACCATAGTTCATTGCGTATATATAGTTCCAAGTTCACGTCTAATCAAGTGTTTACTACAGAAGAAGAGACTTTATTGAATATTTACATCGCAAAATGTTCCAAGATGCATTATGGATTGACTATAATACAAGTAAGGAAACTGGCGTACGAATTCGCAACAGTAAACCAGCTGCGTTTTATCGACGGCGAAACGTGAATCTAAGTCTACGGAAACCAGAAAATACGAGTGCAGCTCGATCTTATGCGTTCAACAAGACAGCAGTCAATGATTTCTACGAAAACTTAGAAAGGGTATTGACTAAATATGCATTCACTGCAGATCGAATATATAATTTTGACGAGTCAGGTATATCCACGGTCTTGAGCACGCCAAAGGTACTAGCTGAGAAAAATCTAAAACAAATTGGTCAACTTGTATCGGCAGAGAGAGGTGAACTGGTAACGTTCGGAGGAATTATTTCAGCAAGTGGTAACACAGTCCCGCCATTGTTCATTTTTCCCAGGGTTCATTTCAAGGATCATTTTATAGAAGGTGCACCAGAGGGTAGCCTAGGAATGGCTACTAAGAGTGGTTGGATAAATTCCAGTATCTTTTTGGAGGTCCTAAAACACATTAAAAAAAAACATGCTGCTCTAAAGATAATCCAATTCTCCTGCTAGTCGACAATCACGAAAGCCACGTTACAATAGAAGCGGTAGATTATGCACGTGATAACGGTATTATTTATATGTCATTTCCTCCCCACACGACACACCGTCTTCAGCCGTTAGACGTTGGTGTATTTGGACCTTTTAAAGCTAAATTAAAGATAGCATTTAATGACTGGCACGTGAATAGCCCGGGAAAAACTCTAAATATATACAACATTCCGAATCTAGCCAAGATTGCCTATTTTGAATCATTTAATAGCAAAAACATTTCCAATGCTTTTGAAAAAACTGGTATATGGCCTTTTAATAAATTAAAATTCAGTGATGAAGAATTTGAAGCCGTGCAAGTCTACCACACCGATTCTGCAGTAGGTCTAAATGATACCATGCAACAAATTGTACCTGAAGAAACAAATCTTACTCAACAAGATCTACCATCGATATTGTCACCATCACCAGTATTACCGAGTACATCATCGGTGGGATTAATTACGCCTGAAATTGTCCGACCTTACCCTAAAGTGGACAAAAATACGACTAGAAAGAAGAAAAAAGGTAAACTGCCTGGAAAATCACGGATATATACAGATACTCCCGAAAAGAATAGACTAATAGAAATAGAAAAAGCCAAAGAATTAAAGAAAAAGGAACAAGAGAGAAAACAGATGGCTAAAGAGATGAAACGTACATTAAATTTACTATCAGATATAAATAAAGAAGCTAAACCAAAGAAACAATAGAAAATTTCAGAGGCTGAGACTGATAACGATGAGACTGACATAAGTTTGAGAGAAAGCTCTTGTTCACCCTTTGATGACAGATCAGTAGGATCTGATGTGAAGAACGAAATTCCAGTTTTGACCGAAAACATTAAAGAAGAAAGCTTTCTGTTAGTGAAATTCGAAAAAAAGAAGACAGTTTTACATTATATTGGTCTGGTGATAGCCAAATATAGCCCAACTGATTATAAAGTTTCATTTTTGAGAAAGAAGCCTGGAACCTGGAAATTTGTTTTTCCTAATAATAAAGATGAAGGAACCGTTTATGTATCAGACGTGGTCTGTGTACTTCCGCCGCCTAAATCTGCTTTTACAGCAAGAACAGCTGATATACTGAGTTTTGAAAAAGATCTCACAATGTATAACGTGCAATAACAGATCCTATTAATTAGTTTTATAATGGTTGAGTTAAATGTTGATTTTATTACTTAGATTTTACGAAGATGATTGTAAAAGACTGCATTATTAATTATAACTACATTTAGAGTACATTTTGTGTTATTTTTGATCTCAATAAATGAATAATTTCATATAATATGCTGTTTTATTTATTGTGTATGAAAGCTCCCCACTATGTACGAAGGCACCCTTTCCTCTGTACGAAGCTACCCCGCGTGTGGGGTAGTTTCGTACGTTTCCTATTTTGCAGAAATATTGCTGTTGCTTCATTATAGTATTTTGTATCAGCACCTAACTTTACTGTAACTATAGACAAATATATAGGGTATACAGCTGCATTAAAGTTATTTTGCAACAACTAAATACTTTTCTGTTATAAAGCTTAGAATAAAAACTGTACGAATCCTACCTGCTCTCCCCTACGGTTTCTATCTCTTGCAACAGATCTATGCGCATGATTTGCAAGATATGTTCAGAAATGTTTGGAAAAGCTCCAAACATTTCTATTGCCCTGCGAATTTACTCAACCATTCCTACTACATCCGCAAGCTGTGAACGAAGTTTTAGCAAATTGAAATTATTAAAAAAATATTTGCGATTACCATGAGCCAGGAACGTTTATCAGGTCTCGCAATATTAGCGATAGAAAATCGAATAGCACACGCTATAGGCCATAGATTTATTTGCTGAACAAAAAGCTCGAAGAGTAAAATTGTAATTTTAATTCAGAATAATTGCAATTGAATAAATTTGTTTGATTTTTATTTTTGTTATACTTATTTTTATTTTAAATCCTATCCTGTGTTGTGTTAGAATATTCTACGCATACGTATCTACGCATTCATGTCTATACGGGTCAAAATCAGAGAAAATAACATGAAATTACTACAATATTTATTTCAACATAAAGGTACTGTACTTTATTGTAAGGCACAAACATATTTACGTCTTTTTAATAATGTGTTACATTATTTTAAACAAAAACTGGTCTAAATAATCATTCCGGGAATGCGTCCTTAAACCATATTGCATAGTTCAGACAAGTCAAAAATGTTTACAATTACTGATTATTAGTGTTATATTTTAATATAAGCTTTTGAATTCACAAAATTAGTAATAAATCTATAAATTAAATTCACATAGTTTCAATTTCATCATATTTTACCTATTCAAACGCTGTCTGACGTTTGTCAAATCATTCCGTGAGCGCGATGGATAATGGTCGATGTAATTCTAACCACATGCCATAGGGGACGCTAGGGAACATCAGTGTGAAGTTTACTAGTCAAAGCAAACGGCGCGTGTTGTGTTTATGGAAAAAAATAATTGTTTTTGTTGGTAAGTATCGTAGAAGCGTACTTTAATTCCCTGTCACTACGGGAGCACTGTTTGGTGTGCCGACTTTTACATAACCTCAAAAGTGAGCCGACTTTTACATAACCTCAAAAACTAATCTCAGGCATACCAGCGTCGAGCGTGACGTGAATATTTTTATGAAATAATCATTTCGGGAACGGTCATTTCTGGAACGTTCTCGTATATGACAGGCGTTCCCGAAATGACAATCTGTGAACAAAATAGTACTCAATTTTTTTTTAAAAAGCATAACCATGCAAAATTTTGGCTTTAGGTTTACATTTAGTACGCGTAACATGGAAATCGATAAAAATGAAGAGAAACGGAAGTCGGAAAAACGATTAAAACAGGACAGTATTGCTTATAAAAAGCTTCTTAAAAAAGCAAATGCAAGGAAGCGCAAGTGTTTGGATAAAATGACACCTGAACAAAAAGAAATGAAGAGACTGAAAGATAGGGAATATTACCAAAGAAAGAAAGTTAAGACTGTTAGTGTTATGACTGAAAGAGAGAAGAGAAAACAGAGAAAGTCGTGGAGAATAAATTCTCAAAAGTATAGACAGAAAAAAAAGTTGATGGAAAATATTTTAGCTAACCGCCCCCAGATTCAGAAAATGAGACGGAAAACGACATGCGTGTCTTGAGGAAAAAAGCAGGAAGAAAACAAGTTAAAAAAGATAAAGCGCAGGCTTACAGAATCGTAAAAAAACTGAGAGAAAAACTACAAAAAATGCAAAGAACAATAGGTAAGTTGCGGAAAAAAATAGAGAGAAGCAGAAGACGTGAAGAAAGAGCATCTCAGAAGACAGCTGATACACCTACTCGCAAAGTTGATGAATTGACAAGAGAATGTTTTGTTACTCCGGAAGTTCGTAAACATCTACTATTTGGCGAGGTTTTGACATCTCAACTAAAAGACACCGTTGATAAATTACCAAAAAATTCTCAACAGCGAGAGGCTTTTCATAAATGTGTCAGTGGTTACCGTATCAAACAACATCGTTTAACTAATATGACCAAACAATTTCTCCGCAAAAATAAAAATAATGACAATATATTAATATCTAACCGGAAGCATCCAATATTTTTAATTACTAATCAGATTCGTGAAGAAATTCATAAGTTTTTTGAGCGAGATGATGTCAGTAGAATGTGCCCTGGTAAAAAAGATTGCCTTAAAGGACACAAACAAAAGCGGTTACTTCTAGAATCTGTTAAAAACTTGCTTCCTCTATTTTGTGCTGAGACTGGAATTCAAGTGTCTTATTCCACACTTTTAAGAGAGAAGCCTTATTGGATAGTGTAACCTACAAAAAGGGATCGAGATACTTGTTTTTGTGTAAGGCACGAAAATTTTGAATACAAACTTAGCAAATATAATCGTGTAGGAATGCTGCCGCACCATTCTATATTTGAATGTATAAAAGGGCACATCTGTGACATTAGTTCTTATGATTGTATGTTTGGATTGTGTGGTGATTGTAAAGAGATCAAAATGGAACCAGAGAGCAATGAAGATACCGTTCAATATTTTCAGTGGCAAGTAACAAAGGAAGATCGCATCATAAAAGGAGATAAAAAACGGTGAAACTTACTACGCACAGTGAATGATTTGAAAATGTATCTAGCTGCGGATATTTCTTTAATAAAAAACATGTTTATGGAATTATCGAAAATTTGAAGGTCAAAAGAGAACTGAAAGATAATTTAAAAGAAACAGAGCTAACGATTCAAATTGATTTCGCTGAAAACTATATGACAAAATACGGGAAAGAGATTCAATCTACTAGATTCGGAGCTTCAAAAGGTCAAATATCAATCCATACAGATGTTCTATATGCCAAAAAAGATACGTCTCTAGAAACTGTTTCATTTACTACGGTTAGTGATAATTTGGACCATCAGGCTCATGCTGTGTGGGGTCACCTCAAATCATCGTTAAAGAAAATATTAAGTGCCAGGGCTCACGTAAATACCCTTCACGTGTTTTCAGACGGACCCACATCTCAGTATCGAAACCGTACTAATATTTACTTATGGATTAAAACCTTAATAGACCAATTTCCGCAAATAACTGTTTCAACGTGGACATTCAGTGAGCCAGGTCATGGAAAGGGGCCTATGGATGGTGTAGGAGGAGCTGGATGGTGCTGAATCCTCTTCATGTCAATAGAGAAAGTATTTACAAAGCCGTTTACGGATCAGATTCTTCACATGATGAGAATCTCCAAACGTTTTCAGATCGACTTCATGGAAAGGATGATGATATTGATGCTGGTATTGCTGGTACGTCGTACGGAAATGACAAGTAGAACTTGCATCCGAACATGATATGTCCAAAGACATTTATGATAATAAATGTACCAATTGAGAAGAAAAATATTAAATACAGATACGTTGCAGTCGCCGACAACTCAGTTGATGAAGATGGTGAAATAAAAGTCACCTTTCTTCGTAGTCAGCGGAACTCAGCAAAAATATTCTACATTGACCACAATGATGTTTCATATGTCGCCTTTGAAGATATTGTTAAAATTTTACCTACACCAAAGTTGCAGAAAAAAGGTAGTCGTAGCTTTTATTGTTTTGATGAAAATATGGATATATTTGAAAAGTAAGTTACCTATTGTAAGACTTAAAGTACAAACTTCCTTCGTGAAATTATGCGATTATGCATGTAGTGACAATGTTTCTAATAAGTACCTAATGTCTGTGTATTTTAAGAATATAGTTTACATTTTGATTTTAAGCACTGTATGCAAGAAGACTGAATATTACATAGTGTGCAATTAGCATTTTTTGTTGTTATTTTTTGATTGAAACTACAAAGTTTATGATTATTACATTTTAAGTTTAAATTTTGTTACTCATGTTTCTCATTCCTTAAGTACATTAAACAAAGATATAATACTGTAATTGTGTATTATTTTAATGCATAAACTATGTCAAAGAATGGGTGTTGCGTTCATTCAGGGAACGTTAAACGTCATTTAGGGAACTTCATTGTTGTTTTGGTAACATTCTCATCATACATATACAATATGAAATGACCCTTGAACTTTGTATTCATAAAATTAATAAACCACGTAGTGCAAGAATGGATACAGTAAATCGAAATTTTGGAGCAGAAATCATATCAATGGCAAATTTATAAAGAGTAATTTCAATAAAAAGTGTTTTAATTATAAAATATTTTAAATTAAATTATTTTCCGATATAGGAACACGTTTATTACAATTGAAGGTGTGTTAATACATTGGTTATATTATTATTTAAATAATATTTAAAAGTGTTCCCGAAATGACTTACGACTCCGACATTATTCTTATTAACAGATATAATTTCTAAAATATATATTTTTGTGCGTGCCTCTTCACAGAATAGATTTATGACAAATGACACAACAGACTTCTCTTGTTAGTTTTCTTCAAAAGGAAATTTAATTTCTCTGATATTTGAAAACCTAAAATGCTTTGAAAACCTAAAACACAATATAAATAATTATTTTCAAAAGATGAATAATTTTAAAAACTAAACGTGTCCACAGTATTATGTATTCGTGTAATTTTTGTATAATGAGATGTGCGTGTCATTCAAATTCTTACTACATAGTACAAAACAGTTAGAAAGAATTAAACACAAGTCCATCTTATAAAAGCGTGTTAAAAAAGATTTCCCGAAACTAAAAGACGTTAGCGAGTTGGCAACATCGCGTTTAACTGTTTTCCCCCGCCCGCGGACATGTTAGTTGGCGTCGATGGCGTGCATCGAGCGGTTGTGGAGTTCTGTGTGTCGTACGTAAAAAATTGCAAAATGTAAGTATTTCATGCTTTTTTACGGTGCTTATATTTTATAAAGGTTTTACATTTTTATTTGACTTATATGTTGTTTAGAAAGCTCATTAGCTATACATTCATAGTATATTTTTGGTACAATTGATTGATTTGATTTCTATATATTTGATTTCTTTATCGTGAATTAAACAAAAATGGAAGGTATTTTATATTATTAAACAAAAATGGAAGGTATTTACTGAGGAGATTTGAAACAAGCTGTTTCAACTCTCCTCGTTTTTCATTTTAACGTCACGAGTGGTGCCTAATTAATATCTTTGCTATTTTCATATATTTATTTTGTTTTAGAATGCCTACTGATTATAAAAGGAAGACTGGCAGAGGCATGGTGAGTCGCGAAATATATGATCTTGCAGCAGAAGTAACTTTACGGCAGAAAAGTCTTCGTGACGCCGCTTCGAGTTATAATCTGAACCATACTTCTCTCTACAGGTATATTAAAAAAAAACCTGCTTATGAGGCTAACGAAACGGTGATTGCTCCTACAGTTGAACATCCTGAAAATACTGTTTTTACACGTACGTCAGAGGAGAAGACACTGTGCGAGTACCTTTTAAACTGCGCTGCTGCTAACTTTGGCCTAGGAACTAAAGAAGCCAGAACTTTTGCATATAGATTGGCTGTAGAATATAATAAAAAAACCCTTCTTCTTGGACTAACCATGAAATGGCTGGAGAAGTTTGGCTTCGATCATTCATGAAACGGCATCCTGTTCCTTCTCTTAGACTACCTCAACCTACAAGTATCGCTCGAGCTACAAGTTTTAACAGATGAAACGTGCAACTGTTTTTCCATAATTATACTACTGTACTTGATAAATATAAGTTGCAAGGAAAAGATATATGGAACGTTGATGAATCTGGTATCACAACTGTACAGAAACCAGACCGCATCATTGCCCGACGAGGACAGAAGCAAGTGAGTGCAATGACTTCCGCTGAGAGGGGCACATTAGTTACTATAGCACTAGCAGGAAATGCCCTTGGAATTCACATACCCCCGATGTTTATCTTTCCGCGGAAAAGATATAATCCTACTGGATCAATTGGCACTGCAAATGGTTCAGGGTGGATGCAAGAAGAAGACTTCTATATATTTCTTGATTTTTTTAAAGACCAAGTTAGGCCATCAAAAGAAAACAAAGCCCTGTTGTTATTAGATAACCACGCTTCTCACACAGCAGTAAAAATATCAAGTTCTGCAAGAAAAATGGCATAATTCTATTAACTTTTCCACCCCATTGCACCCATAAATTGCAACTAATGGACAGAACCGTGTTTGGACCAGTGAAAAAAGCAGTTAACACTGCTTGCGATAACTGGATGCGGTCTTATCCAGGAAAAGTAATGTCCATCTATGATATTCCTGGGATACTCAAAACATCTTTTGATATAGCCATCACACCGCGCAATATATCTTTGGGATTCGTCCACTCCGGACTTTGGCCAGTTAATACTGAAATATTCCAGGACGCTGATTATCTTCCCAGTCAAATGACTGATCGACCTTTGCCAACTTCCGGGGGTCCATCCAGCTCTAACATGAAAATTTCAAGAAGTGAAGAACCTGCGCTATATCCCATTTCTATCACAAATGATGAATGTCCCCCTGCAAACAATATTTTACATGATTCCCGCACACCAAGTCCATCAATCTTAAATTTACCGACCACACCTCCTCAATTCAGCAATGAAACAGAAAATGTACCTAAGTCTGCAGACAACCTTGAACAGAATTCACCTAATGTGGTGATATCTGAAGATATACTTAATACTATCTCGATGCCTTCAACCACTGAATCCGTTGTTCCCTCCACAAATTTTACAACTGATATATATAATAACTGTAGTATCACGAGATACATCAGTTACTGTGAGAGAAATTCCATTCTCACCTGAATCTCTTAGACCCTTGCCAAAGGCTCTACCAAGGAAAGGAAATCAGGCAAATAGACGCAAAATAAAATCCGCTATCTTAACCGATACTCTCGTGAAGAATGAACTAGCTGCGATCGAATTAGCTAGAATGGAGAAAAAAAAGATGAGAAAACCTAACTTTAATGAAACAAAAGCAAGAAAAAAATCAAAACCAACAATTACAACTAAAAAATCAAACAAGTCAAGAAGGAAAAAGAAAACAAAGAAAGTGAAGAAGAAGATTCCTACTGCATTTGTTGTTTAGAACCATATTCGAATAGCAGAGCCAAAGAAAAATGGATACAATGCTTAGAATGCAGAAACTGGGCTCATGAAGCTTGCACTGGTGGGGAATTTTCTTATGTTTGCCACAACTGCTTGTCAGATTAACCTTTCTTTTTTTTTTTTTTCATTACATATATCTAATGTTTGACATTTGTGAGATTATAATAGAAGATATATTGATTAAGACTGATTGCAATACTTAAAAAATGACTGTAATTTATTTATTATTATTTAAACATTTAGAAAGATTATTTATTTTATTTTATGTAGAAAGATTCTTTATTTTAAGTTAAAGAGTTAAATATTTGGATTGTGTAGTTACCTACTTGACTGATTAATTGATACGAAAGATTGTTTTAAACTTTAGAAGTTTTATATTAATAAATACCTTGAAATAATATTATATTTTTATTTTATATCCCTTAAAACTTCTCGAAAATCATATGTTTCAACTCACCTCGACCCTTGTTTCATCTCACCTCGGTATGAGGAGAGTTAAAACAAATTGACTTCTTGCAGTTTGGTCCATTTTTACCAGAATATTTCACTTTTACAACTACTTTATGTTAGCTATTCACAAGTGTAAATAATTACCTGTCGATTGGTACCAATATCATACGATTTCAGCATATAGTATTTGGTGTATGAAATAAAATGTCAAAATTGTTTCAACTCCCCTCTGAGTCCCCAGATTATATATTATTATTATATTATGAAGAGGTTACCATTTAGAGCTTTTCTGATATTTTTAAGAAATGACCTAAAGAATGTTACTCAGTTCAATCAACTATTTCAAAGTAATCAAGTAGAACCTGTTAAATTACTTTAGAAAAACTTACTGCAAAAGATTATAATACCGGCTTAACTGCAAAAGATGAAAGACAATGAAATCGTACATTTTGAGTTTCAACCACCACCATGTGATGTGTACTTCTACATAATATATTTTGGCTATGATTTTGAAACTGTCAGTCCTCAAATCGATACCAAAGATATGAATGATGTTAGAGAGTGATGTAAAAATTGTTTAGTAGTTTTAGTTGAACAAATTCAAAATGGATTGCCTGAAAATTTATCAATTTCAAAAATGATGTCTAGATGTGAATTCTACATCCTAAAGTTGCTACATCTCAGGTGAAACCTGATCTCCATGAAATTCTCAAGAGAAATTTCCAGACCTCATGTATATGGAGAAATACAAGAAATTCAAAATTAGTGGCCCCAAAACGAATGGCCCTAAATTGCCCCATGGCTTATTCTGGAGTGTCAACTCCAGAATAAGCCAATTTATCAAGTACTGAAACATTTTATGCAGAAGTTAGTTAAGATTATGATGCAGCACGCAATATAATTCAAAAATACAGTATCTTTTAATAATTTCCTTATGGGAACGGATGGAAATGAAACCTACAACCTGTTTACAGTGGCCTGCTAATGCCTTTGCACCACAATAGGCTGTTTTATATGAATATTAAATACAAGATTTTAATTATTTAGAATTATTTATTATCGAAGAAATAAATAATCTATGTAATCAAAATTTGTTCATCAAAAGTAAAATTTTTGACAAAAAATATAAACATTATACTTGCTTAGTAAGTTTATTTCATTTAAAATCTTACTTTAAACAATTATTTACATTAATTCAATAAATTTTATTGTTCTGGTGGAACAAAATTGCAAATCGGAAAATTCCTTTTATTGTTTTATCTTTTACTATGATTTATAAAAAAAAATAATGTAATATAATTAAAAATTAAAGTAGGGAATGAAGGAAAGTGTTACACTAGGTTCCTAGGTTCCCTCTGCCTACCTTGTCATTTGCAGGAGATAGTGTTAAGCTGAGGAAAAAAAAAATTAAGCATTTTTTGTGAATCTTACAATATATAATTAAGGAATAGTTTAATTATTTGTTTTCTTATTACAGATAGTAATATAGTAAAGTGAACACAAAAAAGGTTGTGAAAAAGACAAAAAAGGTTTGAAAAAAATGTTTTCAACACTTACCAATAATAAGAGTTGCCGTTTACACATTTATTAATTTATTTAAATCACTGCCTCTAATTTGTCACCAAAATATTATCAAATTAATACAAATGTCTGACAAAAAACGATGAACATACTAATGATGTAACTATTAGTTACATCATTAGTATTTTCTTTTCAGCTACGTACTGCCTTCCTACATATGGCAGAGTAGGCTGAGGGGACTTTGGAACAAAAAATTATTTTAACTTTGTTCCTATACTGCAAGCTTGATACTGCTTGCAATCTCAATAACATGTTTTTTGTCAGACATTTGTATAAATTTGATAATATTATGGTGAGAAATTAAAGGCAGTGATTAAAATAAATTTAAGTAATTAAAAGAGATAGTTACTAACTATTTCTTTTAATTACTTGTTTCAATGTTAGTTGTACATGTTTTTTAACACTAGTATTCTAATAATTATCACTCCTATTATACAATTTACTTATTAACTCTTTATGCCTTCTATGTAAAAACTGTATATGGGAAATATATATACAAGCCTTTATTTAATTAAGATATACTTTTAAATGCACGCAACAGTTACATGTAACATACTGTTAATTCGCTTACTTGTTCATTAATCATGTCTTTGTCTTATAAATCTTTAAACTAAAACTTTGTGTTTTAAGTTCTATGATTTATTCTTAATGATCTCGCCATGTAGTAGCCAAAATAATTAAATAACAAATACCATAACCAAATTTTAAATAAGTAGCAGTTAAAATCGTTGTGTTTTATAAATGTTAATCAGTTACAAAAACTTATCAAAGAAATTATCAATAAGATTCAAACAAAAATATATTTCAGTACTAAATTTAAAATTGCAACGCAAGACCCAGTTAGCAGTGTTGCCATTTTATCTATAATTTTAATTTATTAATATAGAATTTATAGAAATAACACAGATATAAAAATATATATAAATATGAAATAAGCGATCTCTTTAATTTTCAGATTACATTCTTGCGAGGCTTCTAAAGGCTCTCGACGCGAGGGTTGCTGAGTGGACTATCCATATTTAGGTTTTAAGATATTTTATTTAAAAAAAGGATCCTGTCATGGCGCAACGGCACAAGCGTGTGACAGGTTGTGGATTCGATGCCTACTCGAAGAAATGAAATAATTAATATTTTCATTTTTAAATATTCAATATTTAATTTCTTCGCTCTGGTACAAGGCATAACGCGGTGTTGAGTTCCACCACTTAACACGCATGCCTCAAATTCGGCGGAAAGTGGTGAACGGAAGTGGAACGGACTGTTTTAACACTAGGTTCCCAAGTTCCCTTTGCCTACCCTGCCATGTGCGGAATACAGCGTGAAGCTGAGTGAGGGTGCAGGTGTATACAAACTTGATTGTGACTGTGGCTTATCATATATAGGTCAAACAAAGAGAAGCATCGGTGTTAGGGTGAAGGAACACATCTCCGATGTCAAGAATAGGCATGGAATGGGCATACATCAAACAAATCCAACCATTACATCAGGTTTGATAAACCCTTCATACTCGCTAGGGAGAATAGATATATCCCTATAATGATCCGCGAGGCTATTGAAATACAAAAACATCCTAATTTCAATAGAGAAGATGGTTAGCTCATTCTGCAAGAATCCAGGGCAGTACGCGAGGCAATTAAGGAATCGTCGGCGGTAGTTTGATATAATAATTATATCAACTGACAGACAAATGTCACCTCAGTCTACCCGCGACCATGGACTACTGTAAAGTGTTCGAAGCGATTAATCCGGTTAAAAGTGTTTCATTTAAAATGAGAGTGAGTTATTTAAAAAAAACAGAAAGGCCTGTCGTGGCGCAGGGGAACAAGCGTGCGACTGTAAGCGCGACAGGTTGTGAGTTCGTTTTTTATTCGAAGAAACAATTAATTACCCAATTTATTATTATATTATTGTGATACTTTATTGTTGGTTAGGTGTGTTTTTACATTGTTTTGCTGTTTACTAGAAGAAGAAAATGTGTTTGATGACAGACATGAAAGTTATTTTATAATTACATAATTTGAAACAAATCTTACTACTTAGATGTTTTGTGTAATATATATATATATATATATATATATATATATATATATATATATATATATATATATATATATATATATATATATATATATATATATATATATATATATATATATATATATATATATATGTATATATATATATATATATATATATATATATATATATATATATATATATATATATATATATATATATATATATATATATATATATATATATATATATATATATATATATTAGGGTCGATTGTAACATTTTATTTATGTAACTGTTTTTCCCACAAAAAAAATGGTAACTGTGTTCTTTTTCTTGTAAGTAAATTTTAATGGAATATATGTAAATTAGAAGAATTGAAACACAAAATTAACCTTGTTTTAAATAATTATATTCTTTTCTTTTTTTATTAAAAAACAGCAAATTGATGATTAGTTGTAAATTTGTAATGTTAATTCGAACCTGGCAACACCGTTTTTATGTATTTGTGGTTTTTATTGACAATTCTTCAGGATACAGGAATAGCTCTGCGCCATTACATTTGCGATAGCTAAGTATTTTATTTTTAATGGAATGAAACATATTAACTGTTTTTCGAAAATACATAATTTATAGTGTCGTGTATTGAAAATTCATCACAATTACAATAAAATGTGTGGAATTTCTAGAGTTGCTGTCCTTCATGATGTCAATCAAGCTAATATGTTGCTTCATAATTTAAAATTACTTAAAAATGAAATTGAATTCTGTGAATATGTAAAAAAAGACATAATTGATAAACAGGTAAGCATAGAGAGAGTATTAAAAAAGAATGTGCTTTATGAGTTCCTATGGCGTCTCAAATATTGATTCATCGGATACTGCGAATAAAATGTGTAACATTGGACACAGCTAACATAAAATTTGATATTCGGCTACAAATATTACAGTGGCCATAGTACTAGACTGTATAAACTATGGCTATAGTAAAAAATATTGTGAATTAAGATCAATTGTTCATTAACCATAGAAAGAGCATCCTCCAAATTGTTACTATGCTGGGAATACAATGTCCTAATAAAATATAAACCTATAAATATTGAACTAAGAATCTCCAATCAGCGCTAATGAAGATAATAAAACATTAATTATACAAAAAAGAAATTTATTTCGAGACTGAAAGTTGAAAAACCGAGTGTAAGTGGTTAAGGGTACAATCCCTCTTCTATTATGTGTATTATTTAAAATGCAGTTTTAAATTAAAGCCTCAAATTCTGGAGTGAAAGGATAATTTTCACAATCAATATAATTTGTGATAGTGAAAAAACCTTATTTAAACGTTTTATGGTGAGTGCACCAGTAACAAATTATAAAGCAACATTTTGAAACAAATTTTCATGCTGTCACTCAATTATTGCAACAATCATTGTAAAAAAAAAACTTTTGTATTCTTTATATACCATATAATGATGTTGATTAGTCAGATTTTTGAATATGTTTTAGAGTATTTCTTTTTTAAATACTAAAAGTGTCAAGGCGCAGTGTGCCTAAGGTCGACCAGGTTGTACCAGTAATATTCTAGACAATGTATCAGTAGTGAACCACTAAATAAAACAAATAATTTTAATTAAGAAAATGTACTTTTATTTATTATTAATAACATAAGTTTTGTACTCAATTTTAATCACACTTTTAGATCATTCTGTAAGTTTTATATTATCTCTTAAAGCTACAAGTCACATAATAAATAGTATTTAATATACTACAGAAGTGGAACAGGATTGTCTTAACACTAGGTTCCCAAGTTCTATCTGCTTACCCTGACATGTGCGGGATACAGCGTGAAGCTGAGTAAGTGAGTGAGTGAGTGAATTTAATATAATACATATAATACTTAGGTATTATATGTATTATATTAAATAGAAATAAGAATTATTAACTTAGGTTAATAATTCTTTCAGGTAAGATCACAGACATATCTGTAATAATTTGCTATAAAATAACTACTCAAAATATGAAATTAATTAGTTCTATGCGGTTCATAGTATTTAATGCTACAAGTTTTATAATAGTACTTAATATAATTTGAGGCCTGCCGTGGCGCAGTGGCACAAGAGTGTGAATGTAACCGACAGGTTCTGGGTTCGATCCCCAGTCGAGGAAATGAAATATTTAATATTTTCAATTTAAATATTTAATGGTTCGTTTTTTCGTTCTGGTATCACTCAACACGCAATGCCTCAAATTCGGCGGAAAGTGGGGAACGGAGTGTCTTTACACTAGGTTCCCGGGTTCCCTCTGCTTACCCTGCCTCGTGCGGGATACAGTGTGAAGCAAAAAAAAAAAATATAATTCATAGCCTTGGAGATATATTACGATACCTGTTATAATTTGCTATGAAATATTTATGAAGTAACATAAATGAAGCTTATAAAGAAAAACAAACATCTAAAATTAAAAATAAACATGTTTTGGGCATAAATTTATCATTTCACGAACTATGTGAAGCCATAACTATTAGCTAAGATTGGAACTGCAATCTTCTTCTCTGTTGACATCTTCTTGGTGCCAGATTGTATCACATTGCCCTGGACAAGTACTTCAAACAGAAAATGTTATTGTACTTATTTCATAAAGATCATCATCAGTGTTCTCTACAATCCTTGGAAAATATTCCCCTTCATATTTTTTTTTTTTTTTTTTTTTTTTTTTCCTCTTTGAAGCTGCCATCAGTCGTATTAGACTTTTATCAACTTTGTTTAGAGCAGAAATGGAGTATGAAGGTGAGTCTGCCACTGCAGTCACTCCCTCTCGGTAGGCGCTTAGAGTACTAGACTCCTCTTCAGGCGGCGAACATCATTGGATCTATCGAGGAGATTCCGAGCCAGTGAGTTTGGATGGTTCAACAGGCGGTCATAATAGCGCTTTTTATATGATGCAATTACTTCCTTAACAGTTGGGATATTAAGATGTTTGTGAACCTCCGCATTCTTGGTGAACCATGGTGCATTCAATATACCACGCAAGATAACGTTCTGGGCTCTTTGCAAACACATAGTGTTGCTTTTGCTGCTCACGCCCCATAGCTGGATACCATACGTCCATATTGGTTTAAGTATGGATGTATAGAGTAGGAGTTTGTTGTCAACTGACAGAACTGAGTTGCGTCCCATTAGCCAAAGCATGGTTCTGTACTTGAGGATCATCTGGTCTCTTTTGTGTTTAATGTGTGCTTTCCAAGTAAGGCGTCTATCAAGGTAAAATCCCAAGTATTTAACACAGTTTACCTGAGGTAACATATCTCCACTTAATACCACTGGGGGGCAGTCTCCTCTTCGCAAGGTGAAGGTGATGTGATTACACTTATGGGCACTTGCTTGAATGCGCCATTTACGTAACCAGTTGCTAGTTTTGTTTAGAACTGATTGAAGTTTGAAACTAGCATTATGGCAGTCCCTGTCACAAGCAAGAAGAGCGATATCGTCGGCGTAGGTTGCCACTGTTATTTCATCTGGAGTTGGGAGACCATAGGTAAAGATATTATATAATACTGGGCCCAAAACCGAGCCTTGGGGTACTCCAGCCTGAATGTTGTGAAAAACAGATCTAGCTTCTCCCTGTTTCACTTGAAAAAATCTATGGCTTAGGTATGAAGCCAGCATGGGAAAGAAGGAGTGAGGTAGCCTTTCTTTAACCTTGCACAGCAAACCTTCGTGCCAAACGCGATCAAACGCCTGCTGGACATCAAGGAAAGCTGCTGAGCAGTATTTCTTTTCCTCAAAGCTCTGTTGGATAACATTATAAACTCTATGGACCTGTTCATTTGTCGAGTGATGTTTTTTAAAGCCAAACTGGTGTGAAGGAATTGTGTCCGTCAAGTGAGGGATTAACCTAACCAAGAATATCTTTTCCCATAGTTTAGATATGGCAGGTGTTAGGCTGATGGGCCGGTAAGATGACATATCATGAAGAGGTTTGCCTTGTTTGGGTATCATAATGATCTGGGAAATTTTCCAGAGGTCAGGGTAGTGGCATGTTCTGAAAACTCCATTAAAAAGACAAGTAAGAGCAGTAATCGCTATTCGGGGTAGTTCTTTAAGAATTTTAGAAGTGATTAGATCAAATCCAGGAGCTTCCTTAGAGTTCATTAGTCTAATTTCCCGTGCAACTTCTTTGGGAGTTGTTGAGTTTAAAGGAAGGCTCATCTGATAGGTTTGTCCAAGAACACTGTTAATATCACTATCCTTATCTCCTGCATTTGGCTTGAAAACTTTGGCTAGGTATTTTGCAAATGCTTCAGCTTTCTCTTCATCAGATCTAGCCCAAGTGGATCCCAGTTTAAGTGGAGGCTGGTGTTGGACCGCTTTGCTTAGGTTTTTAGTGGCCCTCCACAGGTTATGTTCACCTTGAGTTGTTGGAGACATCATCATAAGCTTGTTCTTGAGGTTGAGATTTGCTGAATTTGACAGCACACACCTATGAACTTTTGTTGCTCTGTTGAATTTCGTTTTATCAGATGGCGGTGTGCAGGCAGGGTGGCGAGATGTTATCCAAGCTCTTCTGAGTTTGCGTTTTTCTTCCAGCTGAATTTTTATTTCGATTGGGGTCTTTGGACGTCTACTTTCAGGGCTCAACATAGGGGTATTCAGCCACGCAGCCTTCTGGATTAGGTTAGTCAGATTTTTACATGCTTCATCAATGTCTGTGTCAGTTTTTAGGGGGATGTTTAGCTTGATGTTTTCGGTAATGTAGCTTCTAAAACCCTCCCAATCCGTCTTGTGGTTGCAAAGAGATTCTGATTTATTGCAAACCAATGCTCTGCAGTTGATGCTGAGAATGACGGGAGAGTGGTCTGAAGACCCATCCAGGGACGATTCAACATGGGTTTGTTGTTGGTTGCTGCCTTTGTAGTTGAAGAAATCAAGGCGGTCTGGGATCTTTTTCGGGTCTTGAGGCCAGTAGGTGGGTTTTCCAGTTGACCAGACTCTGAGATTGTTAGAATCTAGACTTTTCTTCAGCTCTCTTCCTCGGGTTAGAGTAATACGTGAGCCCCAGAAATTGTTTAGCATTCCAATCTCCACCGGAGATAAAACGGTGACCAAGAGTTAAGAAGAACTTAGAAAACAATACTTCTGAAATTTTAAATCTAGGGGGGCAGTAGACTGCTGAGAAGATCAAGGATCCCAATCGGTCTTCAAGCATAATGGTAGATGCCTGCAGAAAGTCTGTTGAATAAGGTTCAAGTAATGAGTGTTTAATATTAGACTTGATCGCAATTGCTGCCCCAGCGTGAGCTCCACCGTCAGGATGTGGGGTGAAGTAAATTTTATATCCGTTGATCTTAGGAGAACTTCTGACAGTAGTATGAGACTCAGAGATGAGAGCAACATCGATTTTGTTATGAATTAGAATAGTTTCCAGTTCACCTGTGTTGGGGGAGAGTCCATTAATGTTCCAAGCTATTACACGGAGAGTAGCCATTAGGGAGTAAGCTTGGATATCACTGTTGTAAGGAGATTTATCAAAGTTGAAATTTGTTGAAGTAAAAGTTCCATCCGTTCGGATTGTGTTGTGAGAATCTTTTCAAGCAATGAAGGTTGAGGAAAGTTTTGTGGCTCTTCAGGAGAATCATTCGCTTTCGGTGGATTGGCAGTAACATTAGCAAAATACGGTTTTGGCGGTTGGGAGGAAATTAAGAGATTGGAGGTGACGGTTTGCCTAGATAGAGAGGGGAAGTGTTCACTGTCTTGGAGAAAATTGGCATGAGGACCAGACATTTACAGCTGAAACTAGATGGGTACTGCGTACTTTCTTTCGGGCTGATATTTCAAGAAATACTTGGCACCCTTTGAAATTTGCAGGGTGATCGCAAGCACAGAGAGCACATTTAGCTGGAGTATTTCTGTCCTTCAGACATTCAGAGGTGTTGTGTCCTTCACCACACTTCACACAGCGGTAGGGCCTCATACAGTTATTTTTGGAATGCCCATATTGCTGACATCTATGGCACTGAACAATCCTGGAGGATTTCCGTGGATCTTCAATGAGAACTCGTTGGTGATAGATATACTTGATGTCTTTGACTTGTTTGTTGTTAGGACTGGGTTCTAAATTGATGAAGAATGTGGATGTTGGTAGTTTTTTAGGTCCATATTTTGAGTTTATAATTTCACCTCTAACCCCAGATTTCTCTATCTCTTTGACAATTTCTTCATGAGGAGTGGAGTGGTGAAGATTTTTAACAACTATCCTACAGCATTTAGTTTCTTTTCTAGAAAAAGTATGACCTATGAGTCCTTTTTGCCTTATCACTTCTATGACCTTTTTATATGTTTCTGCAGTTTCTGCCATAATTCTCATAAGATTTTTGTTTACTATTTTTAACCTGAAGTCCGAGGAACTAGAAACAGTGCCTATGAGTTTGGTCAGCTCGTTGACATCTTCTATGCCATAGAGGATAATGGGAGGCGGCTTGTTAGGCCTATCAGGTGTAAAAGTTGCTACGGGGTCATTTTCTTCATCTATGGGTAGTCCAGAGAAGCGATTACTACTTGCTTCCTTGGATGTCAAGATTTTAGGAGGAGAATCTGAAAATTTTCTTTTCTTTAGTGCTCTCTGCCACGGAGGAGGTTGAACTTCTATGTTAATAACTTTACCTGTGTCTGGTTCTAAGTTGGAGTCATCCTTTGGCCTGGGATCGGGCAGGTCTAAAGGTTGGGTTAGATTTGAAAGTGGCTCTATGAGGGAGTTCGATCTTGGTCTTGTTTCAAATAAGTTTTTGTGAAATACTTGTTGAGTATAAGTTTTACGGCCGTTCGATTGATTGGCTTGTTCAGGTTTTTGATTTGATTTTGTTTTTAAAGATTCATTCATGTTGTTCCCACGAGTAGGGTCGATATAACGGTCACTCTCGGGGTGACGCCCATCCCCAAGAGAAGGCTAGATTACAACGACATTTCGCCTGGACTGTCGAGGTGGCGCTTGCGATTAATTAACCCATTAACCATTCATCTCCTAGGCGCGATCCTCACCGTAAGATTGGGGATTTTAGTTGCGGGGTTTGCTCCCCTGGCTAGAAACTCGGTTATAAGGCGCCGAGGGCTCGCCTTCACCTCACACACTTAGCTGTCACCATAGAGGGGTAGATGTTACAGTGCAAGACCCAGCTGATGGTACATTGCCCGGGGGGAACGGCCCACTGGTGGATTGTGGGCCCGGCTCCAACGCGTGGCGACTTGCTGGAGCCGGCGTGGACGTGTGTGTAAGATTTGATCGATGTGCACCCAAGACTGTCTTGCACTCACTGTCTAGGATGCAGTTGGCTACAACTCAGCATTTTATAGATGTTTAGCTCCTAGCTAGCTAAACACCACTGAGATCAAGCATCGACCCAACCCCCCCCTTCATATTTAACAATCACATAATCACTTTTCTTTGGATTTTTTGTGACTTACGAAGATTTAAGTACCATCAAAGGTTCATCACCAGACTCTGAATAAATTCTAAGCTGTTTCACCTTCTTCATAGAGGTTGATTTTTCTTCATTTGAATCTGTTTCTTGTTTCTTAGTCTTCTTTATTTTTTTTCTCTGTAAGCTGCCTTAAGAGCTTTTTTCTCGTTAGTTTTTCTCTAGGCTGTTTCTTTTTTTAAGTTTTCTTCTATTCCCAGAACTTATTCCATTCACTACTATTAACTGAATCAGGCTGGTGAGTCTTCTTGTGATATTTCTTCTTGCTTTTAATTGGAGATTCCGATGGCCACACAATTGTTGTTGTAAAAGCAATAAGCCCTTATTGGTTGTCGATGTTTACTTGTGGAAGGAGATTCTGCTGTATTTTTGCTTATGGCTGACTCAATTTGAGAAGGTGTTCTACTATTCAAATTACCAATGTTGCTAATAGTCTTCTTTCATTTGTTGTTGTATAATTGTACCATTTTCTTATAATTTAATCTTATTGGCAGGTGGTTAAAGAACATTTTCTTCCAAACAGTGCTTAGTTTCCTGCAATATCTGTATTTTTTTTGGGGTGTTTGTGGATTCACTTTTAAGTTAGGCTCTTGTTCTGTTTGGTTATTCTTCTTGGTTATTTTCTATTTTAAACACATAAAACAATTCTTTTGCTTATTTATCGCCAGTCTGCGAAGAATCTTGGGTTGCACGAAATTCTCGGACACGGGAAGAAGACATCATTGATTTAAAGTACAATAAATGTTCAGGACTAATAAAAGTTTCTTTGGTGTGTCTGTGGTGGTGGCGTGGTGCTAATTGCATTAGCATCGAATGGATACAGCCCGTATTTTCTTAATCCATTGCAGATAACTTCTATTGAAACATCCTTGAATGTGGCATACGAAAAGGATGCAAATAGGGCTGTAGTAACGCATCCTTGACTTGCTCCTAATTTCCAATCATTAACAATCTTCTTCCAAGAATTTTCCAGTGGTCGGAAAACAGATACGTCAGCTGGTTGAATAATGAGTGTTGCACTTGGATAGAGCGAATATACAATAAATACTTGCTCAGGTGTATATCCTCCACCAGCTAAAGCTCGTAAATTCTTCTGTCGCAGCAATATCTGCAGATGCAACTTCTCCAAAGATTTCAATGCAATGCAATGATTGTCGCGCCTTAAATTTATTGAACCAACCTTCCTATGCTGGAAATCCTCATCATTCACCACCACCATTACCACTTCTTTGAAATGTGCGTAAAGACGTTATGCCTTCTCCCGGACTATTGGACTACTCAGAGGCACCCTTTTGTCACTTCCATTGTTTCGATTGCTGGATCACTTAACAATTTTCGCTGACAATGAAATTGAAGTTACAGATGACCTTATTATATCTTTGGATTTTTTTATCGATCCTACTGTTACTGTTTCGTTGACATTGAATCATCGTTATATGGGTGCAAATGACTCTTCAAGGCTTCTTCACTTTAAGCGGTAACACTGATTTTTTCAACGCAACGGCATTCGTTCGAATTAGAGAAATAACGCCGATAGCTTATGAAAATGCGATCTAGGCGTGGTTGTAATAAGGTTTATTTTATTTATCTTTTTATTAGTCTACTTACCGACTCGTTGACAAATGACACCGAATACTTTTTATTTAGATATTTACATAATATGTATGTACTGATTCGATCCGCAAATAAAGAAATATTAGTCCGCACTATAGGACTTCAATCGTCGATAGTCGCAATTTTTTTATCCGCGATAGTAAAAACGCGAATAAAAGAAGCGCGAATAAAGAGCTTCTACTGTACAGATGTCGTATGTATCACCTTTAGCTATGATGACATGATTGGCAAAAGTACGGCAGTGCGACCAATCGTAAATAAAGTAGAGAAAAAATATGCTTAATATTTAAGTTTTAAGTTTGAAATGGTCTTTTAGTGGTGCCTGGTGCGGGACTGGTGCACTCATCAAAATAAGCCTTAATATAGTATTATTTTAAATGTTTTATTTACCTACTAAGATTTAATTACTTAACAGCGATACTTTGTTGTTGCATTGTTTTATTAACACTTGTTATTCATTGAAATGTTTTCTAAGTCATCTTATATTAAAGTATAAAATGTGCGTACATACAATATTTTTATTTAAATCTATATCCAATTCATCTATGGAACCTGTTGTACCTAGACCGGTTTTTTAGAAATATATATTTTATTGTGATTTGCCGTGCAGCACACAAATCATATTTGCATATTTTGAAATGTCAATTATTTGGGTACTCACCAAAAAAATATCAGAAATGTATATTTAATACTTACATAATATTTTTAAATTTAAAAAAAAAAGGGAAATGCCAAGGCCAAGGTACAACATACCCTATGTACCTAGGCCAGTAGTGCGTTGTACCTAGGACACATTGAAATTTGGGGGTAATTTAAGCAAATTATCAAGTTTTCTTAACTAAGATCATTTTATTCGGTTTATTACAGTACACAGTATTATTCCAGTATACAGTATTTAACAAAACAATTTAGAAATTCTCAAATGATCAAAATTTAGAAATGATCAAAATTAAAATAATATTCATAAGCTTTTTTATGTTTTTCAAACAAAATATTTAAACAAAAACAATTAACTTTGGCCACCGTTTCGTTACATCACATCGCTGCGCATGCCAACTCCATATGTGTATTTTGATGTTAAAAAAAATGAATCTTGTGTTCCAAATAAAAAAAAAAACGTTTTCCAAAATCTCACATCCATAAATTACGTCACACAAATTTATTTTTGAACCCCCCCCCCCCCCGCCCCCCCTTTCTTGTCACAGCTGGTCACATTTGTGAGACCCCCCTCCCTAGTGTGACGTCACATTTTTTTTTTTTTTTTTATGGAAAAGGCAAGGCAAACGAGCGTACGGGTCACCTGATGGTAAGTGATCACCGTCGCCCACGGCCCCGTGTAACACCAGGGGAGCTACAGGTGCGTTGCCGGCCTTTGAGGTGTACGTAGACGCGCTTTTTGATGGTACCCATGTCGTATCGACCTGGAAATACTGCCGCGGGTAGGTCGTTCCAGAGATGTATGGTGCGTGGAAGGAAATTCCTACGAAACCGCACAGTAGTAGAGTGCCACGTATCCAGATGTTGTGGATGGTATAGTAACTTGTGGCGGACTGTGCGGTTAGAAAATTCGGCGGCAGGTACCAAGTCAAACAGTTCTCCAGAACACTCCCCGTGATAAATGCGGTAGAGAACGCACAGTGAAGATACGTCTCTACGCAAAGCCAAAGTGTCAAGCCCCTTACAGATCATTGGGTCCCCAACGATTCGAACGGCTCTACGTTGTACGCGATCAAATGGTTCAAGCTGATACTGGGGTGCACCAGCCCAAAGGTGAGAACAGTATTCCATATAAGGCCGAACCTGGGCCCTATACAGGGCTAAACGGTGTTTTGGCGTGAAATACTGTCTCGCTCTGCTGATGACCCCCAGTTTCTTCGAGGCCAACTTGGCCTTGCTTTCCAGATGACCGCGGAACTGGCAGTCGTTCGAAAAGCTGAGGCCCAATATACTGATACAGGGCGCGGCTTTAAGGGGAGTGTTCTCGAAAACTGGTGATACGACAAATGGGGTTTTTTTAGTGGTTAACGCGCAGACTTGTGTCTTCTGGGGGTTGAATTGAACTAGGTTCTTTTCACCCCATACGGAGACTTTGTTGAGGGATGCCTCAACGGAAGACACAAGTTGATTTCGGCACTGGTCGACGTTTTCCCGAGAAAGACTTGCACGGCCGGAGTATACAGCGTCCACAGTACTATCATCCGCATAACAATGTATGTTAGAGTCCTCCAACATATCATTGATATGCAGAAGAAATAGCGTAGGGGACAGCACGCAGCCTTGGGGGACGCCAGCGTTCACGGGCATGAATTCAGAGCAAAAACCGTCGACAGCGACCTTGATGCTGCGCCCAGTGAGAAAGCTAGCGATCCACTTGCATAAATTCTCGGGAAGCCCGTAAGATGGAAGTTTCGCAAGGAGCGCCCCATGCCACACACGATCGAAGGCCTTCGCCATGTCCAGACTAACTGCCAGGCCCTCTCCCTTACTATCAATAGCTGCAGCCCAGCGGTGGGTTAGGTAAACCAGAAGATCACCGGTTGAGCGACCCTGACGAAAGCCATATTGGCGGTCGTTAATCAATCGATGATCCTCTAGATAAACCAAGAGCTGGCTATTGATTAAGCTCTCCATAACTTTGGAGAGCAGGGAGGTGATAGCAATAGGCCTGTAGTTAGTTGGATCGGAGCCATCGCCTTTTTTCGGGATCGGGTGGATAAGAGCGCTCTTCCACGAATCTGGGACTACGCCGACTGAGTAAGAGTGCCGAAAGAGACGCGTTAGCACCAGAGTCAGCTCAGGAGCACATGAACGGAGCACAAGAGGAGAGATGCCATCTGGCCCACTCGACTTGTGAATGTCCAAGGAAGAGAGGGCTCGCCTAACAGCTTTCTGACTGATTTTAACGTCAGGCATTGAGCTCTGACACCGCGGGATGGTTGGCGGCGTTGCTCCTTGGTCATCCATAGTCGAGTTTGAGGCAAAGAGAGCGCCCAGAAGATCGGCTTTCTCTTTCGCCGTATGGACCAAGATGTCATTCTTCGTGCGCAGCGGCGGAAGCGAAGGCTGGTTAAAGTTGTTTAGTGCAGCCTTTAAGAGGGCCCAAAACTGGCGAGTTCCCGACGGGTAACTCTCAAGCTTCTCGCCGATTTTAGCGATGTGCTCGGACCTTGCTCTGGCAATTTGCCACTTAAAGTACCTAGAGGCACGGTTGTACTTTCTTTTTAAGGTTTTCACCTTTGGATCCTTAGTGACAAGTGCCTTGGCCCAGGTTCGATATGCCTCGCGCTTGCCAGAAGCAGCAAGTTTGCAAGACGTATCAAACCAAGGCTGTGACTTACCACCGATTGCCACTACAGAGCTTGGAATGTAAAGTTCCATACCCTGCAGAACCACGTCGGCAACAGCAGCGGCACAAGCACTAGGATCATCAGAAGAGAAGCAAACCGGCCCCCAGGGATAAGATGAGAAAAATGTGCGCATCTCATCCCAATCTGCTGACTTGTAGTGCCAGACACGACGAGTCGCTGATGTTCTGCGACTGACGCGGTTAATAGGCACAGCACTCCGTACCAGGCAGTGGTCAGAAGACCCTAGGGGGGCATCGACAACAACCTGGTATTGTTCTGGATGTGAAGTCAGCAGAAGGTCCAGTAAGGAGGCGTTGTGGTTGTCCACGTCCGGGATTCGCGTAGGCGACTCAACCAATTGGGACAATCCATTCGCCATAGCAAGGTCGAATACAGCTCTCCCCGCGTGGTCGGTGGTGCGTGAACCGAGCCAACTGGCATTATGTGCATTAAAATCGCCCAGTATCACGACCTCTGCGGTGGGGATCTGTGAGAGCGCATCGTCAATAGCGGATTGCAAGTGCTCCATGAGCCGATCCGTTTCTGCATTACCACTATGGGACCTGTACAGGCATGCGTAGATTCGGACACGATCGTCCATGTCCACACGGAGCCAGATGGTGGACAGGTCCCGACCTTCAAAATTGACAAGACGACGGAAACTCATGTCCTCCCTTACAAACACAGCAACCCCGGCATGAGGTATAAAATTATGCTCTATTTTGTAGCCGGGGTATTGAAGGTAGGCAGTGTCGCTCGGTCGGGCAATCTGGGTTTCCGTCAGAAATAACAAGGCCGGCTGTGTCGTCTCAAGATGGTGGTGGACGGCATTCAGATTTGAATGTAGGCCCCTGATGTTGGTAAAGTCAATGCTGAGAGTATCAGGGGCTGCCGTGGAACGTACGCCTCGTTTGCCTTGTAAAATGCGCGGTACTGTGCCCTCCCCAGAATTCGAAGGGCGGCCTGAGTTTGATGACTCAGGGAGGGATTCTCCAGCATCTAAGATGCAGGTACCCTCCTGGGGTAGTTTCTTTTTTAGTGCCGCTTTCATATTCTAGGGAGGGGTTGGGGGTGGGCACCGGGGCCCGGCATTACCCAATGCGAAACGCAGCGACCGAAGCCACTACTTAACGCCGGTATTAAATGCCAGGGGTGGTAACGATCCGGTCGAGTCTGCCCATGCGTGTTGTCATTGCTGGCAACGTGACTCTACCACACGCAGTTTTACATTTTTACATCATATTTTAGATTTTTACATCTAGAAATAATTATTTAGTTAAAACAGCAGTTCCGATTTTTTTTTATTTCAATTTAAATTATTTTTTATAAAATTAACATCAAATCAAACATTTAAACGAATTAACAAAATAAAAACGATTAATTATATTAATTAAAGAACAAACTTAATCATCTTGAGTCCATGGACTTTGAACCCACTCCTTTAAATTATTTATAACTGGCATAGCAGTCAATTCATTCTCGTTGGGGTTGTTAATGTCAGGAAGATTCGATGTGTCAATATCTTTTTCATCAAACCATACCGCATTATCGTCATTATCCAAACAAAGAATTTCTCTGGCACGTCTAGCAGCAATTCGTTGAGGACGAATCTTCGCGATGGGAAACATTTCTTGTTGTTTCTTATGTAATTGCTTGTGTTGATTAGTGGCCTTGTATGATGCAAAATATAGACCACAGGTGTCACATGATCGTTTAAACAAGTATGCCTCGACACTGGGGCAATAGCTATCATACGGAATTTGCTTCAAATGTGATGACGCTCGAAGATTCAAAGCTAGCTGAAGTAACAGTGGAGCGAATTTACCTTCGGAGTCATCTTTTTCTATGGTTACATAACCGCTTGACGTCTGATGAATTAAAACAGGTGGTGGTAAAAACCCCTCTTGTAACAGTCGCCAAAGGCTCGATCTTCGTACACCACAACATGAGACAACCTCGCATTTTACTATTTGTAATAATATTGTGATTCACGCACATGATTTGCGTACCAAGTATGCAACTAATAGCAAACATTTTTTAATTCCTTAGCCTCTTTATTATTCAGTCCAGTATCTGTTGGCCCAATGTATTCGGCAACCACAGGAAAACCATCAATGACCAATTGGCTCCAAATATTAGCCAGCACAATGCCTGCACTCTCAAAGTTTCGTTTTTCCAACTCCAAATCAGTTGTTCGATTACTGGAATCGAGATGTGAACCAAAATTGTCATATTTTAAAACAACACCAGTAAGTTCGCGACTCAGAGGGGCCATTCGTCGTTCCACTCTGTTGAAAGCACTTCTTCCTGGAGCATTTGTGGCAATGTAAATAGCATCCAAGTCAAAATTTTTAAAATGTTGTATAGCTAAAACTATAACTCGCTCGTATCGTGGATTTTCGTCGGGACCACCATCACAAGTAAAAATAAATACAGGTTTTATGAAACCTTCTCGAGTTTTCATAAACTTTTCGAAAGCAGGCATTTCAGAAAGTCTATGAATGTCTGTGGCATGAGTCTCTGAATTGGAAGAAGAATGCTTTCCACTACGAATTGCTACGTATGTAGGCCCAGAGTGTGTCACAGCTTCAGGTTTCCCTTTACCATCCTTCTTTATTACAATACCTGCATAAACAGAGGGAATAAGTTTATGTTTTTCCGCGACCACGAAATCATGATCTGGTAATTTTACACGATAATCAAGGTGCATTAATATTGGTGCTTGAGCGTTTGCTGCTGTAATACCTAATGGCACGCGTGCTTTGTCATCTATTGATAAAAAGAAAACTTGATAAGGGCCCAAAATTGATGCTAACGATTCAAGATTTCTTATCGTAGCAGTACAGAATGTGCCATCTTTATGTTTCAAATGTAGCGTAGAATCTGGTTTACATAGTTTTACAGGAACAGTTACGATGTGTCTTTTTCCTTCCTCTGTATTGACTCGTCTGGGAAGAAGTCTCAAGTATAACCCTGATCGACTGATAGAATATCCTTGTTTACAAAGTTCGGCTTGTAAATCGTCTAATGTTTTGCAGCACCCTATAGTTTCTGTACGACGTCGATCATCAGCTGCACCACCGAAAATTGCAATCTCCTTTATGACTTCAAGTATACCGGATTGGTTTTCTTCTACTCTAGGCCGACCAACAGAATCTCGAATTTTTAGAGCTACTGCAAATTCGGCATTACTTTCACAAAGCTCTAAAATTTTTTGTTTTTTCGAGGCACGACTTTTTTTTTGTCGTTCCGCTGCGCTAACCTTTCGCTTCAATATGTTTTTTTCCTGCTGAATATCCTTTCTCAAAGTTGCTATTCTTTTTATTGCATCATCTGTAGCTATAGACCAGTATCACGTGCTAATTTCAAGCTATTGAGTTCAGATTCCAGAACTACAATTTTATTCCTAGATGCGCTCTGACTAGGCTTTGGTTTAGGTATTGCTTGAAGTAACTGGCATTCACTTGATTGTATAACGATATCTTTATTAATGTCGTCTGGCATGTCTTGCTTAGTATTTCCCTGCAATTAAAATAAATATGTAAAATGTTGAATATGGACATTTCATATTAAATTTTCCAAAATCACTCTCTACTAAATTTAATTTTTAACAAAAAAATAACCGACTTCAAAATAGTGACAACTAAAAAGTAAACAAATAATGTCAATTTTTAAACCCAGAGGGGGTTAAATAAATATTAAACATTAGTTTAAATAGTTGTAATTAGAGGGGTTATAATTTTTAGTGTTAAGTAAACAAATGTTTTGAATTTTTACACTATCTCAGAAATTGTTAGAGTTCCATCGAGTTTTCTAGGATCCCATCATCAGATCAGGACTTGATGTCTATGGGACCACCTCAGAATAATACTCTTTCAAACAAAAAAGAATTTTTCAAATCGGTCAAAGCGTCTCTGAGTAATCACGTAACAAACATACAAAAAAAATAACATACACTCGAATTGAGAACCTCCTCCTTTTTTGGAGTCGGTTAAAAAGTACTTTTCGGGATTACCCGAATAAACAGACAAACAGAAGAATAAAAAAAAGTTCAAAATGGGGGTCATCTTTTATAATAGTTTTAATACCTAATCATTTTAGTTTGGTTGTTACTACAAAATTCGAACTTACCTTTACATCCTCGTACTCCAGTTGCATTCGTGGTGTTGACGACGATGGAATTTTCGAATAAAAATTCATAATTGTCGCTTTCTTTTTCGTAATTTTTATTTGTAATTCTTTTATTTTACATTCCACTTCACCTTTAACATCGTCACTACTTTTCAAACTTTTCCATAAATTGTTAACTTCCTCCTGTACAATTTGTTTTTTTTTATCAGTATAAGCTGCACTGTATGTTTCATATAGTTTACGGTAAAGGTTACCCAAGTCACTTTTTTTGTTCATTTTAAATTTGTTTCGTAAGTCACAGTAACAATATAATCACAAAATAGTAGAACTAAGAAAACGGCGATGTTTCATTCGCGTAAGTCAGTTGTCAAATGAAATAATAAACGAAACCGCCGCTCGCACGGTGCGTTGGCGGCATTTATCGAAGAGTATTAGACGGTCGACGCGTAACACTAGTAGAGCGAGTTGCTGACAAAAGAATTCGAACCTTATTTGATTACAGATAGAGTTGCAAATGTTTTTGAGTTTTTTGTTAGTAGTTAATAGTTCAATGTTTGTGTTTTAATACTTTAGATTATGAGTTTTGAAATGTGACGTCACGAAATTTAGGACCCCTCCCACCCCCTTGTCACACAATGTCACACTACGTCGACCACCTCCCTCCCCCCCCAACGTGTGACGTAATTTATGGATGACCCCAAAGACATATGTGGAACTTGGCAGGCGCAGCGACGATATCACATAATATAATATAGCAAATCAATATACCTATATAGCATAGCAAATGGAAAACAAAATATTGAAACAATTATCTTTATATATAAATTATTATGTCTCTCTTAAATTTTAATCAGTCATTTGGACTAGCTATTATAAAAACACTATCAATAATGTAGATATATTATTCAGCCTTAAGCATTTAGTAGAAATCCCAGTACTTTTGTATCTCTGGAACATAATAAATTTCTCTGTTCTTGTTAACTTTTTGCGGGGTTTTAATTTTTTCTACAATGTCACTCATCGGGTACAGATTTAAATCCTCTTTTTCAGGCCATTTCCAGTTTTTAAGTGATTTTTGCATCGATTTCAGTAATACACCCTCTTCATATATTGATTCTACCTTTTCGACAAAATAGGAACCTTCATATACAATATATTTGTATATGAAGGTTCCTATTTTGTCTTCAATATTGCAATTTTCTTTATTAACATGTTCAGCAGATTCTCATCTTCGCTGTCATTGTCGGAGGCACCTTCAGATGTGTCACTCGGAGAATAGTTGGTTTTCACTGTCACACAGTCTTCACTGGTTTCTGTTTTGGATAGAATTCTTCGGCATATGGTTCCTAGTATGTGGATGTAGAGTAATAAGCTTTACACCATTATCTTTGGCCATTTGTATTGCCGATACTGAAATATGATATGATACTTTCATGATTGTCCATTAAGACAATGACAGGTCGTTCTTTGGTAGGCTTTGCATATTTAATAAAATGCTGGAGAAATATCACAAACATGGACTCATTTGACCAACCGGATGGATTGGCGCCTCCAATACTGCCTTCAGGAGCTCCAGTTATCATAAAATCTTTAAAGTTTACACGAGGGAATATCAACGTGGGTGAAATAAAACCACCACCTGCATTAATAGCCACTATCATTGTAACCGTCGTTCCTCTTTCAGCGCTAGTCATTGACCCAACTTGTTTTACGCCAAGAGGTGCTAATATCTTTGAAGGAACATGGACAGTGGACAATCGAGTTTCGTCTAAATTCCAGATGTCAGTCGCATTTATGTCAGAGGGACATTGAGAAAGGACTTTCTTAAAATTGTCGAATGTTAAACTCACAGTATGTTTATTAAACGCCGAAGAGCGAGCCAAACTAGTAGCTTCAGGCTTTCTCAAAGACAATTCAATTTGGTATCGCTGCCTAAATAATCGCAGCCAATAATCTCCAGCCATTTTTTTTGTATCCCAACTCTTTGGGTACTTTTCCCATTTGCTTTTGCAAATTGGTATGCAAGTATTTTCACGTCTTTTAGCGTCAATCCAAATTGCAATTGGGCTGCGTCTTTAATATAGTCAACCAGAGTACGTTCTTCGGTGCGATCAAAAACTTGATTAACAAAAGGTTTTGGTGTAACTCGCTTACATTCTTACCTATTTCCAAACAGTGCTTTAAATGACGACGCAAAGTTGTTCTTGGTAATCCAAAATGCTTAGAAGCACCGAAAGTGGAGATTTTTTTCCCCTTAATCATTTTAATGGCATTTGTCAGATCATCCGTATTAATAGATGTCCTTTTCTTGTTCTCTTTACTTCTCGGCATGATTTCTGAAATAATAAAGATATTTGATTAGGAATATTATTACGTAAATGTGAAATAATTTAATAAAATATAAATAATAAGCCAAAGTACAACATCCAGGTTGTACCTTGGCCACTGGCCAAGGTACAGCTGATCGACAGTGACCGAGGTACAACACTACTCCAACTTCACTAAAACGGTGGATTTTATATAGTTTAGAGGTTAAGTATCTCGTAAGTTTTTTATTATGTTGAGACTTGTTAAATTAAAGAACCGATAGCATATAACAGTTAAGTGACTATTAGAAAACGTTTAAAACTATTAGAGTTCAAAATATATTAGAAATATTTACTTTTTCACACAAAAAAAGTTTCAGCGTCGATAACACCAAACACCGGCTTAATGGCGGTATGCGACTAACTTCACATTGAATAGTCTGTAGTGACGTATCGAATACCATAAACAGTAGAATTAAGTATCGCGCGAATATTTGAAAACGAGCCCAGTGGCCTAGGTACACATAGTGCCAAGGTACAACAGGTTCCCTATAATATATTTTAAACTTAAAATCATTATATAAGTCATCCGTAGTATCGAATGTTAATTTTAAGAAGTCAGCAAGTGTGTACAATTAGCCTTATGTGCGGAATTTATTTGTTGTCGTCGATGTTATTTTAATCTTCTTTCGACCGTATATTATATTTTTTTTATCTTTATTGGTTTTTTTGTCAAGAATATTAAAATTTTGAACCCAAATATATTGAAAACCTTTCGGTTTTAATTTTTTTCTCACAGTCCACAGGAGTTGGCTTTTGTATTTCGGTAGGTCTTCGTTAATATATACTCAGTTGGCACTGTTATTGCTGTATATCTTATTGATAGTTATCACGTTACCCTTATTTGCTGCCATCCATTTGTTACGAGCAGTTTTAGATCGAAGCGTAACTAGTATGGTTTTCGTTTTTTTTACGTCTGATTTATCTTGTCCTACCCTCCTTACATCTTCAATGTCGTTTGGGTTTAAAGCCAACAATTTGTTATTTGGTGAGACATATATGACTATCTAGTCATGAAATCAATTGCAGATTTTGCCTTCGTTTCAAGCTTATTGACAATCTCTGAAACTCTTGTACTAAAGATATTGTTGATGAAGTTTGTACTCGATTATAATGAAATCGAAATTTAGTTTTATCATCATCAAATGTAACGATAAATAAACCTTCGATGCTTGTTACACGAGAGAGAGCAACATAAACAAGTTGTTGTGGATGTATTTTGTCAGACTCGTAAACAAATTGATCACATGTTCCACCTTGTGACTGATGAATAGTCATAGCACAAGCAGAAAATATGGGAAAGTGTTTACGTTTAACAGTGAATGCTTTATTCCATGTTTGCTGATTTACTGAATTCGAGCCAAAATCTGCAAACTCCGTTGTCCCCATTGAAGTCTAGATGAATTAGGCACCATTAACTAATCCATCACTTACATTAATGTTTGTTGTGATAAGATAATACTTTCCTTTTACAAAAGTGATTTGATAGGGTAATCCCCCAGTACTGATGACAGATTTTTTGTGTAGTTGTAATCTAAAAGCAGCTTGTTGTTCTTGATTTTTAGCTTAAGTTATTATATCCTTTGCTATTGAGATAACTTTATCTGGAGCATCTTGCAAAATTGAATTGTTGTAACTGTCTACAGCGACATTAGTATAAAATAAACGAACACACACACGATGAGGACTTAATTGTCGAGTTTCTTCTTTTTTGAAAAACCTTGATTCGATAATTTCTAATTGAAACTGTTCCAAAACTTCATAATTACAATAACCATCATTGTCAGTATATCTATTGTAGATTTCCATTATAACTTTAATAACAAAAGTCCTGCCACTGCCTGCTGGACCAGTGAAAAAAATCTGAAATGTTTGCTGATTTTGGGTTTGAAGATTGACCTCATTAACCCTTAACTGGTGATGTTCCGGATATCCGTATCCGTATCTGCGGATATCCGAGGGAAAAGAAAGATCCGTATCCGTATCCGTTACTTTTCTCGCGGATCTTTTACGGATCTTTTAACTTATTGATCTCAATTGATAGGATGAAATGCTATCTATAGATTGAAGAAACTATTAAGTTCAATTCAAGTATTTTTTATTTCTTAAAATCAAATATTTGGCACCTTTATATTGCAAACATTTATTGTAGTAAGTTACTATACCAATAGTACATAACTCAAAGGTACTAATCAACTATCTTTATAATAAGATCAATATTATAGAAAGTTATAACATCACTTTCATAAATATAAGAAAATGAGAAAACTAAAACGTAAATCTTTTTTATAAATATAATGAGATCAATAGAATAGAAATTTATAAGTCATCAGATCATTTTTATAACTATGAGATGATGAGCAAACCAAAAATAAATTCTAATTGAATGATTATTCTAATGAAGTAAATTAATACTGCGTACCTATCTATCTATCATATAAAGTGTAATAATTAGATTACACGAGCAAACACAGTGAATATTAGAGGAACTTGAAAAATGATTAATTATAATTGAAATTAAGTAATCGTAAATTGTATTTCAAAAAGAGTAACTTGGCAGCTTTGTCCCCCATAAGTCTGTTACGATGAGGATCATAAACAATACCTGCTGCACTAAAAATTGCTCGCTTGGAACTGTTATACGGGGTTTTTAATTTGAGTTTTTAAAAAAAAGATTTTTATTCACTACACATTTTATTAGGTTGATAAAACTTAATTATTGTATAACACTTGGAATTAGTAAAAATGGAAATATGACATTGTATAAAGATAGAAATATAAAATAAGAAATAGTATGAGTGACTCTCGCCACTGCCGACTTATGAGTGACGCTATTCTTTGGGTAAGCCTTTGGCCAAGGGCCCAGGGGTTAAGTCAGCAGTCATTGCTTGTTCACAATTTAGCAATTTACCATACATAACCCATATATAACAGTACGCAAAATAAGTAACTTCTATGGTTGATTTTTTCAGTTTGTGTCTGAAAAATCCAAATATCTTACGGAACCCTATTTTTTTTCTAAAATAAAATAGTATATAGTCTATGTTACTCGGGGATAATGTAGCTTTCGAATGGTGAAAGAATTTTTTAAATCGGTCCAGTAGTTTTTGAGCCTATTCAATACAACCAAACAAACAAACAAACAAAAGTCCTCTTTATAATATTAGTATAGATTGTAGAACTTTTTGGACTGTCCATCTAGATGTACGTCCGCACTCGTATCGATAGCACGAATGTGCCTGCGGTATCTTTTTATTTCTTGTAAAACTAGCACTTTGTCAAATTCATTGTTCATTTCTACCAGATTATCCAGTGCTACAGCCAGAGCGTTTGCTGAAGCTTCCATCATGAACATTGTTTTAATTATTTAAAAAATAGTGTTAATTTGTTTGACAGCCTTGTACCGTTGCGACGTCATGTATAAGTCGATCTATGCATTCAAATATTAACCGCAGTATTTCATCTTGAATCAATAATTCAGCATCCATCACGAGCTAATTCACCCGCCATAGTTATTTTTACCTTCCTTCTTCCTCGTTTCTGGATGTTAATATTCATATCATTGCATTTTTTAGTGCCAATAGTTACGGCATTTTCTACAATTGCGCTTCGTTCGGTCACTAAATATTTATCCAAGGCTTTTATTTTAGCAAGTCCTATTTGTAGAGTCATTTTTGGGGACTGTAAATATTTTTGAACCAAATTAACGTCGTTCAGCACAGAGAGCTAAAATTGTACATAGGTCAAAAAGGTAAAATCACATCAATAGTCGGCAATAGCAAGCTTGCTCCTGTTCTTGTATCTAAATTTGCTTGTGAAGGATCTTGTAAATTTTGAGAGAACATTGACTATTGCCTCTATGTTTTCTTTGACTACTTTTAATGACTCGTATTTTTTTCTTTTTACTCATTAAGCAATCTTATCTCTTCGTAGATGCCGAAAAAAATGAATATAATTTCTCTACTGTTCCAAAACACGTAACACTGGAAGGAACGCAACGAAAATGCGTGGACCCCACAAAGATTCAACGAATGATTCGAACAAGGACTGAAAAGCGCTTTTAGATTTATTTCTCGAATTTTCCGTTGCACACCTCCGTGAATACCTTGATGCGGCATTATAACAATGCAAAAACCTTGAGTCCTGCACAACGAAATATCAAGTCCATCTTTTTCTAGCTGTTCTTGAATATCTTTCGACATATCCTCAGCAGTTTTTCCAGACATCAAAATGAAACCAAAGAAAAATTCTAGTTCATCCACGATGTCATTCTCTATATAAACGTTTCTACGATTTGGCTCATTTGGTCTGTTTTACATTCATCAGGGGTGCTGTCAAAAGGAATTCCGATATATTTGGCCTTTTTTATATCTGCAATAACTGTTCGCCTTACATGTTCACCCATACCTTTTGACAAATAACTGGAAACGTTTTGTCCCACCAGCGGTACATTCCAGTATAAGGCAATGCTCTTTCAACACTAGATCATATTTTGATAACACTCGTACCAATTTTAGAAAATTTCCCCTGTTTTCAAAAGAAATCTCCTCACTATGGCCTTAAAAAAGCAAGATTTTATTCAGATAAAATAGTGTTTCATCTATAAGTCGACGTAATATATCTCTTCATTTATGAGTTTCTCTGTAAATTATTTTCAAGTAATCTTTATCAATAGTTTTATTAAGTTTGAAGCCAATAGTTACAGATTTCCATTTTTATAAATTTGATTAATTTTCATTGGATGATTCACCTTTGGATTAAATTTCCACAATTGGTAGAAACCAGAGACAAATTAACAAACACATTTGTTTGCACCCTCAGATGCAAATAACCGTCAGCAATAACAGTATAAATACTTTGATGATGGTGAATATAGCATCCATTTCCTTAAATATTTAATCTCGTTGAAGCATGAGTAAAAAAAACCAAGACGAAGTTAAACAACGATGTGTATGTTCCCTTAGTGTTTTCACCTGGTCTTTCTATAGATTCAAAGGGTCATTCCATGTTTTGTAATACTTCACTACCCTTTGCGACAATCAAACTTCTCATATGATCTCAGAGGTATTGGCCAGTCAGCAGCATCATTGGATAACCAGAAATTTATTGTGATGTGTAATGTATTTTCTTTCTTAGTTTGTTTTTTGATATTAACAGTCTTATCAATTTTATCGTTCTGTTCTTCAATGTCGCTTAGCGCAAAGTTTATCTTCACAAGATGTTTCACTTGTTTTTGTAATGTCATCATGTGAATTGGGGACCGATTCAACAGTTTGATGAATTTGTTCACCGATGGCATCTTTTTTTGGTTTTCTATGTAATAGGTATTTAGAGGTAAGTTCCAGCAAGCTCCTTGACTTGTTCAGTCTTTACTGTTTTTGGCTTCCTTTTTTGAGAGCCAGAAGGGTGAATTCTTTTCACTAAGTACTACATTTTTAACTATTGATGTTGCGGCGTAATTAATGTCTAAGTGTATAGTGTACCCATAACAAAGGAATACTTCGATACGTCAATTAGTTTCCGAGTTTCAAGTAAAACAAGTTGTAACCGCACGTCGCGGGCTACCGGTGAAACTGTGACGTCAACACGCTCATTCTGGCAATTATACTTAAATGAAATGAAATTATACTTTATTTAGAAACTATATGCGAAATGCTCTTATCTATATATAGAAAGACCTAAAGAAAGCTATTTTTGTATTAATATGTTATCTGAAACACCAAAATGTAAAAAATACATTATTATAAGCTACTTCATGGACATCAACATTCCTTGAGGTTTCAAAGTCGACGTGTGCAATACAAAATAGGGTTTTCTTTTCCCGGTCATTGCGCACTATTCACTTCGTCATAGTTTTTTTTATAACGATCTACTTTAAAAATTAATGAAGAATCATCGGCAAATAGTACCACATCGCATAAATTATTAATGCAAAAGGGGAGGTCATTTATATAAATTAAAAACAAAAGAGGCCCTAAAATCGATCCCTGTGGGACACCCATCCGCAGAACGCTACCGGAAGACTTCACATTATTTAAGGTAACGTGCTGAATCCTGTTTCTAAGGTACGAAGCAATGAGATCACGAGCACTGCCTTTGACTCCATAATGGCTAAGTTTGCGTAATAACGTATCGTGGTCTACGCAGTCAAAAGCCTTAGACAGATCACAAAACACTCCAACCGCATTTTGTGAGTTTTCCCAAGCACTATATATGCAATTAAGGAGGGCAACTCCCGCATCTGTTGTAGATCTGCATCTAGTAAAACCATACTGTGCTTTATTTAAAATACTATTTCTATTGAAATACAAAGATAATTGATTAAAAATTATTTTTTCAAAAATTTTACTCAACGATGGCAATACTGATACCGGTCTATAATTGCTAGGATCACTATTCTCTCCGTTCTTAAACAATGGTACTACTTTACTGTTTTTTATGAGGTCGGGAAAAATGCCTTTGTCAACACATTTATTAAATATCAATGATAAGTGAGGTGCAATGATTGGTATAATAGAGCTTAGTAATCTAACAGATATACCCCATAGATCACCAGTTTTTTTTACATTAAGACTTTTAAAAGATTTGATAATTTCCTCTGGTGTTACATGTACAAACGTAAAATTAGTGGTATATTTATCAGTGTTACTTTGCAATAATTTAACAGCACCTGATGGAGATGATTTTAAGGAAGAAGTTACTTTAGTCGGTATTTCTGCAAAATAATTCTCAAAAATATTTGCAACTTCAAGTACTGCATTAATTAATTTATTATCTACTTTTAACTCTACCGACTCATTATATTTTTTAGATCTACCAGTTGTTCTAGATATTATGTCCCAGGTAGTACCTATTTTATTTTCAGAGTTTATAATTTTATTTTTTATATATATAGATTTAGCTTGAATGCAGACCTTTTTAAATATCTTAGAGAAAACACTGATCCGCTTTAGTAAGCTTGGGTCGCGATTCCACTGCTTTTTACTGTACAGTTCGTATAATTTATCTCTACTCGTATATACCCACGGTTGCCCAGTCACTAAATTTTATTTTTAAATTTTTAGAAACAGTTTTTGTTGTAAATATTGAATTAAACTCATTTAACATTAAATTAAACATATTATTATAAGACTTATTCGGATTTTCTTGAGAAGTGTCTATTTTTAAAATTTTCTTTTTAATGTTCTCTTGAAACAAATTTTGTCTGTTATCAGTGATTGGCCTCCATGTAATTTTCCGTGTACCATTGACCTGGTTGCCAACCACTGAACACTTTAATCCACAATGGTCGGAGCTTATATTATTTATAACTAGCATATCTTCGACGTTACAGTGACAGAACACGTTATCTATACAGGTTGCATATATATATATATATATATATATATATATATATATATATATATATATATATATATATATATATATATATATATATATATATATATATATATATATATATATATATATATATATATATATATATATATATATATATATATATATATATATATATATATATATATATATATATATATATATATATATATATATATATATATATATATATATATATATATATATATATATATATATATATATATATATATATATATATATATATATATATATATATATATATATATATATATATATATATATATATATATATATATATATATATATATATATATATATATATATATATATATATATATATATATATATATATATATATATATATATATATATATATATATATATATATATATATATATATATATATATATATATATATATATATATATATATATATATATATATATATATATATATATATATATATATATATATATATATATATATATATATATATATATATATATATATATATATATATATATATATATATTTTAGTCTGCAACTTTACTTCCTACTTGTCAAGCAAATTGAGACATTAACAATGCCTGGATGTGAGAAGTGACGTTACTCACTAAATATGTGAGTTCTGTTGAGTAAATATTTGTATGTTCGTCAGTTAAACTAAAACAATATACTCCCCGGGTTTGTAAAAATTTGAAAAACAGTTCGTTGATCAACTGACAGCAGGCACGTAGGCACTAAGTGATAGTTTCACCTTATATGATCATATAATTTACAAAATTGACACTTAGATATATTTATACACACTATATTCACATATGCACAGTAGATTTAGTATTTTATTACAATTTTTAATGTAATTTCCGAATAAATTCTATAGAGCTAAAATTTTGACGTGTTGCCTGAGCCAGTGTTGCCAGATTATATAATTAATGCACAAGTATCCAGATGGTATATAGTGTGTTTGGTAATTATTGTTTACTATATCTTTCAAATGGTGACAACGATGAAGACTATTGCCTTTATTAGCATCATCGGTAACTTTGTCTTTATTAGCTGTATCTGTAGCAAAATTTCAAAACTATTTCGTGGCATTATAGAACGTGAATATGGATTTTACTTTATATTACTTTATCTGTTCACCAATGATTTGCAATGTGCGGTAGTTTTACATCGTCCTTGAATATTAGGCCAATTTTTTTTTTTATTTCCATGAGGTTATTTGGATACTATTTTCTAAGCCTTGCAAATCTTAAGGGTTCATAAGTTATAGCAATTTGATTAATAGCGTATTGGTTAGTACAATCCTAGCTCTGTAGTGCCAATCGGTGGCAAGTCACAGCCTTGGTTTGATACGTCTTGCAAACTTGCAGCTTCTGGCAAGCGCGAGGCATATCGAATCTGGGCCAAGGCACTTGCCACTAAGGATCCGAAGGTGAAAACCTTAAAAAGAAAGTACAACCGTGCCTCTAGGTACTTTAAGTGGCAAATTGCCAGAGCAAGGTCCGAGCACATCGCTAAAATCGGCGAGAAGCTTGAGAGCTATCCGTCCGGAACTCGACAGTTTTGGGCCCTCTCAAAGGCTGCGCTTGGCAACTTTAGCCGGCCATCGCTTCCACCGCTACGCACAGAAAATGACATCCTGGTCCATACGGCGAAAGAGCTCAATGCCTGACATTAAATTTAGTCAGAAAGCCATTAGGCGAGCTCTGTCTTCCTTGGACATCCACAAGTCGAGTGGGCCAGATGGCATTTCTCCTCTTGTGCTCCGTTCGTGTGCTCCTGAGCTGACACCGGTGCTAACGCGTCTATTTCGGCACTCTTACTCAGTTGGCGTAGTCCCAGATTCGTGGAAGAGCGCTCTTATCCACCCGATTCCGAAAAATGGCGATGGTGCCGATCCAACTAACTACAGGCCTATTGCTATTACCTCCCTGCTCTCAAAAATTATGGAGAGCATAATTAATAGCCAGCTCTTGGTTTACCTGGAGGATCACCGATTGATTAACGACCGCCAATATGGCTTTCGTCGGGGTCGCTCAACCGGTGATCTTCTGGTTTACCTAACCCACCGCTGGGCTGCGGCTATTGATAGCAAGGGAGAGGGCCTGGCAGTTAGTTTGGACATGGCAAAGGCCTTCGATCGTGTGTGGCACGGAGCGCTCCTTGCGAAACTTCCATCTTACGGGCTTCCCGAGAATTTATGCAAGTGGATTGCTAGCTTTCTCACTGGGCGCAGCATCAAGGTCGCTGTCGACGGTTTTTGCTCCAAATACATGCCCGTGAACGCCGGCGTCCCCCAAGGCTGCGTGCTGTCCCCTACGCTGTTTCTTCTGCATATCAATGATATGTTGGAGGACTCTAACATACATTGTTATGCAGATGATAGCACTGTGGACGCTGTATACTCCGGCCATGCAAGTCTTTCTCGGGAAAACGTCGACCAGTGCCGAAATCAACTTGTGTCCTGCGTTGAGGCATCCCTCGAGAATGTCTCCGCATGGGGTGAAAAGAACCTTGTTCACTTCAACCCCCAGAAGACACAAGTCTGCGCGTTAACCGCTAAAAAAACCCCATTTGTCGTATCACCAGTTTTCGAGAACACTCCCCTTAAAGCCGCGCCCTGTATCAGTATATTGGGTCTCAGCTTTTCGAACGACTGCCAGTATCGCGATCATCTGGAAAGCAAGGCCAAGTTGGCCTCGAAGAAGCTGGGGGTCATCAGCAGAGCGAGACAGTATTTCACGCCAAAACACCGTTTAGCCCTGTATAGGGCCCAGGTGCGGCCTCATATGGAATACTGTTCTCACCTTTGGGCTGGTGCACCCCAGTATCAGCTTGAACCATTTGATCGCATACAACGTAGAGCCGTTCGAATCGTTGGGAACCCAGTGATCTGTGTGGGGCTTGATACTTTGGCTTTGCGTAGAGACGTATCCTCCCTGTGCGTTCTCTACCGCATTTATCACGGGGAGTGTTCTGGAGAACTTTTTGACTTGATACCTGCCGCCGAATTTTCCAACCGCACAGTACGTCACAAACTAAAGTACCATCCACATCATCTGGACACGTGGCATTCGACTACTGTGCGGTTTCGTAGGAATTTTCTTCCACGGGCCACACATCTGTGGAACGACCTACCCGCGGCAGTATTTCCAGGTCGATACGACATGGGTACCTTCAAAAAGCGCGTCTACCTCCACCTTAAAGGCCGGCAACGCCCTTGTAGCTCCCCTGGTGTTACACGGGGCCGTGGGCGACGGTGATCACTCACCATCAGGTGACCCGTACGCTCGTTTGCCTTGTCTTTTCCATAAAAAAAAAAAAAGAACAATTTCTTAAAATATTTTGTCCAAGTTTAAAAAAGCTAGCCGGATTTATTAACGATTGTATTACGATAAAATTCCTGGAAATTCTGTAAATCTAATAATTTTACGCCGTTCATCAACTAATGTCGTCAACTTACTTTTTCGCGATCAGCGTACAGCGTAAAACAACGAGCAAATTTATTGATTATTAGCTAGCTTGCCATCATAGCTACTAGCAATTATTCTATCAAATTTTATAAAAATCGGTTCGACAACTTGAGCGTGGAAGGGTAAGAAACAAATTGACCTTAGTGCTTATAATTAATGAGCTAATCCGTGCAACTTTGTCAATTTCATTATATTGCAAATAATATAACAAAAAGAGAATCAAAATTAAAGCGAAATAATTATCATTTCATTTAGTAGAGACAAAATACGTAACGACGCACAAATACTCTAAGGTCTTATCCCATAAATCTTCAAATATATGGACATCCATTTCAACCAATAGGAAAAATAATTACTTCAGTAAACAAAATACTTATGATAAGCTATTGCACATGAGTTACTCGTTATTGCGAACGGTCGACTGATTTATATTTACGCTGGACGAGTACTGCTTGCGGGCGAGAAGTGCACTGGTAAGCCACAGCGTGACTCCGCGGTCCGCCGGTGAGCCATAAAAATTATATGCAATATTTATAGCGTAAGAATGTATAATATATGTGAACATATATAATCTCATCTTTTTAATGGATTATCTACAAAAAACACTATTATGGAAATTTTAATATACTCGTATTTTTGCATTGGCTTAAACGATTTTTCTCATGCGGCCGTAGCGGTGAGCCATGTGGCGGTTAAGTGTGTTAAGAAGAGAAAACTTGAATTATAAATTCGTTACAATAGGGTGTACTGGTTGCTTGGAAGAAATTTTACTCTAACCGAACATAACAAAATATTACTGTACAAACACGTCTTTATGCCAGTATGGACCTGTGGAATACAGTTGTGAAACCACAAAAAAAAAAGCAATATAAATATCATACAACGATTCCAGAATAAAGTACTCACAGTAATAGTTAATGCTCTCTAATATATTATAAACGACGACCTCAACAAGACCCTTTAAATAAAAAATGTTGGTATATAACGACACATAGTGTTATTATATAACGATTTAATAGTCCTCGCACTGCTTGTATTTGTTCTAATTGGGCTTATTCCAGTTCAGCTTTATAGATGGAAGCTATTCTTCTGTAAGTTTAATAAAAAAGCCGTCGATGTCATACGATTTGATTTTGTTTAATTTTTGGGTTTAAGATACAAATCTCATTCACAATTGTATGCCTTTTTAGACGGTTGTAATAAAAGTATAGATAAAATTGAAATGTGATTTGCTTTGCTAAAGTTATAGGCTTCTAGAGTGGAGTGACTGGTTGTCTAAAATAAGTAATATTTTGTTATCCTCACATGGTTTTACAGATGTCTTGAAACGCAGTAACTAATATAAAGTAGACCCCATTCAGTTATTTTAAAATATAAATTGTGCCTGAGGATCTCCTTGTCTCGTAGGAGACCGGGTACAAAAGTAACATTTTGTACATTTACCTTGATTGCTAGTTAGGTGTTATTATTTAGATAGAATTATTATTCCTATTTATAAATTCCGTTCATTTTTTTTAATTACTGTCTTAATTAACCTTATTATTGTATATTTTGTGCGAATTACAGCGACTTTAAAAAAAGTCATTAGTTGTTACTTTCGACCACGTTGGCAGGACAAAAGTAACAACTTGTGGGTCGAAAGTAACAGGACAAAGGAGTTAAAAAAACGATTGGAAGTATTAAATTAACACAATGTTTATTTTAAAACTTTGTAATTACAACAAAAATAATCATATAAATGTTAAATGTTCAACAAATCAACATTAATTAGAAATTATTCTTAATGAGATCAATCATTATCCTTACGTAATATTTATTTTCTAATCAGACTATCAATTATTTATCAGTCTTCTATTTAGACTCGCAATTATGGCACATGTAATTTAGTTCATCATTGACGCATTCAGCATGTGACCACATTTTACATTCGATGCACTGTATCCACTGCTCATTTGGTCGACTATTGCTAAAATTTTCTAAACAAACGAGACAGAAGCAATCTTCGTCGTCAGATTGATTTTCCTTGCTATTAGCCTTATTCGATTTTTTTCCTTTTCCCTTTCCTTTCGTGGATGTAAAACTTTTCTTTCGTTCTCCAGTATCAGTTCGTAAAACTGTTCTCTTGGCTCTATTTCTTTGTTGGTATTCTTCTTCAATTGCATTTTTCTCAGGGGTGTCCGTTAATATTGCCGTTTTACGTTTTTTACGTCCTTTGTTTGTCACAGTCCTTGGACCCGCTTGTGGCAAAGGTCTTATATCTTTAGGGGAAAAAGTATTTAACTGAGAAAAACTTGCTTGTTGTAGTCCGCTAGGTCCAGGTACTGGCGAGAGACATTGTTGATCAGATATTGAGTTAATTAACAGCACAGAGTTAGCTAATTGAGAATCAGTTTCAGCAGATAAATTATCGGGTAAATCTTGCATAGACGGTGATTTATTCGATATCTCATTTCTGTCTATATCCGTGTTTTGGTCATTAGATGATGGAAGATCATGTGCTGGAATATCCGGATCAATTTGAATGCAGGACGTTAGATCAAAAGTGGTCAACGAAACGGCATTATTATCTTGTAATGGGCGATCAGTTACAGACGATGGTGCATAATCAACAGCAGTAAAAATATTCCTGTTAAATGGACTTATACCGGTACAGGTAAACCCCGCAAGTACATTTCTAACAGTGACTGAATGGGGAAATGCCTCTTTCACAATCCCAGGAATGTAATGGATTGTCACTGTTTGCCCAGGGTGATTTCGCATCCAGTTGTCAGTAGCCGTGTTTATCATTTTCTTGAATGGTCCAAATACTGCTCTATCTAGAGGCTGCAGTTTATGAGTGCAATGGGGTGGAAAAGACAGCAATACAATCCCATTTTTTTTACAAAAATCCAATGCATGGATGGATATATGTGATGCATGGTTGTCAAGAATTAACAAACATTTCTGGTCAACTGCAGGCTTGACTTGTTTTTTAAAATGTTCTAGAAACAGTAAGAATTCCGCTTCCTGCATCCATCCACTACCATTTCCAGCTCCAGAACAACCAACAGGACCTTCACGTATTAGGTGGTCCTGGTAACGCTTCAATGGAAATACAAAAAATGGGGGTATGTGTCCTCCTTGAGCATTAACAGCAACCGCAACCGTTACAAGTCTTCCACGTTCTGCTGAGGTTATTGCACCTACTTGTTTGATACCTTTTTGGGCTACAATCTTTCTAGGTTTTTGAACAGTTGTCACACCCGTCTCATCCATATTCCAGATGTCTTTTGGCTCAAATTTATACCTATCCATAACGTCAGCAAGGTTATCAAAAAACTTACTAACATTATGTTCATTAAAACTTGAGGCCCGCGACAGACTCGTAGCTTGAGGACACCTCAAAGAGAGACTCGGGTGCCGTTTTAAGAAACCCGACAACCATTCCTTACCTGCCATTTCAGTTTCGTGCCACTTTTCAGGAAATATTTTTCTGTTTTTAACCGCCAACTCGTATGCCAGTTTACGGACTTCAGACGGAGATAACCCAAAATAAACTCCAGAGCATTCGATTAAGTAGTCCTGTAGGTTTTTTTCCTCGTCAATACTAAAAACACGGTTGACACAACGGTAGCCAACAGTAGCGCTAGTATTTCCTGCTTTTAATTTTGTAATGTATCTATATAATGTCACATGGCAAACATTATATTTTTTTGCCAAGGCTCTAATTTTCACGCCATCCTTAAAATGCTCATCAGCTGCTTTTCTGTACACTTCCATGTCAGTAGTGCCTCGTGTGGTTTTCCTTACACGTTGTCGCGGCATTCTGTTGAAATAAAAATACACATAAAACAATTAATTTAAGTCATTAGAAACGGGGACAAAAGTAACATGTTACTTGTGTACCCATTGGGCTATGTTACTTTTGTACCCAACTATATTTTTGTTCAAACATGAAATATAACCTTGAAATGGAACGAACTAGGCAAAAACGAATAAAAACAATATATAAACAATCTAGTCAATAATGTATATGCAAATATTCATTAAGATATCATCCTTTTAATACTAAGTAAACACTAAATAAGTAAATGTCAAAAAACTTACTTTTATTAGGTGAAATTACGCAGCGTCCTCTTACACAACCTAACGGCACGTGGCGCGCTTGACGACTGAGTGCAAGTGAGGGGGGTGCGGCGGGCTATCGTTTAATGGCGGCGAACGCGAAGCGACGTTTTGATTAATAAATATAGCTACAGAGTATTTGTTACTATTGACCCGCCGTTACTTTTGTACCCGGTCTCGTATATATGAATATTGGTGATAATGCTGATAGACGACAGCAACACTCATAGCACAAACAGCAGTCGCCTTTTTTCCTCTTTACAAAGAATTGACAGTTCTGAGTCATTTTGGACCTGTTTTTGCCAAAAAATCTTGGGTCTTGAACTCTTGATATTCCTGTCCCATTCATATTAAATATTTAATGTGGTTCATATTTATTTTTTATCATGATTTATTTATTTATTATAATCATCAACACAGCATACACATAAAATTAAGTAGAAATGCAATTATCTTAAAATTAATAGCCAAGTGCCGCCGCAATTATAGGCGATGACAACAAGCATATCATACACCTACAATAATAATATTATTAATACTTTAAGATAATATAAATAAATAAATAAAAATATCCTTTATTTCGCTGACTACTTAGCCTAGTTAAATATTTATCTTAATTTCTAGTGACATCGGCATCCGCGTCAGGTTGTGCCATGACGTTGGCCTCCTCCAGACTTTTCCAGTCGTATCTATCTCTGGCTGACCTTCTCCATTTCTTAGACAGGTCATCCTTCCTCCTCTTAATCTGACCCGTCCATCGCCACTTTAGTTCCTTTACTCTTCTGGCAATATTGACCACACTAGTTTTCTGCCTAATATTCGTAAGTCGGCATTTATCGTTTGATTTCAGCCCAAGCATGCTCCTCTCCATACCATGTTTTTTTTTATACTAGCAACCTCTGACATAATCAAAGACTTTGTTCATCTTGTAGTTTTAGAATTTTTTTTCAGTTTTTATTTTTTAATAATTTATCTTATTTTATTCAGATCTAATTACTTTTTAATTTATATTATACATCACTATTTTTGTCTACTATACATTTCTTTTCATTTTATTATACATTATTATTTTATTTATATTCTATTTTATTATACATTTTTGTTTTTGTCTTTGGTTTGTGTTTGGACCCTATTCTGTATTATTTAAATCTAGTTTACTTATCTTTTTACCAGTTTTATTCTTATATGTTTTCTATGATTATGACTATACACTTTATTTTCTATTGTTTTACAACAGATCTCTACTTGTTATTTAATGTACATTACTGCTTGACGTTTGTTACCAATATATAATATCTATTTTGGACTTCACACTTTCTTATTCTAGATGTTTCTCTATGTTTTCAATTTCTAATTAATTTTTCCTTTTATCTAGCTCCAAATACAGATCAATCCCTGTCCAGAATAATTCCGGTACCTTATTCTGGTTTGAAATTTATTTTCAAATTTTTAGGTGTTTTATTGGTTGGAGCCTGTATGAGGCAATAAGTCTGACTTTCCATTTTTGTTTCGTGGATCGATGCTCTGCCCCTGAGAGCCAATCCCAAGGCTCGCATGTGGTTTGTTTTTGCAATTGCAGTTACTCTATCCTGCCAAGTTATATCTGGATTAGATCTAGAGTGTGCGTCCTCCGCCCCACCTTTAGCAATAGGCTACCGTGGAGCGGGCCTGCGAGTCCCACCGCCTGCGGACCGGGCAATCCTCGCTGAAGGCGTTGTGATCCAAGCGGCTATGCTTAGCCCTAACGCAGTTCTTGCATGTAGGGTAAGTAGCCGCCACGAGATCACATTCCGTCTTTAGGTGTTGGCCCCCACAGTGGCTGCAGGTGTTTGTCTCCTCCGTGCAGAGCCTCCTAGTGTGGCCGTATGCCAGACATCGGGAGCACTGCACTAGGGGAGATTGGTCCATGACCCTGACACGCTGCAGGTCCACTCGGAGCGCTCCTAGGTCTGTCGCTCTCCTCCATATTATTGGGGAGACCGACAGAACCAGGTGGCTCGTGTGGGGGTTCCTGGCCTTTTTTCGGAATTTCACCTTCACTCTATCATCCTCCGTGGCGAGATCCCCGAATACCTCCCGATTCTGCTTCCTGAGAGCCCCGAGCACCTCCTCATTGGAGTTAACGCTCAGCAGGTCTCCCAGGACGATCATGGGGTCTCGGTTATCGGCGTTCTCGACACGGAGGTGATTGGACTCTAGCCGATGCCTGGCCTCGTCTCGGTCTTCGACTGTTGAGCATCCGAGAATAATCTTGCTGTCTTTAGCTTTTCTCACTTTTTCCACCTTTATCCACCCCTCCTTTGCAAAGCGGTGGCGCTTTGCGCACTCGCTCCAGTACGTCCTCCCCTGTCTCTAATACATCCTCGGAGGAGACGATGATAGAGTGCAGGGAAGGTCGCACCGGTTTGGCAGTGGGCGCGTTCGCGGTGACGGTCGCGTAGGATGAGGGTTTGTGGGTGATGAGGTGGCCTTTTTATCGAGCGCCAATCTTAGCTCCCGCATTTGCTCGGTGTTTTCGGCCAACAGCCGCGAGTGCTCCTCGATCTTACTCGAGAGGTCCCCCTGCTCTTTGCACTCGGGCTGTTGTATTGTCGCCTCTTTATTGCTAGGCTCGCCCTCTAGCTCCTTAACGAGAGCGTATAACCTCTCTAGAGCTTTTATCACACCGGCTTTTATGTCCGATTTGAGATTGCGGGAGTTGCTCAAAAGGAGTTTGGCGCTCATAAGACAGGCCTTCGCTTCCGAGGTTCTGTCTTTGTATGTCCTCTTGCTTTCTTCCTCACTCTCGGGGCTGAAATCCAGCCTGGTCCCCCTGACGAGGCTGAGGTCGATTTGGTGAGCAGGCAGCGGCGTTGGTCTTGTGTTTGCCAACTGGTCTCTGTTTGTCTCCTTATCTGACGGGGTCCTGAACATTGTGGAGGTGCGCGTTTAAAGGTTAAAATTGGGTGTAAATTGCCCGAAAACTATATACAATACCTAGTACTTTCAACAGTCCGTGGTGTAAAGAGCCACGTATGTCAAAATAAAAAGAACAAGAGCAAAAGTGAAGGAAGAAGAAGATATATAGAGGGTGAGGGGAACTAAAAGATTTTTCGTTAAAAATCTGATTTTCCCCTCTAGGCCTACCGTGTCAAGTGTTAAAAATTGAAAATAAATATTAATATAAAGTTATATATGTATGTATAGAAGATAATTACTCCTGCAAGTTTTGTTATATTAATAAGTTGACTAGGTAATTGTATAAAATTAAATAATTTATAGTAGAATTATAGTTAAAATATTTGAAATTAAAATGAAAATTAAATAAAAGTAAAATTATAATTGAAATTTAAGTTAAATTAGTCAAAATTATTATTAAAATAAAGTCAAAAAGAAGTTCAAATTTAAAGTCAAATAAATACCAAGATTAAAATTAAGTCAAGTCAATTCAAAGTAAAATATAATATTTTGTTTGGTAAAAGTACCAAATATCAATCTAAAACAGTCAGTGGTGTAAAAAGCCACTGATAGTCTGAGTATACTTTATTAACTAGTTTTCCTGGCGTCTGTACGCCAATAGCTAAGCAAAATGTGTAAAAAGCGTGTATTTCACGCTGTGCTTCCTCCATACCATGTTGGCAGACTTCTATTTTTTTGATCCTGTCCTTTGTTAGTGTCCATGTCTGTCATCCATAAGTTAAAACTGGAAGAACGCAGGTTTTAATACCTGCAACTTTAGTTTTCTTTGTTGTAGATATGGATTTGTTTTTCATTACCTCCTTTAATGATCGGTATCTCACCCAACTGTTAGTTATTCTTTTTTGTATTTCCTTCTGCACTGCTCTTAAGGTAATATAACTTGTCTTAGGTACACATATTCGTTTACATAGTGTATCTCTTTGTTATTTATTACTATTTGGACTTTAGAGTTGTTGGTCATGAGTTTTGTTTTAGTAACTTTAATACTTAGTCCTGCTTCCCGTAGTTCATAGTCCATACATCCCCTGTTGTTCCCACAAAAATGTAAGAATTAAAAAACCCAGTTACCATACTGGATTTTTGAATTCTTACAATTTTTTAAAACAAAGCCTAAATTTTTAAATTTTTAAATGCCTATAGAATTAACGTGAGTATTAATTCTTAAAGAGTAATCTAAAGTTACGCCTTATATCTACCTCTTTAAAAGCAACGCCTTTCAAATTGTAAGAACTGGAGGTCAAAATTTTCTTTCTGCAGAACCGAACCAGTAAGCATTTATCGACAATTAAACTAAGTTTATTTATATCGCACCAGTTAACAAGTCGATCGTGATCTCCCCGAAGGAGAGTAACATCGGCAGTGCTATTAATGTTCTTGAATATTTTCATATCATTGGCGATTAGGCAGTAATCAGAATGAATAAAGCAACGTCCAATGTCGATGAAAATATTAAAGAATAATGAGCCTAAGTGAACTCCTTAAGGGACCCCCGAAAATGTGTCTAACCAGTCAGACTCATAAACTTTAACTGCCACTCGATTAACAGTGATACCGCGGTATGACAGTTTTTGGACTAAAATGGCATGATTTACAGTATCTAACGCTTTGCTAAAATCTGTGTAAATAACATCTAGATACGATTTTTTGTTGTCTGATAGATACAGCTATTAGTGAAAGCAACAAGGTTTGTAGTCGTAGATCTTGAACTAGTAAAACTATGCGACTGTCCTGTAATAATATTTTTTATATGCCAGGCAATGTAGGGTTATAATATTTTTTTAAATAGTTTTCCAAAGATAGGAAGAATTGATATTAGCATTAATATAGTTTATAATTGATTCCTTTTGTCCATTTTTGTGTAAAGAAATTATTAAAGATTTCTTCCAGGGTGACAGAAAAGTACCTACTCGTGAGAGATTTATTATAGATGATATGTAGGGGAGTAACAAGCGTCTGTCCAACTTTATGTAAAAATATTGCAGGAATGCCATCGTGCCACTTTTGTAACTATCAAGGTGTTTTAAAATATTCAAAATCTCGTTCACACTTGAGGTAATTGATGACAAACAATTGAAAGAGATACAGTTATTGCTAATAACATTATGGCGTGAATATGATTCAACACTGTATACTGAACTAAAATAATCAGCAAAAAGGTTAGAGATATCTTCGCCACTAGTTGAAATTCTATGGTCAAAAAACATTTTGGCGGGGTAGGTAGATACTTTCTTGTGTTTTAGGAATGACCAAAAAAGTTTTGGGTTGGAGCATATGTTAGCTTCTAACTGAAAAAAATATTTTTTATAGCATAACGCTGACAATTTGTAACATCTTTTTTTTAGCAAATTAAAAGAATTCTCGAAAAAGAGTAAGGTATGAAGAATGACGCTTAAAATTTGGTAGATCTCATAACGAAGCCATACATCCTAAAAACTTTATTTGTGATACTTTCAAGTCAAGATGAAGCTTATCGTCCATTAAGACCCCAAGATCTCTGACGGATTCAACAGTTTCAAGTTACACATCACGTAACTTATGCAAAAAGTAGCTGTAGTTTTTCTTTAACGGAAAAGTAGCCCTTTATATTTCGATAGAGTTTCTCTGTATTGCCTCCTGGAGACGCTATTTTAAAGTGTGTGCAATCCACTGCACTAATAACTCTAGAGAATCCAGCTATTTCATAAAACTTCTGCTACTGATGGCCTTTCTTGAGCAGTGGGCATGCGTATATATTTATTTCTTAACGATGCAATCTCACTTGTCACTTTCTCCAAGACACAGCAAACTGTTGCCTTACTAATATTAGCAGTGTCTCCAACCACTGCTTGCAAGCTCCCTGTTGCATAAAACCTTAGCGCAATCATTAACTACAACATAAGAGAAATGCCATCCCGCGGCTGTATGTTACGCTCTAACTTTGATTTGATTTGGTTCAAAATTAATGTAACAGACGCTTTGGTAAAGCAGAAGTGACTCTTAACCCTTAAATGGACGATTTTTTTTCACGTTTGCAAAAAAATATATTTGTTAATAGACATGTATTACTGCCTAGAAAAAATGATAAAAAAATCTAGACATGAATTTACTATACTTTTTTTTACAATAATGTGAATGTTGTTTATAAACTACATTGCGCATTCATTGAGATTTTACAAGTATGGGTAAGATAAGAGTAGATATTGTTTTTCAAATGTATTTATCTATGCTTCATTATGATATTTATAAAAACAATTGCTTTTTTTCGTATCACATAAAGATACACGACATTTTTGGCACATTTTGAATGTAAAGCCTTTTAAAGGAATTGCTTGAGCTGGTCCTCGGAACTTCTTCATTACAAGTTCTCTTTGTATGGTGCTCCCACTAGGTCGACCACGTTTAGCGTCGTTTGCACGTAGACCCAATTTACAGAAGGTTTCAGCAAGTTCTAGTCTGAATGTACCCAAATTAAGAAGTTGATCATTTCCTTTTATATTATTTACCTTCTTGAACATAACCCATGAATTTATAACTGCAAGGTCAAGGAAATGATAAAATAAACGCATGGTCCACTTGCGGCTCTTCATTGTTATGTGATAACGACCTATAAATGAATCTAATAAGTCCACACCTCCTATGTGGGCATTGTACTCCTTGATGACTTTGGGGCATGGAATAGCAACTCTCTCTTTCTTCGATTTATCAAAGCGTGTGACTGTAGTTGCTGGTTCTGCTCCTACATAAGTGGAAAAAGGTTAACGGGTTTGTTATCTTTCCATACCACAGCACTTACGTCAATACCAGTCCTCTGGGTACGTTCTTTTTCATTATAGTGTTTTTTCAGGCAATTTGCAGTTTCTCAATCGGTTAACTCTCACTGTTCCCAGTGAGCAAATTCCCTCCTTAGCTAAATAGGTGACGAGAGGCACAGAAGTATAGAAGTTATCGAAATATATAATGTGATTTACATTGCGTGGTACCATTCTAGCTAACCTGACGACTGTATTGCCAGACTCTCCCAAATCTGGCTCACCGGCTAAGATTTTATTTTTGGAGCCCCCTCCACAATACACTTCAAATCTATGAGCATATCCATGTAGACTGCAGATGAGATATAATTTGAAACCCCATTTGTGGGGTTTATTGGGCATATATTGTTTTATGTAATGGCTCATTTTGGTTGCACACATTTGCTCGTCTATGGAAAGCCTTTGGTCTAAGGGAACCTTCCCGAACTGGCAGTTGAGTGTTTCCTCAATAGGTCTTATTTTGAATAGCCTGTCATAGTCTGGATGATCTTTGGGCAAGCATAACGTATTGTCGGCAAAATGGAGAGTGGATCTTATTTTTTCAAATTTTCTTAGCGGCATAGTATTTTTTATGAGATCATAACCAAATGTGTCACTCCAATAAGCCCTCGTGTTTAGAAATTTTATAACTGAGGTGTACATTAGAATGCCTAGAAATTTATTTAGGATATTTTCGTTTATAATTTCAGGATTGGAGATTTGTTTCTGGGCATATAAGTTACTTTGTTCTACAATTTTCTTTTTTAGATCTGATGTAAAATAAAATGAAAAAAAATCATACGGCGTGTTACAAGACATCAATGCTTCCGTTATCTGAATTTCTCCCCTAAAAATAAGGTTGTCTTCAGCAGTAACAAGGTTCCGTTTTCGCCAAACCAGAGGTCGTCTAGATCTCCCTTGTGATCTACTCTGGGGTGCTGCTTCTTCGAATTCCAAAATAGGAGAGTCTGGCATATTTTCATAGTTATCGATTACGAAATGAGGATCAGCATCCACTTCATCAGGCTGGGAATTCTCACCTTCATCACTATATTCAAGCACTCGAAGAACATCTCGAGCGGTTTGATAATTGTGACCTTCATCCTCTACTTCGGAGTCTGACCCGTCTAAACCATCTTCTGAATCTTCAAGAGTTTCTAAATACTTTGTAATTTCACTTTCTAGTAATCGCGGCATGCTAAAAACCAAAAGAAAAATCCTTCACCAAACATGCATATATTTAGCAGGCAATGCGCATTGTAGTTTTCCTACAACATAGCAGATTTCACCCTATTCGACAGTAGCATCAAGTGATTTTAAATATTTTAAAACATGAACATGTAATTGAAGATAAAATCAAGCAAATAAAAATATGTTATATACTTACATGATGTTTTATCAAATTCAAACACAGTTACAAAACTTGGTTTGGCGCCACTAGAAAAGTTTTCTTCAAAGTGACATTTGACATTAACTTATTTTCAATGCTTATAAACATTGGATAGTGCCAACATTAAAAAAATGTACAAAATGCGTTCAGAAATAAGAACTAGTTGTCAAAATTAACAAAAAATTAAAAGAAGTTCAATTTTATCTGTGGTTTTTAGTATGTTGTTTAAAAACAACATTGTGCATTTAAGGGTTAAATTCTTCTTCACTGACGTTCGTGTAGAAATTTGGTCTATTTTTTGGTATTCTGCGAAAGCGTTGTCTGCGTGGACGCTGTTGAGGCATGTCCATAGATGACAAAGATGTATCATCGTCGCTCATTATTTTAAGAATATGAATACAGATGAATAAATGGTATCGAAGCAAAAATAACTTTTTTCCTTACAAAAACTACGAGAAAAATATAAGAAAAATATTATTTGAGCACAGTTAAAGTAACCGACTACGCACGCTTAACTTATGACTGATTTAAGTATGGTTTGAGAACTGTCAAAAGAGTTTTACTCAGTTGTGAAACGCAAAATACGTTCTAAAGTATGACTTGAGCACAGCTTCACGCTGTATCCCGCACTAGGCAGGGTAGGCAGAGGGAACGGAAGTGAAACCTAGTGTTATGACACTCCGTTCCACTTCCGTTCCCCACTTTCCGCCGAATTTGAGGCATTGCGTATTGAGTGGCGGAACTCAACGCCGCGCTTTTGCCTTATTACCAGAGCGAAGAAATGAAACATTAAATATTTAAATTGAAAATATTAAATATTTAATTTCCTCGACTGGGGATCGAACCCAGAACCTGTCGGCTACAGTCACACTCTTATGCCGCTGTGCCACGACAGGCCTCACAGCACAGCGCTCAGTAAATTTCTCAAATATTGATTATGGTTTGAGAGAACTCAAATCAGAAACAAAAACTTGCTTAATTAGCCGTTGAGCACGGTTTGAGATTTGCTTAACGTCAAAATCTCAATTCAGAAACCGGCTGTTAGTCTTTGTTAGTGCTAATGTGAAAATGCCACGAGGAGCAGTAATCATTTGTATTTATACCACTACCCCATAAAAAGCATAATTAACAGTGTTTGATATTTTTGCAGTAACATTATCTAATTTATTTATCTTTGAGTGTCGCTTTACACACATAACAGCTTAGAGTAGATTTGGACCTTGTCAATGTATGGCATATTTTTCCATAATTGTTAAGTTTAAAGCTAATAGATTTTCCATTGCTGCACGTAAAATCTTGTAGATTGCTTATTTGTTTCTGAATATGTTCTGTTTTGGCTATAGTAACTTCCTGAATTTCCTTACAATACTTAAATTTTATAGATCTACAAAACCTGGTAGACGATGGTACTGGGATTTTCCAAATTATTATTTTGTTATTGTTTAAATCATACAGCTGTAGAGGCACTAAAGATATTAACAAAATAGACGAATGGTCATAATCTCCTTTTGTCAACTGCCTGTAGTTGCTTTGGCCAGAGCTGCCATCTATACCCCGCTTACAAACAAGAGTAAATTTTTACTATGAAAGTTATTTAATACGTCAAACAGCAATTGAGATATGCGAGCTGCAGTAAGATGAAGCAAATCCTGCACCCTTATATCCGCACCAATTTCACTTACTTCAATGGCCTTCTGATCTGGATAGCAAGGTTGCTTGGAGGTTAATATTTTACTCCATGAGAGGTATATATTAGACTCACATTTCTTTGCCGAAGTTCTATAAGCCAGATACGTTGATTTTAAGGATTTGGTGTTAATAATAAGGCCTAAAGCTTCATCGTGGGTCATTGAGATTACTTTACGTTTGGCTTCTTCTACTACCGTATGCGCACGCTTATATGTATGGGCAGACTTAGAAGTTGTTGGTTTAGTCAATTCAGACACGATTTCAGCTGCAGATCTTTCTCCACTATTCCTTAAACTAACTTGAGTTGCGAAAGAAAGTTTTTCTGTATTGGCCTGAGCCAATAAAGATTGAACTTTCTTTTGTTTCGCTCTTTGACAACAATACTCATTTTTTTTCTGTTCGTCTTACATGAGAAGGTTCTGCCACGTTTGAGGAGTCTTCTTCATCTACCACTATAGTATATTTTAACCAATTTTCGTTACTGGCAAAAAAATGATATCGGTTTCTGTGGCAGGGTCTCAGACGATTTTCAACAATTTTTATGAATTTGTCAACTTTTTCCATGATATTAATTGGTGTGCGATACCTTTTATTTTTAAATTATTTACTCTGCAAGCGCGTTACGAATGGTTGAGTCTATTTATCCGGTTACTGTACAAATAATTGATTGTTATTTGTACAGTAACTGGATTATTAGTCCAGATACATTTAATATTTTTTTGAATTATAATTATCTTCAACATTTTTTTAAAATTATAACATCTTAAGAGGTAACGGTGGTAAAATATCATCATGGGGGCCGCCATGTTTTTTTTACATATTACATCTATGTAAAGTGGTCTCAGAGAGAGAATCGATGTCGGGCATTTTCGGTTTTTTGTAACTCAGTAATGATAACGACACGACAGTAGACTTATTTGAGGAGAGAAATGTATAAAGCTCTTCAAATAATATAAAACTGTTCTTAACCTAATCTAACCAAAAAAAAAAATACCCGGATGACTAATTAGAAATTATTCATACAGTTATCGGACTAATAGTCACTTCGTTTACGAATTGTAGTCGTTTAATAGTAATCCATTTAATCAAACAATTCAGAATTCGATATAGATAACATTTTTTCTTATAACAAAGAAATATATAAATGTTGCGAGTATTTGCACGTATTTTTTTTAAATTTAATAATAAATCTATGTAATAATAGAAAAACTAAAGCAGAAGGCGTGGAGTCGCGTGCATTTTTTTGAAAGCTTTAATACTTTTACAGATATATGATATTTTACTTCCTTTGGATTAATGTAGTAGGAGAGTTCTACAGTACCATCACCTTAAGGTTTATCAGTTAAGAAATCAAAATACCTAAGGTTACTTGTTCAATACCAACTGAATTATTTAAAAGAACTATTGTGCTACAAATAAAAATGAAAAAACAATCATATTATTTATGAAAAATCAGCTTTATTATTATAATTCAAAGACTAGAAAAAATGTAACTTATTAAAATTGTCCTTCAGTACCGGCCACTAAGTTAGTAACCATTATATAACACAATAATCACAAATGTATTGCTCGGAAAGCTCTGATATATTTGCCCAGGCTTCATGGACTCAAACCTTACAGTTTCTACATTGTATCCAATCTTCCTCGTGAGATTCAGCACACAAAGGGCAAACTGTCTTCTGTTCAGTCGGCCTGTGTGGAGGAGGTAGGTTTTCGTTGGTGGTTCGTGTTGTTTTTTTACTGATCTCTCTTCCTGATATTAAAATCTTATCCTTTTTACCTTTTCCTGAAACATTTTTATCTCTTGGTCCAAGGAATTTCTTATTTCTTTTATCACCTCTTTTCTCTTCTTGCATCTTTTTGTAAGGGGAACTTGTCATGATTTCACTTTTTTCAGCGTTGCGACGTCGTGCAGTAGTTCGTCTTTTAGAAACATCAGGAACGGGCGAGAGTTCTGTTAGTGCAGCTCTGAAGTCAGGTTGCACACACGTTGTAGATTGGGCCACAAAATCAGAGGGACGCGTCTGAGATCTAAGTTCTGGAGAGGGTAGAGATGTCGCTTCTGTTGTTGTGTACTGCGGCTGAGGATTAAAATTTGGCACAACTGATGATTGAGCAGATGTTGAAGGTATGGATCTGACAGCTAAGAAGGTGAAAGCAATGGTTCTGATATTGGTGAATTCTCTGTAACGTCAGTCATGAGACAACAAATGAAATCTAAATCACTGAAAACATTTTTATCGAAGGGGTGTATGCCGGTGCAGCGAAAGCCATTAACTGCGATATCCATACGAGAAACTCGATTAAAAGCGGCAGCAACAAAGCCAGCAATATCGTATTCACTTATTCTAACAGCAGGATTTGATCTCATCCACAATTCGTTTATGAAACCGTTTAAATCCGCTTATAATAACATAAGCGGATTTAAACGGTTTCATAAACGTACGATCTAGTGGCTGTTATTGTTTTTAATAGCACTGATTCTGTCGTTTAATGTATATATGTTTAAAGATTTTATTCTCAAAAAGAAATACAATTTCACTTATATGAGAACAGCCAAATAAATGTTACAGGTTAAATCGCCTAACAAATTACATGGAACCCAGTAAACAAAGTTATAATATTTTAATCCAATATAATATAATATATAATAACATTTTAAAAATAGGTTTTCTCCAAAATATATTTTGAGAGTTGAGATTTAAATTCATTAACTGTGTTTAAATTTTTTATAGATCTGGGTAATTTGTTATATAGTTGTGCTCCCTCAAAAGTAATATTTTTCTTAGCAAATTTATTTCTAGTTCTTGGAAGAACTAGTAGGCTTGGTCTACGGGTGCTATGTTTACTGCTTTCTTTTATAAACGTCAAATTGGAATGTATTGTTTTTCTAATTATTTTATTTATAGAAACACAAGAGTTATATGTATAAAGTTGTTGCAGGTTCATGATGTTTGTTTCCTTGTATATTTTAGTTGTTGGTGTCAAGTGTGGTTATTGACAAAGTATTTTAATTATTTTATTTTGTTTTCGTTGAAGTGCTTGCAATATTGATTTTCCCGTGTTACCCCAAATTTCAATTAAGTACAGTAAATGTGATTTTACTAATGAATTGTAAATATTATACTTTATTTTCTTAGGTATGCATTTAGAAATATTTATTAGTGACCCAATTAAGGAAGAAAGTTTTTTATTTACGTAATCTATTTGAAATTTAAAAGTTAGTTGATTATCTATACGTAAACCTAAGTACTTTTCACAGCTTTTTTGTTCGATTACACCACATGACCCACTTACTATTGAAAGTTATCAATAGTAAGTGGGTCATGTGGTGTAATCATTTTATTCTTAGTTTTAAATATAATATAGCAAGTTTTGGAAGCATTAATAGTTAGAAGATTATGGTTGAACCATTTGTGTAGGACATCTAGATCATGCTGAGCTTGAGCAGTTAAGTCATTTATGCTACTACCAAAATAAAATAAACATGTGTCATCTGCGTATAAAGTCAGATGACCGTTTAGTTTTAAGGCTGCAATATTGTTTATGTAGATTAAAAATAAAAGTGGACCTAAAATTGAGCCCTGCGGGACGCCACAAGTAATAGGTAATGCACTACTCGTAGTTTCACCAATTTTAACGATTTGCATCCTGTTTGTTAGGTATGATTTTAACATTTCATGTGCAGTACCCTTCACACCGATTTTTTGAAGCTTATATAATAAAAGTTTATGACTTACGGTATCAAAGGCTTTTTTAAGTCAATAAATATGCCCAAAGCTATGTTCTTTTTATCTAGGTTCTGTCTTATTTTTGTTACTAAGTCTATAGTTGCAGTAGTAGTGCTACTTTTAGCTCTAAAACCATACTGACGTTCGGTTATGAAGTTAAACGAGTCCAAATAGTTAGTCATACGATTGTAAATTAATTTTTCCAAGATTTTTGAGAGAACAGGTAGCACCGATATAGGACGATAGTTTTCTGGGTCTGTCAAGGAACCACATTTATATACAGGTGTTATTTTTGCTACTTTTAATGAGTCTGGGAATATCCCTTGGGACATAAGCTTGTTAAAGCATTGTGCCAAACATTTTGATATTATTTTGGATAAGCATTTTACTGTCTTTGTGTTAATTTTGTCTATGCCAGTACTTGCATTTGAATCTAAATTATTTATCAGACGTTCAACCTCCCCTGAACTACATTGTTTGAATGCTAAAAGTTCATGATTGTTGTATTCGTAGTTTGAATGGATCGAGTGTGTAATATTGTGGTATATTGTTGGTATTTTTTTGCCAAGAGGGAACCTATCGTTGCGAAATAATTGTTAAAAACGTTGCAAATATCTTTAGTATCAGAAATTATTTTTGATCCTACTATTACTTTTAAAGGAGCACCACTTCTACTTTTCTTATTACTACATAGTTCGTTCACTAATGTCTTTTTGGGATTTTTCGCGTTGCTCGTAAATAGTCTGTAATAGTATAAATTCTTTGTATTTCGTATTAACTTAGCTGTTTCAGTTCTCTTTAAATGGAATTTATTTTTAAAAATTTCATTGTTAGGATTATTTTTGTATTGTGTCCATAGGTAGTTCCTTTGACTCAATATATCGATGATATCCTTGTTAATCCAATCGTCTCGTATGCTGTTCAATATTTTGGTTTTTGTTTCCTTACATTTAATAACATTTTCTTTTATTATGTTTTCAAGTTCAGTGTAGCTTTTTATTGTGTTAATTAATTGTGACGTTTCTAATGATTTATACAGGTTAGTGTAATTTATTTTTTCATAAGTAGTTCGCAGTTTCCTTGGAGTTTTAAATTTGTTTAGCTGGACGTGTATGTTTTTGTGGTCTGATAATGAATTAATAATAGCAATGTTAAAATTATTCATTTTTAAATTTGTGCTTACGTGATCTATGATCGATTTCTTTGTCGTCGAATCTCTAGTGCAGTATGATTTATTAATTTTGTTTAACAACCTATATCCTCATTCTTGTATTATTTGTTTATATTCGGTTAATCGCTTGTTGTGTTCTAATAGGTTTATATTAAAGTCACCAAATACAATTGATCTTTTCCGCTGTTGTAGTTGGCTGTCATAGTCACTAATAAATTGTTTAAAGTTTGTATCACCAGGTTTATAAACCAAACCAACATCCATAGAACATTGTTTAATGTGTATCCACAGGTAGTTGTTACCACCTCTGTAAGTTGACTCTATTAGACTATGTTGTAGATTATTATGTATATAAGCTGATACTCCACCTCCCCTTACGTATGTCCTGAAATTGTAGTAGTGTGTATAATTTTCTATTTGTAACTTCGAGGCTTGATCTTCAGATGTTATCCAGGTTTCAGAGAGCAAGATGATATGTGTGAGGCTTGGTATAGATTTTAAAATGCACTTGAGTTCGTCTAGTTTGCCTTTTTTTTAATACTACGGGCATTTAAATATAAGAAAGATAGTCGTGATTTTTCAGTCAGTAATTCTCGATAATCATTTATGATTTGGTAATTTATTGTATCAGTTTTATTTATATTTGTTGTTGTTGATTGAAGTTTTTTGTAGGAGATTTGACGATAGTCGGTATTCCGTTCAAATATTTAATTGTTATATCAGTTTCGCCACTGACTATTCGTGTGTTTAACTCATTTTTTATTAGTGCGTAGAATTTATATTGGGCCGGAGTTTGGTCGGAGAATATTTTCAAACTATTTGGAAACTTGTTACGACTTTTTAGAATTGATAGTGCTGTCTCTGATTTCTCAAAACAGACTTTAATTTTGCGAGATTTTCCAGGATTATTTTTACCGATGCGAAAAATACTTTTTGGCTTTGGGACATTTGTAATTGTGCGCTCCAATATTTTAAGTATTGTAGTCTCATCCTGAGAATTTCTCTCCGCGTGGCTAGGACAGTTGTCATTTTCAGCAATTCCCATGATAATAATTTTATGTTCTCTCTTCTTACGTTCTTGTAATTCATGGATCAGTTTTTCGTTTGTATATAATAAATCACTATTCTGGGTTGAGAGAATCGGGCTTACTTTTAATTCCTTTATGTCACTTTCAAGTAACTCAATTTTTTTATTATCACTATTCAATTTTATTTCTAGTTGATTCAATTTAGATTTTACGTTACAGTGCTCTGCTGAAATGATTGAAGTTGAAGATTTTATATTTTGTATTTCGGAGCTAATTTTAATTATATTATTATCAAATGACTTTTTAATTTTCTCGTGAGAGACCTTCAGACTCGAAATTTCTGTTTTTATTGTTCCAATACAGTCGTTCAATTGTACCATCGTTTGGGAATTAGTTGCAACATATGTTTCCAGTAGTGTTGTAATGCGGGTTAATTCGCTGCGTATCAGTTTAATATCTTCTGAGCACTGACATTCCTGATCAGCTGTTTGTTTTCGTTTATTACGAAAAGTTATCTGCGAGCCGGGAGTATCCACACACAGTTTTGACAGATCAGGCTGTGATCCTCCACCAGTGGCGGTAGGAGGCGATCGTGTTACGCTCATTATTCTTCTTTTTAGATAAGGTACTCCCAAAACAACACTCGCAAAAAGTTTTAGATATATTGTCAATAAGGTCGAAAAAGTATCAGCCAATATACAAACTTACTGGTATAAGCGTACGCGCCAAACGTAGGGTCAGTGTGCGAGCGAGTCAAAAAATAGCAACCGTTCTGCTTCCGCGGGTGTGAGGTAGGTGACTCCTCTCACTGTAGATGCACTTTGGTATTATTTTCTGTTTATAATATTTTATGCAGTTATGATGCTAAATATATTTCACTCAAAGAATAGAATTGCGAAGCGGTTTTTAATTAATTTGAGGAGACAACAAAAACACGTCTACTTTGAACAACGGTCAGGCAATTTATTGTACTTCGGGGTACCTGATAGCGGTCTGCAGCGTGACGCGCACTCATCTCGTTATTTAGTTTTCCACAGCTTTATGCATATCTTCCGGATCCTAGGTGCCCTTTTTTTGATTTGTCAGTACATTGTTTTTATCTCTAGGCATTTTGGAGTTTCTGTAAATAAAAACCTATTTAAAATTAACTTAATGACTGACCGGTACTGCAGGACAACGCAATGACCGGTACTGAAGGAAACCGAAAAAACAAAAAAGTTTTATTTTAGCGAAAAACTAACGACCAAAATTGGATTTAACATTCGATTTTAATAGTCATATAACCATTTTTTACTTACCTGGAGTTACTTGTTATAATTTGAATCGTAAGACTTTGAAAATCACTAATTGAATTATAATTACGTAATGTACGTTACTTGCGCGCAACACAAATCTTTGTACTAGTAGCAAACCTGTCGTGACAGGTCGACGCTGCGCCGGGCATATACTTGCACCAGTGCATCGCACTAATATCGGTAAAACTCCTAGCGCCATCTATTATAGGATTATAGAAATTGCAACTGGCCGATACAGGATGCTGGCCGGTACTGGGGGACTCTCCTTATATTTTAAATAAATCGGTATCTTCTTACTACTTAATGAAATAGAACTGTTGATAATTAACAAACAAACACAATTAACAGTAAAAATAGCCAAATATTTTAATTATAACAATGTGATAACTAGACATCGGATTATATGCACTATTAAAATGCCAAAATATGCATACAAATATGCTCTAAAAAAGGGCAAAATATGCACTAAATATGCACAATCAAAAACCATTCATTATTATGTATTATAATATAATTAACGTTTATTTATTATAATTTTTGTGACAATATACAATAATATATTTTTCCAAGTTTTCTACAGCAAACTTGTGACGCTTGTCGCTTAATATTAATTTATAGGCTGAAAATAACCTTTCGACATCAACTGACGTTACCGGACAGAATTTGAAATTTGGCGCCATTTCTGCAGAGACCTCCTCAGGCAGAGATTGTCCGGTGCTGTTGATAAATGAGTTAATTTTCTTAATTTCCTCAAGATCAGGGTTTTTACACAAAACAGCATCTAATTTGCCACGAACCTTTTGCGATATTGAACTCGGAAGGGTGTTCAATCATTGTTTCTAATATTTCTAAGGACTTGCACAAAGGAAGATTTTTAGTTTCTAGTTTCTCAATTGCATCGGGTATATTGCTGAAATGTGTGGCAATAAGAGCAATATTTTTTTTTATTGAAATATCCTCAAATGCCATCTGGCTTGAATTGATTGCAACGGCGTATAATTTGTCAAATTTTGCAACTACTTCTTTTATGGCTTCAAAATTTTCAGCATAAAACAATACAGCTTTTAACCAAGTTCCCCAACGTGTTAATATTGGTTCTGGAGGCAGTGCTACGTTTGGTAGTTGCTCTTTATATGCTTGTACTCGCGATGGTGCTTTTAAAAACACTTTTTTTGTAGAAGAAATCAATTTATTGACTATCCCGAACTCATTTCTGACCTCTTCCGCAACTCGATGTAGTCCATGGGCTAGACAGGTGATGTGAAGCAATTTTGGGTAAAAACTTTCAGAGCTTTACCAGCTTTTACCATATATGGCGCACCGTCAAAAACAAAAACACATTTTCTCGTCCATAGAGGAATCAGGAAATGGTGATCTAATGGAATCATTTATGAACCGGGCGATAGTTGAATGATTTGTTTTTTCTGGGACCTTGCAAGCAACCAAATAAGGGGTGGAGGGCTCTTTAGATAATTTTCCAACAATTAGACTTGCTATATATCGCCCACATGAGTCTGTCGTTTCATCAGCTGATATCCATATTAGATCGTTCAAGAGATCGGCGCGTATTTCACTAAGTACTTCTTCGTAGATTATTGTCAGATATTTTTTCCGAATTGTGGATTCTTCAGGAATTGACTGATTAGTGCAATATTTTTTAAGGAATTTGCGGCATATTTCGTTATTTAATTGGTGGAAAGGAATATTACAAGCAATAAACAACTCACATAATTCTTTGTTGAATTCTATTTTGTTTGTAGTATCCGAATTGGAAGAAGATGAGACAGTAGTTGTTGCCGACTTCTTATTGGTTTCTGTCTTTCAGCTAAATGGGAAGCAGTACTCACATGTTGATCGATTTGATATTTTTTTGATGAAGGAATTCGCTTCTCACAAACTTTTGATGGGATTCGACCGTTTCAATAATAAATTGAGTAAGATTTCTTTTATAATGTAGTTTTATTTGGAAATCAAAATCACATACATATTACAATACGAACCATAAAGTAAAAAAAATATTCTCATAGACATTGACGCGTGGGACATCAGCGCACCAAGCGGACAAAATACGAACTACAGTTATGGCGGCATCTTTTAAAATTACCAATCAATACTTAATACTCCCACTTAAATTTAAAAGATGCAACTACACTAGATGAAAGGTTTTAAAAACCAGAACTGAAAATAGATCACAAAACTTTCATGACACTATCTCTAATAAAATTAAACTTATTTACTGGTAAAGCTTTGGTAAGGAAATCAGCAAGCTGATATGAACTTTCAACATATTCAATATGAATTATTTCCAGCTCTACTTTTTCTCTTATAAAATTATAACGTACATCAATGTGCTTACTTCTCTTATGAAATACAGGATTATGTATTAATTTAATTGCACTTTGATTGTCTACCTTCAATGTTACAGTGTTCTGTGGTTTACCTATATCTAGTAAAAATTGTCGAATCCACAAAATCTCTCTAGCGGCATCACTAGCAGCATATATTCAGATTCTGTTGTGGACAGTGCTACTGTACTTTGCTTTCGACTTGCCCAAGTGACAGGTCCACCATTCATGAGAAACAAATATCCAGTGTTGGATTTTCTAGAATCTAAATCACCCGCAAAGTCAGAATCTGAATATCCAACTAACTCTGTGTCACTATCATATACAATTGACATTTCTTTAGTGCTTATCAAATAACGTATGATTCGTTTCACAGCATTAATATGTATAGTTCCTGGGTTACTTACATACCTACTTACTAAATTAACAGCATATGTTATATCAGGCCTAGACACTGAAGACAAAAATAACAATGCTCCCACTGCTTCTCTATATGGGAAATTACTGACAATCTCATTTTCATTTTTAGACAATTTTACATTTACATCAACTGGTGTGTATATAAAGTATCAACAAAACTTGAATATTATTAAAATATCCTACAAAAATACAACTATCTGCATGACATGACTTAAACCCATAGGTAACAAGAAACGATGTGAACTTCTTGTTCCAACAGCGAGAAGACTGTTTGAGACCATACAAGGATTTGTTCAACTTACATACTTTTGATGACTCAGCTTGAACACCCTCTGGTACCTCCATGTAGATCTTTTCAAAGAGCTCGCCGTACAGGAAGGCAGTCTTCACATCAAACTGTTCTATTTCCAAATCTTCTTTTGCTGCTATACTTAATAATAATCTAATGGAATCATACCTGGTTGTAGGTGAGAAAGTTTCCTTGTAGTCTATGTCTTCGATTTGGGTAAACCCGCGAGCACATAAACGAGCTTTGTACCTCTCTATTTCTCCTTCTTTATTCTTCTTGATGTTGAAAACCCATTTGCATGTAATAGGTTTCTTTGCAGTTCTGTTTGTTATTATCCAAGTGTTGTTCTTTTCATGGGATCTAAGTTCCTCGTCAATAGCTTTCTGCCAATTCTTCCTCTCATAACCAGTTACAGCTTCTTCATAAGTCTCTGGTATGTTAATTTCAGTTAAATAACTATGCATATTAAATGAAACACTTTTAAACGGATTAATCGCGTATATTGAATGGTAAACATTTTTGGGAAACCCGACGTTTCGAACACTTTACAGTAGTCCGTGGTCACGGGTAGACTGAGGTGGCATTTGTCTGTCAGTTGATATAATTATTATATCAAACTACCGCCAACGATTCCTTAATTGCCTCGCGTACTGCCCTGGATTCTTGCAGAATGAGCTAACTGTATCTGGTCCTCTAGTGTGGTGTGCTGGGGATTTTAAATTTTTTAATAGTGGGTCCCAGGTGGTGGAAAGTTTCCAACCATCTTCTCTATTGAAATTAGGATGTTTTTGTATTTCAATAGCCTCGCGGATCATTCTAGGGATATATCTATTCTCCCTAGCGAGTATGTGGGGTTTATCAAACCTGATGTAGTGGTTGGATTTGTTCGATGTATGCTCACACACAGCTGACTTTGATACATGCCCATTCTTGACATCGGAGATGTGTTCCTTCACCCTAACACCGATGCTTCTCTTTGTTTGACCTATATATGATAAGCCACAGTCACAATCAAGTTTGTATACACCTGCACACTGCAAAGGAATATTACTCTTCACTGGTCTCAAGAATTGGCTCACTTTCTTGTTAGGCTTGAAAATAGTTTTAATAGAAGCTCTTCTTAAGATGTTGCCGATCCTGTCTGTAACACCCTTTACATATGGTAAAAGTGCTGGTTGCCTCTCAACTGTAGGTGGCTTGTTGGTCTTCTGACAATGCTGGCGGGGAACTGGCAGCTTGTTCTGATGAAGAGCAGTCTTCACCTGTCGAAGCTCGTCCCCTAGGTGTTCAGCATCGCAGAGGTGGTGGGCTCTCTGAAACAAAGATTTGCCAACGGTAGATAACTGTGTAGGGTGGTGGTGAGATTCACCATTGAGGTATCTATTGGTGTGTGTGGGTTTCCTATATACTGTGTGGCCTATTGTGCCATTAGAATTCTTTATGACTAAAACATCAAGGAAAGCTAAAGAATTATTTGCCTGTAATTCCATTGTAAACTGAATATTATTATTAATAGAATTAAGGTGGTTTAAGAATATATAAACACTGTCCGTAGGTAAAATTGTGAATGTGTCATCTACTTCCAGCAGAAGCAAGATAAACTTTGGCAAATTTTGAAAGGCTTGGGTATTTTTTCTTCTTTGCTAACAACCACTTGTACCGAAAAAATAAAAATCCAATTCGTTTCCCACAGCAGTCTTCTCTACGTCCTCCTCATCATTAGCATTTCGCATATTATCAGTAGCGACTTCAAAGCAGTTCCAGAAACTGTCGTGTATTTTAATAGTCCTTCCTTATTTTCATTCAAGTTTATTTTCTTATGGAGTGGAGAATAATGGTTTTACTACTATCTAGTAGTACCGACGACGATTCTTCTCCACTCCATAAGAAAAGATTAAAAATAAATTGTGATGAATCTTCATGACAATTTATTTTCAGAGCACCTAGAAGATTTTTTATCTTGTTCTTTCTGTTTGAACTAGGAAACTCGTTTCGAAAAAAAGTAGCAATGAAATGGAAAAAACAAATATCTGAATTGTTTTTTTCATCGAACCTGAATCGCTTTTTAAGCTTGACTTGAAGTGAAGAAGTTATTGTTACTAAATTTGATACTTTCTCAGCTGTCTCTGCTTTTTCCAGATAGTTCAATAAAGTTACTATGTGTGGAATCACTTCAGAGATGATAGAGATAGCGGAGATGATTATTTTTATAATCTCATCGAATGGTTTGAGGAGTTTTGTTCTTCTGTTATGTACAAAGAGACAGCTCGACAAACGCTTTCAATAATCGCTCTATTAAATAATAAATATAATTCCAGCGAGTGGTCACACTACGTGCGTGTGCGTGTGCACACATTCGGTATTCAGCCATTTCACTATTCGTTGCAGCTCTAATTTAAAATAACCATTGCTGCTTACGACAAAATTTTGTCCTGAACATGGCCAAAGTGTATGACTCAACTAATATTACGAATGAATTCAAAGCCACTGGTTTATACCACCTTGATCCTGATGTAATACCCGATGATGCTTATGCTCCCTCAATTGTAACAGAAAACTCTTTACGCCCCCTGTATCTGAATTTAAGAGGCGTTGAGATGTCAGATTTTTCGTCTGAGTCTGATACAGGGTGGACCAGAAATAATCGCGAATTTGAAAAAAATATAATAAAAAAACTAAATACAGTTCACATACAATTTTTATTTCAATTAAAAGAATACATCGGGGAAATTCATTTCTTAAAAATAACATCATTGAGGTGTGCACCATCGCGCCGCAAACATTCCTCGAATCTGAACCTCAAATTGGTAAAAACTCTCGCACATTGCGCGGGGAATAGCTGTCATTTCTTCTCTGATATTGGTCTTTAACTGATTAATTGTTGCTGGATTATTGGAATACACTTTACTTTTTAGGTATCCCCACATAAAAAAGTCCGGTGGCGTTAGTTTTGGACATCTAGGCGGCCATGCAATGTCACCTCGGCGCGATATTTGTTTCCCAGCAAACATCTCGTTTACGACCGCCAAAGAGGCATTAGATTTATGGCATGTCGCGCCATCTTGTTGAAACCACGTCGCACGATTATAGGCTTCAAATTGTTGCAGTTGCGGAAAGAAATAATTCCTTAGCATGGCTATGTATCGGTCAGAGTTTACAGTGACAGATTGCTCTTGTTCATTTTCGAAGAAATAGGGTCCGATAATTCCGTGCGCTGATATGGCCGCCCAAACGGTTACTTTCGGCGAATGCAGAGGCTTTTCATGTTTTGCACGTGGGTTCTCTGCAGCCCAGTAACGACAATTCTGTTTATTGACATGCCCATTTATGTGAAAATGGGCTTCGTCGGAGAACAGAATATTGTTGAAACTCCGAAAACGTTCCAGCATTGTTTCAACAAAAGCTCGTCTTAAAATTGGATCATTTGGCTGTAATTCCTGCACAAGTTGAATTTTATACGGGTGCAATTTCAGATCTTTTAACAAAATGCGACGCAAAGATGTTCTGGATACTACGGTATCCACAGCTGAACTTACGAGTTCAGCTGAACGCTTGCGAGTCAATAGACCAGGATTACGTTGAACTGAAGCTCTAACTTGTTCAATTGTGTCTTCCGTTCTTGTTGACCTTGGGCGTCCCGCAGGCTTTTGTTTGAGAGTCGAACCAGTAGTTTCGAACTTTCTGACCCACGATCTAATCACACTTTCCTTCGGACACTGATTTAGGTCATGTAATCCAAACTCACGCCGAAATAAACGCCGAACAATAGCGCACGAATCGCCATTTTTGTAATAATGTTTAACGCAGAATGCACGTTGCGCTCCGGTGAAGTTATCCATCGCGACTAAATTTCCGAGAACCGAGCTTCTCAACCCCACCACCCGCGCGGCCCCCTCTCATATCGTTCAAGCGCAAGAGTGTTTTTAAAATCGTACGCCTTTCTGGCCCACCCGGTAGATGAAAGATCTTTTGTAATTTAGGTAATGTACTTGCTTTCAGTAATTCATTTCAGTTTTAATTGCACAGAAGACTTTTATTATTAGTTAAAAAAATACTTTTACACAGTAGCATAGTACACATTACACGGTAGTAATAATCAGTATGACGAAAATTAAAAATACAAAATAGCACGCATATTACTTTGCTACCAACACCCCCCTTCATTGAGCCTTACAGCATCAAGCATCCGTCAGAGCAAATGGCTCTAGAATTCTCGAGCCTGGTGGACCAAGGACAAGTAGATAGGTACTACTGCCAAGCGGTGTGAATGTTCACGGACGGTAGCAAGCTTGAGGAGGGAATTCCATTTGGAACGACGCCGCGGAAACCAGAGCCTTAAAGTTTAAGTTAGCTTCGCACTGCTCCGTGTACCAGGCCGAGTTGCTCGCCTTATGCATGCTCGCCTTATGCATACAATAATGCTTGCACATCCGGCTGAGTCCTTTAGCTTGTACACTGAATCAAGATCATCGCTTGAGTCAGTGATAGGCCAGAAATCCCTCCATCCATTAGTCGCAAAAATTAAGGACAACCTGAGAGCTTGTCTCACCCAGAATAAAAATGTCATTGTTCTGGGTGAAAGCACATGCAAGATTGGAGGGAAATGAGCGCGCGGATGAGTTGGCAAAGTTAGCTTGAAAGCTCAAAAAGTGGCCAAACTATGATGCATGCCCGATTTCATTCGTCAAACGACTTCTCCGTCTGAAGGCAATTGACGTATGGAATCGAAGGTACCAATCTGGTGAAACAACCGCGATAACAAAGCTATTTTTCCCGGACGAATCCTGCGCCTATAGTACCGTCGGCAAATTAAAATTGGATAGCACTCTCGCACAAATATTGACTGGTCACGGCGGGTTCTCTGAGTACCTGAATCGGTTCAGATGCAAAGAGAATCCGTCCTGCGTCTGTGAGCCGAACGCCATCGAAACGATAGGTTACATCTTGTGTGAGTGCCTAGTATACTCAAGAGAAAGGTCTGATGCCGAAGAAAAGAAGAAAAGTGCAGAAAATATAGAGAAGCAGTGGTACTGTCATGCATGTGGCGAGTAGAAAATAGAAGACATGAGGCACTGTACCACTTGTCAAAAGTCACGAAGAGTATATGGGTTTACAAAAAAAGATCTCATATTTATATGCCCATATTACGATTAAAATATCCAAGATACAAATCTTGGATCTTCCTTTTTATTTTGTAAGTTTGTTTCGGAATTCAATTATTACATTCATCTTTTAATCTTAAGAATAGCTGATTGTAAACATTCCCGATTACAAGACTAACTAAGTGTCATGATAAGTTTTTGTAATTACACTAGTTTATATTATTTTATTACAATGAATATGAAAGGTTCATAGTCTTATTGTTAGTTTCGGCATCTTAGAAACATTTTGGCCTTACAAAGAATGAACCCATAAGAAGGCCATTTTGAATAAAATAAAGTATTCAATTGAGGATTTAATGTTTCGCTTAAATGATAGAGCTTGTGGTGTAGTTTTAGTAAAAGCGGATATATTTATTGTTACAACTCTATTTTTAAGTTTAACAACTGATGTATAATATTGACCTTATTTAGAGTCGTGTTCTTTGCAAGGCCATTTAGAAGCCTATTACCTAATTTTAATCACTTAATACACTTTTATTTTTATTAAGAATATATAAATATATATGAATAAAATATATACATAAAAGTGTACTAAGTGATTAAAGTTAGGTAAAAAAAATGACATTTATATGGTGCACAATAAAATAAAGTATTATTTAATAATTAGTTTCCTTCATTTATCTAGAAAAAAATATTCGTAATAAAAAGTGTTTCCTTGTTAGAGTGGCAATCCTTGGTCCACCCACCTTATTTATACCCATGCTGTTTAGCAGCGAAATTGTTTGTTATGTAAAGTTAAATGCTCGTTTACATACAAGCGTGTCGGCGAATCGGATACTAATTGTTTACTGGAGTTAAGGCCCTTTATAATACGGTATGCACTTAACACATTGTCGCGTATCATTTTACTTGTAAACTTCACTATAATATTTTTTGATCTTTTATCTTGCCGTTCACCATGAAGCACCCGGAAGCTTATACTGGAAGCTTAATCTCGCGATATTAGAAGACCGTATTGGAAGCTTAATCTCGCCTCGTTTTTCGTTTTTATACGAGTATCAAAATCGTCTGATCGGGCGAAAGAAAAGCTCATTGATTTTTCTATGTCATTAAAACGATTGTTTGCTGAGATAATGGACATGTTCATTTTAGTCAACCTCTTTTATTACATATATATTCAAAAACAATATTCTTTAGGATATTAGACTATCTATCTAATGCGGTTAGCGGACTTTGCCCAGATTATGTCCAGTGGCGTAGCGTGCCTTGGCGGGGCCCCGTATAAAAACATGTTTTGGGGCCCTTACATGGTAAAGATTTTTCACAAAAGTAAAAAAAATATTGTGAAAAAGAAATATTTATTTATCATAACATAATTTAACCATTTTACTTATGAAAATCTAATTTTAAATATTCATTCTTCTTGCCTTTTTTGCGGCAAACTTTAGTAGCAACTTTTAGTTTTTCTAAAGTTTCTGACTCTATGAACTATAGTCATATGTCTGACCGCCGTTCTTGTCCCATCAAAGTTCTTAAGTAATTTTTATCAATTTTAATTTCGAAACATTTCTCTCAGCAGTTGCAGTTAAAATAGAATCAATACAAAAACAAAAAAACATAAAATATACTTCTGAAAATAACACATAATAGGCATAATGATGAGAACATTGCAAGCATGTGATTGTAACACCCGATGCATGTGTACACTGTCATTCTATGAAATTTAGGTGGACACATACGTAGTTCTCGTATTTCGTTTGCCGAACTAGTTTCAGGTCTTCGGTCAATTTCTTCAACCATATCGTCAGCCAGAACTCGTTTTAGCACTAGGCGTAACTCCCTTGGTAATTGACTGCACAAAACACGTTTTTGTATTGGGGTAGCACAAGCAAACGGGCTAATCAGTATTAAGCTCCTCTATCTATAATTTTAGGTTGATGCATGTTACATAATATATACTGTGCGGTAAAATACCACCACTGGCCACCTTCTTGCTCGGCGGCGGATAGAATGAATGGAGCATTTTTTGTCGTGTTGTAATATATTTTAGTATCTTCGTCTACTACGATATCGTGATGCATTGAGGATACAAGTATCACAGATCTATTTGTCTTATGTACATAGGAGCAAATAGGTTTTTGTTTTGTAAAACCAAACAAAGTTGACTGGACGTCTCGATATTTTTGCGGCCGAAATTGGCTTGGTATTTTTTTTTCATTGTGTTACGTAATAAACTTACGTTTTGAAAACTCGTCTATTAGTTCTACAGAAGAGAACTCGTCTATTAGTTCTACAAAAGAGAACCAGTTCTCGGCAGTACATTTCGATTACTTCCTTCATTTGGTTTTCTACGTGCACCCGAAGTGAGCACGAGAAGTTTTCTATCTTGTGTGGTCAAGCCGACACCGTCAGAGTTTGTTCCGATATAAATATATCCGTTATAAAAATAAGAGTTCTTTGCCTCATATTAGGATCGTATAATTAGTCCGTATTTACCTGACTTTTTCGGCACATATGAAATCATGTGACTTCTACCTCGAAATTTTAGCAGCATCTATCTGTTATGACGCACTCACTCAATTCGTATGATTGTTGAGAATTGTTAACACACTTGCTAAAAAGAAAAGATATCGCTGCCAAGTGATCATCGTTTTGCCTTTCAGCGCGATCATCTGGATTATCGAATTGCAAACACAATAAAAAAATTACAAATCTGTTTTCTGACATGGCGCATCTGAATATTTCACATCCTGTACCATCCGTAGCAAATTAGTAACTTGCGTGTTATATTTTAAAATAGCTTAATATAGTAGAAGCCCCACAAATGCCTTCAGCTCAGTCATATCAATGTCTTTCAGTTCAGGTTTATTCTAGAGAGCGAACTTTGTTCTATAGCTATAATTTTTTTGTTTGTCCAAATCAATATCAATATGTATTTGTGCCAAATGCTTAAAGAATCTTTAGCATCTTCACTTGTTGATTATGAAGTAACAAGTATGCGTAATTACGTAATGTTGCAGTGTACGAACTCTAGAAGTGGGAGGTGTCCATTTATAACAATTTTTACCGTAGTAAAAATTTGATCTTCCTAATTTTGAAAGAGGTTCAGCATCATCAGAACTAACGGTGTTACCTTCTTCTCTAGTGATCTGGATTAATTATTGCTATCTACTTCTGGAATATTCTCCTCTATATTTTCATTTTGGTCACTTTCGCGTGAGTGCAATAGTTCAGGATTGAACACCAAGAACCCGTCAATATTGCCTTCACTGTCAGATTGGTCTGAAGCTAGCATGAAAGCATTGAATTCTTCAAACGAAGGACTATCTGGTCGTACTATTTTTCTTTTTGATGAACTCGACTGGTGGTGTTGATGTTTCTTAGCGTTTACTGCCATTTTGCACTAAGACAGAAAAATAGTTCGAAATCGTATTTGTATGAAAACTGGGGACATGTAGACCCACAGGCCGTCAATTTTCTATTTAAGATTACTTACCTGCTTCCTTCTGTGGTCTTTTTAGTATTATAACAAAAGCTACTGAGACGAAGGGTCTCATAAATACGTGACGCCTGTGAAACTATATGTCACTAGTTAAACGTAGAAACAGGATTAATAATAGTGAAGAAAAAATATGACGAGCACTGAGATATCATAACTCTCTAAAATATTAATTATTTTTATACATTCTTCACGTTCATTTTTTATTTGAAATTAAATTTAGTTGGTAAAAACTTTTCATGATTAGTAAAAAAAATTCTTTACCGGTATTAAAGAAAGAAGAAGAGAAGACTAGATACCGTCTGTAGGACATACCTTTTAAAGAATAATCAAAAATTTTTAGATGAATCATCACTTCGCAAGTTTGTAACGTGCCCAGCAGAATGAACATAATCGGCATTTGGCGCATGCTTTTTTTAGGGGACAGAAAGTTGCTAATTTTTGATTTGTCTTGTGTTGTATTCAGAATTAATTTCAGAAATGGAGCTTTTTCCATTTCTGAGATAATATTGTTCCTAATAGTCTAAGAGCTAGGGAACCCTCCGAGTAACGGTCTTCCTGTTAGGCTAGAAATTTTGTAGAATGATGAGTCTTAGCATGCCAAGGTCAAAAACCATGACCTTGCAGGTCTGGATCTGTCTGGATCTGTCCAGCACGTCATAAGCCTTTTTAATTTTTAAAGTGTAAAATGAATAAGATTAAAAAACTTACTGCTGAAAGCTTCAAAATTTAATATCATTTAGGTTATGTATTTATAATTATAAAAAAAAATGTACAGGCGATTAGAGTACGCAAAAGTACCTACTAGGTGAATCCAGAGGTGCACAGTTTAGAAGGTATAAACTTTCTTCTGTAAAAGCTAAAATTTAAGTATGTGTTTTAGTAAATCATTTAGAAGAAATGTTCTGAACAGCATAAGTCCTTGTCAGACGAGGAGTAGGATGCTAAGGGTGTGCGAGTAAGAGACGTATCGTAAATGCATATAGTGCGAAGTACCAGGACGTTTTGATGTTGTCATTTTCGATGGATTGCGATTCATCTGGAGCAAAATCTGAAAGAAGCTTACGACGCACGCGCGCCTGGGGCAACAATCGTTCACGAGTCTCGCGCCGAACACAACGTAATATTATAGGCCGTATACGTTTGCGACGGCAGTTCGTCTACTACACTTGCATTGATATGGCGTTTACCGGCGCGAAACAACTCCACTATGTCACAGTTTTCCAGCTGAATTCCAATTTTAGACGCTATGAGTTTTTTTATGCGTTACGTTTTCTCCTGTAAGATCTGGAACTGATACCTCAATATCGTTTGACATGAAACCTTGTTCTTTCTCATTTAAATTATTTTTAATTGGTTAAATGTTTTTACCCTTTCGTCAATTTGTGTGATTGTTTCGGTTTTCCAACTAGTAGGTACACGCTGTTCAAGATTTTTCATCTTTTATTAATATGTACAATCTCACTAGTACACTTAATAAGATCTTCTCTTAAACTTCTTACGTCATTACGGAATTCTATCATGTCTGATCGGAACTGACTCATCTCCTCACGAAACAATTTAATTTCGGACATGAGATTACTAGAATATATTTGACTGTTTTCATGTGTGACACTTAATTTTTACTATTATTCTTATTCAGGCTTTTTAGCATCGGAGAAATTTCACCATAAGGATACCGTTTTGGTAGAACAAAATTGATTTATCCAATTTGCTACAGCCTCCGCATTTATTCATAATTAACACTAGATGTCAATTATTTAATATGAAGAGAAAAAAATATTTCAATTTGTTTCGTTATTTGGTACGTAAATTACAACAAAAATTTAATTATATTTTTCGCTCCAACGCTTAAAAAAAAAAAAAAATGAATAAAGTTATTGATACGTTGAAAGATGACACAAAAAGTATGCTTTAAGCACGTACAGCAATGCTGGACATTTCACTGTTCAGTTTATCACTTATATCTTCACTAATGAAACAGATAACATTTCTACAGAGTCACTTCGCACTACACATTATAATTGTAAAGTCTATTCTACTTTTTTATTTTAATTTTTGTATCCTACGTGTTAATAAAGACGTGTGACACATACATTTTTAATAATAATGCTCGGTAACATGGACCACTTTCGAAAGAATAGTTTGCAATTCTATATGGAATATGGCACCAACAATTTAAAAAAATGGATAAATATTCCTGAATTGTATAAAAATTGGGACCCTTACCGGGAATTGGGAAGCTTACCGGGATTTCATGCACTAACCAGTTGCGATTTTAACCCTTTTTAAGAAGAGGAAAAAAAAGCTTTTACAATATTACAAAAATCTCATCAGTATCAAAAGGCATTTGCAGCGTTAGGAAGTGCAGAAATAAAGAAAGAACAGATTTTCTTCAATACTTGAGAAATTTGTATGCCAAATGTACAGTTCGAAATGTCAAAGATTCAATGACGCACGACGCTATGAGAAGTTTCTTACTATATATGACACGAATAATACTACAATATTAATGAAAAAAATAATTAATTGTATTTCATCAAATCATTCTAGCTTATATTCTAATTAGTGTGTTCTAAAAAATAGTCTAGGTTATAAATTTCTTAATTTTTATAATTTCCTTTTTTTATTTTTATAAAATCACCCACACACTCCCACCACGGGAGTGTGTGGGTAATAAAAAATATATTTTTGGTATTTTTCTCTTAATTTATTTTAATTAGCATTTACTTCACTTATTTATTACACTATTGTGACAGCCAAGACAAACGGTTTGAGTTTCTCTATTATAGTTTTCGTTACAGCCTCGTCCCGCTCCGCGAATGCGTTTTTGAGACTGTTCTCCAGGATAGACTTCTTCAGGTTATCTTCCTACCACATCGTCCGCGTTGGCCTGACAGTATACTCTTCCTAGAGCTTAAGCAAAAGTGAATCCAGGATTAGGTTCCAGGAGGTTGGCCGTCCGATAGATCCTTGGACGGAGCCCTTCGTGGTTTCCCTCTCACTTGTAGCTCTTGCGTAGTTGATTGTTATTCTTCGGTCCTGCAGGTATGATGTTACTATTTTGTACAAGTTCTTTGGACAGTGTTTTTGCACCACTTGGTTTTTGATCGATTGCCACCATGCGTTGAGATCATAAGTCCAACCTTTTTGTTGAAGTATATTTGAAATTGCCGCTTTTTCTACTAATGTCATTTTGACGAGTTGCAACGTAAGAGCGCTGTAAGCGCTCTCTGCTCCGAATATCGTGCTGTGATGTACCTAGATTTAATAACTTACGAAATAAAACAAAATATCATTATAAAACTCTTTTAAAAAAAAACAACAGGTTATGGGCCCAGACCATAATCTAGCCGCGAAAGTTGCAGAAAGTCGAAAATAATAAACGTATATGTCGCCGGTCATAAAGTGATAAGACATAACCTCTCTTGAACACGCAGTTGGAAATAAAAATTGTAATTACTAGAACATGTCGTCAAATTCAATGGTATTAATTGAAAAACTGGTTGGACGGGATAACTATAATACCTGGAGGTTTGCGGTAAAAACGTACTGGCAGCATGAAGAGCTTTGGTGCTGCATAGAAAATGAAGGTGAAAGTGTTGATTCAAAACTTGATCTGAAAGCTAAATCAAAAATCATATTATTAGTGGACTCAATAAACTACATACATATTCAAGAGGCCAAAACCGCAAAGGAAGTCTGGACTAACAGAACGCTTTCGATGACCAAGGATTAACTCGCCGTGTGGGTCTACTCAAAGATCTTATAACAACCTCACTAGATACCTGTTAAGATATATAAGACTATGTCAATAAGATAATTACAACAGCAGATAAATTGCGAAATATCTCATTTGAAATAAATGATGAGTGGCTGGGTACTCTTCTACTTGCCGGTTTACCCGAAATGTACAAGCCTATGATAATGGCATTACAGCGGATTCAGTGAAAACTAAGCTCTTACAGGAAATTAAGAGCTCCGAGTCAGTGGCATTATATGCCGGGAATAGATATAAGCAGAGAGCACAAGCAAATACTGAGAAAGTAGTTAAAGGTCCCCGTTGCTACAAGTGTAATCGACATGGTCACATTAAGTACTGTAAAACAAAAAGGAAGGATCAAACTCAGAAAGAAAAAAATGAAAATGGTTATGTTGCAGTATTCTCAGCATTGACTTCAAATGATAAAAATAAGTGGTTTATTGACTCCGGAGCATCCATGCATCTAACTATGAGAGAGGACTGGCTGTATGATTTATCACCAGCACCTGTGAGTAGCATCCGTATCGCCAATGATAAAATGCTTACAGTAAAGGGTTGTGGAAAAGTGAATTTGTCAATAACTGATAAAAATAGACAAACAAAACTTATACAAATAACAAATGTATTATTTGTACCGGAGTTATCAAGTAATCTTCTCTCAGTGAGTCAACTTGTAAAGAAGGGGTATTCCGTACAGTTTCATGATGACGTCTGCAAAATACACAACAACTCAAAGGAAGAAATTGTGTCATGCAAGTTAATAAATAATATGTATTGCCTAAATGGAAGTACTGTGATGGCATATGTCAGTAGCTCAGGTGACAATGACAGCTACTTATGGCATCAAAGGATAAGTCATCTCAACTTATCTGATCTTAGCAAATTACCTAATTGCACAAAAGGTGTCAAGTTGAATGAAACTAAAATGAACATGGTGTGCGAGTATTGTCAAGAGGGAAAACAGTCAAGACTGCCGTTTCCCAAAGAAGGCTCCCGTGCGAAGAAACCTTTGGAACTTGTTCATTCGGATGTTTGCGGCCCGTTAGAAGCCAAGTCACTTGGTGGGGCAAAATACTTCTTGACATTTGTGGACGATTTTACCAGGAAAGTATTTGTCTATTTTCTTAATAGTAAGTCAATAGTAAGTCTGAAGTATTTAGTAAATTTAAATTATTTAAAGTTTTAGTAGAAAACCAACTGGATTTAAAAAATAAAAGACTAAGAACTGATAATGGTACTGAGTATCTTAGTAATCAGTTCAAAGAATATATACAGAATTCAGGAATAATTCATGAAACTTCTAATCCATACACTCCACAGCAGAATGGGTTAGCGAAGCGTATGAATCGCACCCTTATGGAGAGAGCTTGCTGTATGTTCATAAATGCCAATTTTCAGAAATCTTATTGGGCAGAAGCTGTTGCTACAGCAGCTTATATAACAAATAGATGTCCAACAAGGTCGCTCTCATATGTGACACCTGAAGATATATGGTCCGGTAAGAAGCCTAACCTGAAACATATAAGAATCTTTGGATGTGAAGCGTTGGTCCATGTGCCTAACACAAAACGTCAGAAACTGGAATCTAAGGCAAGTAAAATGTTTTTTTGTTGGTTATTCAGAAACCACTAAAGGTTATCGATTTTTAGATACAAAAACAAAGAAAATTGTTATTAGTAGAGATGTTGTATTCCTAGAAAACAGCATTATGAGAAAGTTTACTTCTGTAACAATTTGTGATAAAGAATTTACTACTAATTTAACTGATATTAAAACATGTTCTGAGAGTTCCGAGTCACAAAATCTTCAGAAATCATGTGAGGTACGATCATCAGATGATGATGATGAGTCCTTTTACTCTGATGATGATTCTTTATATGTACCTAAAAGAGAAGTAAACCTAAATCAGATTAGTAGTATAACCACGCGATCTAAAAAAATTGAAAAATAAACAGGAAACTAATACTTACCTTTGTCAAGGTGGAGATCATCACATAGAGGAAAAGCCGAGGACTTACCAGGAAGCGCTGTCTTCTGCTGAAAAAGAAAAATGGGAAAAGTCTATTAAGGAAGAGCTGAAAGGACATGAAAAAAAACGAAACCTGGTAGCTGGTGAAGAAACCTAATGGAGTGAAAATCATCGGCTGTAAGTGGATTTTCAGAATTAAAGATGAGAATGATAGTGTACGATATAAGTCACTGCTGTGTGCCATGGGATGTTCACAGAAGTATCAGGTGGACTACACAGAGACATTCTCACCAACAGTCAGATATGATTCACTAAGAGTAATGCTTTCTAAAGTTTGTCAAGATGATCTAAAAATGGTTCAATTCGATATTAAAACGGCTTTTCTCTATGGAAATATAAATGAGGACATATATATGACTCCACCTGAAGGTTTGAGTATTCAAGAAGGTTTCGTTTGTAAACTATTAAATGTAATGTGCAGTTTATAATAGATTTTAATTATCTGTAGTCCGGAACTGTTTGTTTTATATAACTTCATTCATGTTCACTTTTTATTCTAAATACACACTTCCTTTTACTTACTTGAATCGCAAGCACAGTCGTTTTATTTATAATAGGTTATGGGCCCAGACCCATAGAATAGTAGTCATCTAGGTTGTAAAGTTATAAGTTCTAGTTAGTATATATTAGTGTAAGCAATTGTATCGTCGAGATCACGGCAAAAAACTTTTATACTTGTTGCACGTGGAGCGGCGCGTGGTGTGATCAACAGATATGGCTTCCGGTTCAAATTCCTTTATTGCTAATGTGCCGAAACTAAAAGGCCGCAAAAATTATAGCGAGTGGGCTTTTGCTGCTGAAAACCTGTTAGTACTTGAAGGAAAACAAATGTATGTCAAGACTGAGGGAGTCGGCGAAGCCAGCACGGAAGACGCCATTACGAAAGCCAAGTTGATTTTAACCATAGATCCTTCATTGTATGTACACGTTAAAGATGCTAAAACTACTAGGCAACTATGGCAGAAATTACAACAGATGTTTGATGACGCCGGTTTTTCGAGAAGGATCACGTTGTTAAGGAATTTAATTTCAATACGTCTCGAAACTTCGGATTCTATGACTAGTTACATTACTCAAATAATAGAAACAGGGCAGAAGTTATCTAGAACGGGTTTTGTGGTGAATGATGAGTGGATTGGCTGTTTGATGTTGGCGGGATTGCCCGAGAAATATTTTCCAATGCTGATGGCAATTGAACATTCCGGAATCGCCATTACGGCGGATGTCGTAAAATCTAAATACTAGACTTGACCGGAAATGAAAAGTCGGCGGAAACTACTGCGTTGTACACCAGGCGGCGCCATCATATTAACCATAAATCAAAAGGATTCAACCAAGATGGCGATACGTCAAATGTAAACAATAACAAAAAGAAAGTTATTAAGTGTTATCGTTGCAAGCAGATCGGGCACTACAAAAATAAGTGTACACAAATTACATTATTAAATAAGTGTACAAACAATTCGAATGTTTTTTCTGCGTTATTTTCACGCGAAACCTGCAAGAAAGATGAATGGCATTTAGATTCGGGTGCAAGTGTGCATATAACCTCAAATGTAAACAATCTTCGGAACCCATCAGAAAACACGAGTATAAGGGAGATAACAGCTGCTAATAATGGAGTGATGCCTGTATTATGCTGGGGTGGTGTTGATATTGTTACGATCACATCGAAATGCAGATATAATATCACAGTGAAAGACGTGTTATGTGTGCCTAGTATTGCAACGAATCTGTTATCTGTAAGTAAATTAATACAGAATGGAAACAGAGTGGACTTTCAGAAGACTTGTTGCTATATTTATAACAGTAGAAATCAACTTGTTGGAGAGGCAAGATTACTTGATGGTGTTTATAAACTTAATGTGAAAAATAAACATAACTGTTTGCTTACAACAACTGAAAATATGAAAAGTGAAGTGTGGCACAGAAGAATGGGTCACTTGAATAGTGGTGATCTTACTAAAATGAAAAATGGTTCAGCTGTGGGGATAGATTTTGAAGACAAAGCTGTTATTGATAAAAGTACATGTGCTGTGTGTTGCCAAGGGAAGCAGTCATTCAAAGAGAATGATGCGTGGACAGTAGTGAGTGAAGTGCCTCAAGGTAAAACAGTGGTTCAGTGTAAATGGGTCTATAAAAGAAAGTTTGATAGTCAAAATAGTGTTAGATATCGTGCTCGTCTGGTAGCAAAGGGCTTCACCCAAAAACCAGGAATAGACTATGACGAGACATTCTCACCTGTTGTGCGGCACTGGACTTTACGATTGCTATTTGCACTTTCTGTACAATTAGATTTAAGAGTTACTCATTTGGATGTTAAAACAGCTTTTTTGAATGGTATTTTAAAAGAAGATATTTATATGGCTCATCCACAGGTTAATTTAGATTGTAATAATAAGAATATAATTGTTAAACTAAATAAAGCAATCTATGGCTTAAAGCAGTCGTCGAGGTCATGGTATAATAAAGTTGATCAATGTTTGACAGAATTAGGCTTTAAGAGAAGTCATATAGAACCATGTGTATTTACTAAATTTTATGATAATGTAAAAGTTATTGTTGCTCTTTATGTGGACGATTTCATTGTGTACTCAAGTAGTAAAGTAGAGACAGATAATTTAATTTCAGTTTTGAATAGTAAATTTCAAATTAAAAATCTTGGACAAATAAAACAATGTTTGGGAATGAGAGTAAACATTGATCATAGAAATAATGTTTGTACTTTAGATCAAGAACAATATATTGAGGAATTATTAATTAAATTTAACATGTTAAATTGTAAAGAGGTTAGTACACCTATGGAGTTAAAGCTAAATATAGATAAAGACAACAATGTTAATGATAGTAATATTCCATATCAACAATTGATCGGTAGTCTCATGTATTTGTCTGTGTTAACAAGGCCTGATATAGCTTTTAGTGTTAGTTTTTTAAGTCAATTTAATTCTTGTCATAATAACATCCATTGGAATTATGCAAAACGTATTCTTAGGTATTTAAAGAGGACTAAAAGTTATTGTTTAAGATATGTCAAAGGTAGCTCTGAACTATTAGGTTTTGCTGATGCTGACTGGGCAAATAATGTTGTTGATAGGAAATCATGTACAGGGTATGGTTTTATGATGTCAGGGGGTGTCATATCATGGGAAAGCAGAAATCAAAGGACAGTAGCTTTATCGAGTATGGAAGCAGAGTACATGTCTTGTAAAGAGTCCATGTATTGAGGAGTATTGTTGTCTGAAGTCACAAATCAAGATGAATGTCCTGTTACCTTATATAATGATAGTCAGAGTGCTCTAAAACTTGTTATTAATCATGCTTTACATAAAAAAAGTAAACAAAAAGATATTAAATATCATTTTTTAAGAGATGCTGTTAGTAATAATGTTATAAATATTAAATATATGTGTACCAATGATATGCCAGCTGATGTATTCACGAAATCGCTTAGTGCGAGTAAGCATTACAACTGTGTTAAAGCTTTGGGAATTGTTAATTTGTGATAAATTTAATTTGGTTTCATGTGATGTAGTGGGGGTGTTGTTCTTATGCACATCAAATGAAACTTAACTACTTACGCCATCTATTAAATGTAATGTGCAGTTTATAATAGATTTTAATTATCTGTAGTCCGGAACTGTTTGTTTTATATAACTTCATTCATGTTCACTTTTTATTCTAAATACACACTTCCTTTTACTTACTTGAATCGCAAGCACAGTCGTTTTATTTATAATATGCTGGAACCAGAAATTTGATTCTGTGTTAAAGAGATTTGGTTTCACTAATAGTCATTCAGATGGATGTGTATACTCTGGTGAATTGGATGGAATTAAAGTGTATTTGGTCTTATATGTAGACGATGGATTAATAATCTGAAAAGAGCAATATATATTAGATTAATGACCTGAAAGAAAATTTTGAAATAAAGACTTGTGAACTCAAAAACTTTGTTGGATTTCAAATTAAAAGAGGAGATGGTTACATATTCTTACACCAAACTAAATATATAGAGAAAATAATATGTAAATTCAATATGAGCAATGCAAATGCAAACTGTATACCAGTTGATATAAATACAAAGCTTCAGAAGAATAATGGAGAATTGAATAAGAAAATACCACAGATACATACAGAGAGGCAGTGGGCTCCTTAATGCATTTGGCCATTGTAAGTAGACCAGATATAATGTATGCTGTAAGCTTAGTGAGTAGGTATTTAGATAGCTATGATGATAGTCATTAGAATGCAGTTAAATGGATTATCAAATACCTAAAAGACACAAAGGAATATGGTCTATACTTCACTCCTAGACAACCAAATGTAGTGGAAAGTTATAGTGATGCAGATTATGCAAATGATACAGAAACAAGACGATCAATGACAGGATATGTTTTATTAAAAATGGTGCCGCTATAACATGGGCTAGTCAGCGTCAGCAAAGCATAGCATTATCAACAACAGAGGCAGAATTCATGGCTACCTGTAGTGCTACTAAAGAGACAATTTGGTTGAAACAGCTTTTGTTAGACATAGATGAATGTAATCAGGTATCTTTTAGCTTGAATATAGATAATCAGAGTGCAATTTCTGTCATAAAAAATGATAACTATCATAAACGGTGTAAACACATTGATATAAAATATAAGTTTGTAAAAGAAAAATATGAAGAAAAATTTATTGCTTTAAAGTATATAAAACAATGTGCTGATATATTTACTAAACCTTTGTGCAAAACTAAATTTCAATATTTAAGAAATAAATAAGGTATCTGTAAGTTGTAAAAGTACAAATAGACGACCGAACTTGGTTTGATTGAACTCCAAACAGTCCGGCAAGGCCTTTGCGCCAGACGACCGAACAGCGAGCTGTACCGTCCAGCAATGTTTTCAGCTTGGGAGTTTTCCCCTAAATTTAGGGAAAATTTTAAGTGAGGGAAAGAGTGAAAAATTATTTAGGGTATTTTTTTAAGGAAAACAACAGCTGGAATAAGAGACTTCATTATTAAGAATGTTTTGTTTTAACTGTCTTAAAAAAAATAAACTATACTTGATACGTTTTTATATATTCATTATATAGAATGTTCGTGGTAGCTTGGTGCCCTCTGTAGTCTAAACAACTATAAGTAAACGAGTAAAATTTAAATTAAAAGATATTGATAAGTATTTCTTCTTCATATATGTGCACTCTTATTTAATAAATGAAGTAAAAACTTTTGTAAAACAATAAATAATGCCCAAAGTTAATAAAAGCTCAGCTCCCACTTTATTTATATTTTTGAATATATCAAGAGTAAGGATATATTCAAAAATATAAATAAATTGGGAAAGAGAAGCGGATGAATGGCGATTAGTAAAAGATAGATTTGAAATTTATTATCACTTGAGTATTTTAATTTTTATCAAATCTTATATCGTTCCTTACAAAAAAATAACATTTGAAAATAATAAAAAACTAAAAAAAAAGTATACATATGTTAGGTACATTAAAAAAAATCTTTTAATGATTTTTTTTAATGTACCACAAAAAATCAGGGTATTTTAGTTTGAATTTAGGGGATTTTAAAGTATTCTTTTGATCAGTTGGCAGCACTGTCGTCTAGTCTGCTTTTGCTAGCACAGCGTGAACACGTCTCGGTATGCCACCTTCACTATCAAAAAATTACGTAACAAAAAATCATTACGTGCATGTTCATTGTAGTAGAGCTTATGTGCTGTTTTGCCACAAGCATGGAAAATCTGTATATAGCTCTAAAATTTTATATAATAGATAAGATTTATTAAGAATAGACTGAATATTGCTTCAGAAAAGACAGCTAAGGCGCTCCGAATCCATAATTGTTGCGAACATGTTGCTACATGTAACGCTTACAGTCTACATCTAAGTAAAACCATTAAACGATAAAATATTTATTAAATAACAGTTATTGCGCGTAGTAAAGAATATACAGAATAAAAAAATATTTTTTTTATAAGTTTCTAGAAATAGTAACAAAAATAATAGAATAATAGAAACTTATTGATAATAAATAAAAAGAAATCTAAATAAACAAAAAGTATAAATAAAAAAGACAATACATTTACTAGGATTTGAAACCAAGTCATTAGTACACTGAGTCCGCCAGCTCCTATTTGAGCTATTACAGCTTACTACAATTTTGTGAATATAACATATTTATAATGATTTAAAAATATATATTATTATGTCTAAGTATAACCATTAAACGATAAAATATATATTTCTTAATAATTATTACGCGTAATAAAGAGTATTTTTGAGCAAGTATAATATATCGAAATTATACTAAGATCATAATGCAAACTGAAAGAAAAAAGAAAATTTTCTAAATTTATAGAAATATCAATTAAAATAATAGAATAACAGAAACAAAACCAAAATAAATAAAAAAAAACAAAATAAAAAGTAAAAAATAAAAAAAAAACATAGTGATAACGAAGGCTTGAACAAGGTCATTCAGATATTGAGACCGCCGCCTCCCAACTGAGCCAATACATGTCTTAAGACTACTGCGAATATTACGTATTTATATAAAATATTAATTTTTAAACATTAGATATTTTTACGTATTTTTAAACAGTAAACAGTTGTAAGTGGATTTATTCTATTTATTATAATATAACTTCTATTTTAATAATTTAAAAGAGTACGTCATTGTCAATTTAATTTTACATAATAACAAAGCAAGTGTATGTACTTTGATTTGTAAATTATAAATAAGTGGATTCATCAATTATTTATAATTAACAAATTAAAGTATCCTTGCTTACTGTCAATAATTAGGGTGGAGAGTGAAATCTGAACTTATATTTATTATTTAATTTTAATATACCTATAGAAGAGATGGAAAGCCGACTTAATATTTATTATTTAATATCAGTATACCTATTTTTACGTTTTTTAGTATAAGTAAACATTTATGACTATTATACCGGGTGGGCCAGAAAGGCGTACGATTTTAAAAACACTCTTGCGCTTGAACGATATGAGAGGGGGCCGCGCGGGTGGTGGGGTTGAGAAGCTCGGTTCTCGGAAATTTAGTCGCGATGGATAACTTCACCGGAGCGCAACGTGCATTCTGCGTTAAACATTATTACAAAAATGGCGATTCGTGCGCTGTTGTTCGGCGTTTATTTCGGCGTGAGTTTGGATTACATGACCTAAATCAGTGTCCGAAGGAAAGTGTGATTAGATCGTGGGTCAGAAAGTTCGAAACTACTGGTTCGACTCTCAAACAAAAGCCTGCGGGACGCCCAAGGTCAACAAGAACGGAAGACACAATTGAACAAGTTAGAGCTTCAGTTCAACGTATTCCTGGTCTATCAACTCGCAAGCGTTCGGCTGAACTTACGGTATCCAGAACATCTTTGCGTCGCATTTTGTTAAAAGATCTGAAATTGCACCCGTATAAAATTCAACTTGTGCAGGAATTACAGCCAAATGATCCAATTTTAAGACGAGCTTTTGTTGAAACAATGCTGGAACGTTTTCGGAGTTTCAACAATATTCTGTTCTCCGACAAAGCCCATTTTCACATAAATGGGCATGTCAATAAACAGAATTGTCGTTACTGGGCTGCAGAGAACCCACGTGCAAAACATGAAAAGCCTCTGCATTCGCCGAAAGTAACCGTTTGGGCGGCCATAACAGCGCACGGAATTATCGGACCCTACTTCTTTGAAAATGAACAAGGGCAATCTGTCACTGTAAACTCTGACCGATACATAGCCATGCTAAGGGATTATTTCTTTCCGCAACTGCAACAATTTGAAGCCTATAATCGTGCGACGTGGTTTCAACAAGATGGCGCGACATGCCATACATCTAATGCCTCTTTGGCGGTCGTGAACGAGATGTTTGCTGGTAAACTGATATCGCGCCGAGGTGACATTGCATGGCCGCCTAGAAGTCCAGATCTAACGCCACCGGACTTTTTTATGTGGGGATACCTAAAAAGTAAAGTACTAGTATTCCAATAATCCAGCAACAATTAATCAGTTGAAGACCAATATCAGAGAAGAAATGACAGCTATTCCCCGCGCAATGTGCGAGCGAGTTTTTACCAATTTGAGGTTCAGATTCGAGGAATGTTTGCGGCGCGATGGTGCACACCTCAATGATGTTATTTTTAAGAAATGAATTTCCCGGATGTCTTCTTTTAATTGAAATAAAAGTTGTATGTGAACTGTATTTAGTTTTTTTTTTATATTTTTTTCAAATTCGCAATTATTTCTGGTCCACCCTGTAGTTCGTATTCAATGGATTAGAGCAGGTCTTGGAATATGACAAAATTTACAATACTCCCTAATATACGATTTTTTTATGACGTATTATTTACGATCCTTGCATACAAAAGACGAGTGATGAAAATAGTCTTTATATATCTCCTCTTCTTATCCAAAACAATGTTGTCTTATTGTAACGACGTGTACCACTTACGGTGGCCTAATAGCAACTGAATCAAAAATTAGTTTGGTTCGCCATCCATACGATCAAACATGGGTCGGTCCAAACCACGTACTGAATTGAAGTTGCTCCGCGCAAGCCTGTCTGAAGTGAAGTTGGTCCGCACCACCTTTTTTCGGCGAACCGTGCTACACACGATCCAATATAGCCCGATGGCGAACCATGTTCGTGATGCGGTTTGGTCGTCTGTTACGGCTATTACGAACTCGCTCGCTCACGAAGTCTCGTACCCACAACATACCGTACATAAGGGAAAGTCAATTCACGAACTCGCTCGATCACGTAGTCTCGAGATTACCACTCTGTATGGACCTTCGTATGAGGGCAAAAGCTTAGTGCTTTTGCCAGCATTTTGAAATGCAGTTTTTACTATTTTAACCAAATCCCCTTTTTTATAAACATGGCCTGGTTTGCGCCCCTTGTCATAGTATTGTTTTTGTTTTTCCTGCTCCCTATCGATTTTGTTCTTAACTTCTCTACGTAAAGAGGACAGATCACATGATTCACGAGTAATATTTGTTATTTCATTAAGCGTTGGATTACGCTCACTATTTATTAAGGTACCAAACATAACCTCCGCAGGAGTCCGACCTATAGTCTTTTGTTGGGAGTTGTTAAGGCCCCACTGAATCTTACCGAGATGGATATCCCAGTTCTTTTCATCGTGTCTGAGGTTCTGCGCGGTCAGGGAGTCCAGGATGGTGCGGTTATATCGTTCAACCTGCCCGTTTGACCTTGGTCTCGCCACCGCGCTTAGTATGTGCTTGACGCCCCTATCCATACAGAACTTCTTAAAAGCATGCGACGTGGTACAACTGCCACGATCACTTATAATTCGGTCCGGATTTCTAAAGATGTCAAAAATGTCTTCAAGAACTCTAATTACATTCTGAGTTCTTGTATTCCTGACTGGCTTAATGAACACGAACTTAGTGAATGAATCAACAGTTACCAATATGTGAGTGTTCCCTCTTTTGGATTTTACAAAAGGTGGTCAGTATGCAAAGTATGGAATGGTATTTCAATTTTAACAATAGGATGCAAGAGTCCTTCCTTATTTGCAGTCACTTTGGAATAAGTGCAGTCGATGCAAGACTTCACATACTTCTTAATGAAACGTGACATTTTAGGAAACCAATAGAGCTTTTTAATACGCTCCAAAGTTTCTCCCTGCCAATGTGACCAATGTCGTCGTGATTCATTTTGCACACTTGCCACCTCGCTCCCTTGGGTACCACTCACCTAATGTTAGATTTATCCCCCTCAAGAACTCTAAATAAATTGTTTTCTTTATTAAGGTAACTGTCCTTGATATACTCCAGCCCTTTTGAATCTAGGTTACTGTTGATAATGTCACGTATTCGGCCCAGCTCAGAATCACCCAGCTGCAACGTCAAAAGCCAGTCCTCATTACTAATGACTAAAACAGTGGAATACTGATTAATGAGTGCTGTCTCACTATCGTTGACTGGATTCCTGGATAATGCGTCTGCGTGGGCCATTTTTATACCTGGCCTATACTCGACCGTGCAGTTAAATTCCTGAAGGGTAAGCCACCATCGCGTGATTCGAGGAATTAGATCACGTTTCTGGAATGTAGAGCGTAGAGCACTACAATCCGTAATGATCTTAAACTCTTTTCCCAGCAGAAACACCCTAAACTTTCGTAAAGCGCAATCTACAGCTAAAGTTTCTAGTTCATAAGAATGAAAGTTCTTTTCTTTAGGAGTTGTCTGCCGACGCGACGGGTTTGATTTGTTCTGTACTACCGTGCAGCTGCTGCAGCAAGATTCCACCAATGCCCAGTCTGCTGGCGTCCGTATGGAGTTCAGTTTTTGCGGAGTAATCGCAAATAGCAAGGACTGGTCGACTTACCAATTTAGCTTTTGACTCCTCAAAAGCCTTCTCTTGATCTCCTTCCCATTCCCATTTTATATTATTTTTTAAAAGTTTTGTAAGTGGAGAAGCTAGCTCAGCAAAGCCCTTAATGAATTTCCTGAAATAACTTGCAAGCCCCAAAAATTGACGGACTGTATGAACGTTTACTGGCCGATTTTTGGACGGATTTTTGCTTTACCCGGTCTAATCCCTGCTGAACTGATTTCATACCCTAAGTACTCAATTTGGTTTTACAGAAAGCTACATTTCGCCAAGTTCAGCTTGAGGTTTGCATTATCTAGAAGTTGCAATACCTCTTCCAACCTCGTAAGCGCTTCGTCTGAATCCCTTCCATACACAAGCACGTCATCAATATATACAGTTGCTCCACTAAATTGCATCGGTCCTAAAACACGATTCATCGTTCTCTGGAAAACTGCAGGCGCGTTTGCTAGCCCAAACGGTACGCGATTAAATTCGTATTGGCCGTCAGGGGTCACAAACGCTGTCAGATGTCTGTGTCCTTCGGCTATGGGCACCTGATAGTAGCCCGACATTAGATCTAGTGTTATAAACCATGCTTGTCCAGCCAATCGACTCACCTGATCATCAATAATAGGCATTAGGTAACGCTCCTCCACAGTGATCGAATTAAGCATCCAATAGTCAATGCACATACGTACTTTCCCATCTTTTTTACGGACTAAAATAATTGGGCTAGCGTAACTGGATACAGATTCTCTTATTACACCGGCATCTAACATATTACTTATCATGTCGCGAACGTTTTCACGCTCGTGGTGCGAAAGCCTATAGGGACGATATACTATGGGTCGATTCTGTTCAATTCTATTTGCATCTCCGTCACATCGGTACAACCCAATTCCATTAGGTCCGAAACAAAACAGTGTTTAAAGCGTCGCAATAATTGAAACAACTTTTCCTTGTCTTGATTAGTTGCCGACTCTCCTACTTTTATTTGTTGTTCATCAATTTGTCGGATAGTTTTCCCGTCACAATTGAGTGCAGCTGTAGAGACTGCACTTACCCTCCTAATTAAGTCTATCTTTTCAGCACGGGAAAATACAATATTCTTTTGTAGCAAACACGGTATGGAACACGGCGTTACAGTAACGCTTAAATAGCCCCCTTTTACCTCATAAACACCGCCTAATACAACAAACTGATCAGTGAGTTTCCCTACAACTTTTGTTCCTAAATGGATAGTCCCACTAAATTCAAATTCCGTTGCAGCTCTTATACTAGATGATCCATAAAGTCTAGTGAATCCTATAATATTTACTCTAATTGTACGCTTTCCGTCCTCAAAGCAATCAAAAGGGGTCTCTACACCAACATCAATGAACTGTAGCTTGGCTGAGTCCTTAACAACTATTATATGAGGTTGTTCGGAATATGACTGCCCAATCAACATTGCTGTATCTAGCAATTGTCAACCACCTTACAAGAAACTGTTGCAGTGACCCCATCAATCGACAACGTCAGCGTCGTTGACCCTAAAGACTGGACAAATCTATTCCCAAAACCTTTCATAGCCGAAGGTTACCCATCATGCATTGCCCCTAACTCATCAGCAGCAGTTTCTCTTATTAGGGTAACCTTGCAGCCAAAATCTATAAAAGCGTCCAATGATCTGACATTAACCAATACCTGCTTCGTGAATTTATCATTTGGATGCGAATCTGTTATGCACATAGTTTTGTGGACAGTGGTAGATTTTGTAGAGTGTCCTTCTTGTTTAGCGCGACAATTATCGATTCTGTGTCCTATTTTATGGCAGAGATCGCATTTTAATAGAGGCTTAGTGCATTTTTGATAAAGGTGCCCCTTTTCCTTACAGTTGTAACAAAACAATCCCGAGCTGTGTATGTTGAAATTTCCCTTTTGACTATTTTCGCTAAGTAAATTTTCAGTGACATTTCTGTTCCTAAAATTAGACTGAAATGGTTGTTCTTTATTACTAAGCAGAAACTGTAGCAACTGCTCGGGTTCAGTACAACGCAATGCTAAGGCACTCGATTTTACCGTTCTATCACTGAGACCATGGATAATACAGTCTACGGCGCGCTTTCCCATAATATCACACTGATTAAGTAAGGCTAGCTTCTCGTAATCATAGTTTTCAATCGGCTCATTATATTTACTTTTACGCTTTAGCATATCCTCCAAGGACTGGCCATAGTTCTGTTCGGATGGAAAAGCTTTGACGAGCTTCTCTTGCCATTCTGACCAAGTGAACAGAATGGTATTTAAACTCTGATACCAGGTTTTTGCAAGTCCTTGTAGTTTCTGCATGGAAAAATGTATGGTTGTTTTTATCGTCCCAACCATAGACAGAGGCACATTCATTCACTTTCCTGAGCCATACATCCATGCATTGATTTTTATTGGAGGGATCAAATTCTGGTAAAATATTCTTATAATCAAGTTTATTAGCTGAATGTGTGCTCTGCTCTGACGGTTGAGACGTAGGTTTAGTCTTCAAAGAATTTATTGTTCTAATGATATCTCTAGATGAATATAAAGGGCTACGTGACCTTGAGCGACGTCCGGTACTGACGTCGCAGCTCCGGTGATCCTTTCGACGCTGGTCGCCTCGACGACCGCGATCGCCTTGTTGCTCTCGATGCTCGCTGTCCACACGAAGACTGCTCTGACAATGTTTAACAAGGCGCTGATCTTGTTCGCTGCATGTGGAACGGGCCTCCAGATCGTGTTCTTCTTGGAGTGTTCGTTCCAGCGGACGTAGACGCTCCCTCTTGCACTCCAGGTGTTGTTCCTGCTGCTGGGACCGCGTATCCTGGTACTGGGACCGCGACTTCGGCTTCCATCGTGACTGTGACTCCGTCCGCGTCCACTGCCGCCACTTCCAGGTGAATTCTGTTCTGGGGTCAGCGGTCAGCGGTCAGACTGCGGCCCCTTTGACTCTTGTCCCGCTCCATTATCTCAGAAACAGAATTAAACAGTATCAGTATCTTAATCAATTTTAACTAGTGCGTGTAGTTTTAACTTGTGGCGAATATACTTAAACTTTGTAAAACAAAATATTAAATACATTTATTTCGCAAACGTAACGTTAAATACGCTTTCAATAACCCCGTACCTATAGAAACACATTTAAACGTAATCTGAATTTGACCTTGACCTACTATTCAAATCAGTAATCAAAATTTTGCCAGTTTTCACAATATTCCTTGTGATATATTAGCTGTCTGATTATTTATGTGTTTTCTATGTGTTTTCTATTACGGTTTATACAGTATATACCCATATTAAATGCCTACCCTCTAAAAAGATTTCTTTCTTTTAAATTAAACTAAAATTAATCAAATCTCTAATTTATAGTTTTTATTACATCCACATTATCTCTTAACCAACTATGGCGA